>WAAF01002222.1:52817-90599 GCA_013400475.1 Tricholaema leucomelas
TTCTATGATTATTCACAGTAGCAATAAAAGGTTTTTCTTCTACCATCTATGTTTAAGTTGTAAAGTAACTTAAACTTTGAAAGCGTTTTTAATATCCAAGTGTCTGAGACTGTTTCACAGTCTCACAGTATCACCAAGGTTGGAAGAGACCTCACTGATCATCAAGTCCAAGCCGTTACCTCAGAGCTCATGGCTAGACCATGGCACCAAGTGCCACGTCCAATCCTGCCTTGAACAGCTCCAGGGACAGCGACTCCACCACCTCCCTGGGCAGCCCATTCCAGTAGCCAATGACTCTCTCAGTGAAGAACTTTCTCCTCACCTCAAGCCTAAATTTCCCCCGGCGCAGCCTGAGGCTGTGTCCTCTTGTTCTGGTGCTGGCCACCTGAGAGAAGAGAGCAACCTCCTCCTGGCTACAACCACCCCTCAGGTAGTTGTAGACGGCAATGAGGTCACCCCTGAGCCTCCTCTTCTCCAGGCTAAACAATCCCAGCTCCCTCAGCCTCTCCTCGTAGGGCTGTGCTCGAGGCCTCTCACCAGCCTCGTCGCCCTTCTCTGGACACGTTCAAGCATTTCCTGGCGTAATAGCTAAGAATTTCAAAAAGAAAATAGGTATGTTTTACAAACAACAAATCATTGAGAAACACCCTTTTTTCTGGTAAATATGCATCCTGAGCTAAGAGTGGATGTCATCACTCTTAGCTGAGGGTGCATATGACACCACAACAGCAACACCACCACCACAAAAACCCCATCTGAAGCATTCACTAACATACCTTTGACACACTTGAATACAAGCTCTGCCCTCTTCAAGCACCATGGAATGGTCATTTCCTAAAAAAAAAAAGAGAATTTAAAAGCTTCAATTCCCAATCACAAGATTAACAGTCAAATAACACTTTTGCCACAGAGTCCCATTTTCCCCAAAGGTATTTAAGCAGCACTACAGGCCATGAAGGATGCAGTTTTCCACAGTATTGTATATCAGAGTGATGTCATCTATCCCAGTGCATCTCTCTCTAAGAATCACAGAATCCTAAGGGTTGGAAAGAACTTCAAAAGATCATCCAGTCAACTCCCCCTGCCAGAGCAGGATCACCTACAGCAGGTCACACAGGAATGCATCCAGGCAGGTTTGGAAGCTCTTCAGAGAAGATGACTCCACAACCTCTCTGGGCAGCCTGTGTCAGGGCTCTGGCACCCTCACAGTGAAAATGTTTTTCCTTATGTTCACACAGAACCCAGCTTGCCCCCATTGCCCCTTGTCCTATCATTGGGCATCCCTGGGCAGAGCCTGACTCCATCCTCCTGACACTGCCCTGAACATCAACGTGAATGAGGTGACCCCTCAGGCTTCTCTGCTCAAGCTCCAAGTCCCAGCTCCCTCATCCTGTCCTCACAGGCATCTTCCTGCCTTCAGCCTCTTTGTGGCTCTGCACTGGATTCTCTCAAGCAGTTCTCTGAGGTCCTTCTTGAACTGAGTGGCCCAGAACTGGACACAATAATCCAGATGTGGCCTTACCAAAGCAGAGTAGAGGGGGAGGAAAACCTCTCTCAAACTCTTAGCCACAGCCCTTCTAATCCACCCAGGATGCCACTGGCTTTCCTGGCCGCAAGAGAACAGTGCTGGTCATCCCTCTGTCCACCAGGGCCCCCTGGTCCATCTTCTCTTTGCTGCTGTCTAACAGCTCAGTCCCAAACCTCTACTGGTCCATAGGGTTGCTCTTTCTCAGAAGCAAGACCCTGCACTTGCCATCATTGGATTTCACTCAATTTCTCTTCACCCAACTCTGCACCCTGTCCAGATCTGGCTGAATGGCAGGAGAGCCTTCAGGTGTGTCAGCCACTGCTCCCAGTTTGGTGTCCTCAGCAAACTTGCTGACAGCGCCCTCTGTGCCCTTGATGAATATATTGAATAGTACTGGTCCCAGTATCAACCCCTGAGGGACTCCAGTAGATACAGGGAAGAGTGCTAGCTCCAGCACTTTTAGGGATGACATGCTGTGATAGCTATTTCATTCCTCATTTTATATATTGGATTCAGAACAGCAATCAGACAGTTGTTCTGAATGTGAACTTGTCTGCTTTTTCCTTTCTCAAGTATCAAATTCAGTTTCTTTCCTTTGATGAGAACAGAGGAATCTGCTTTGTGTTAGAACAGAATAGAATCAACTAGGTTGGAAAAGACCTCCAAGATCACCCAGTCCAACCTAGCACCCAGCCTTGTTCAATCATCTAGATCATGGCACTAAGTGCCTCAGCCAGGCTTTGCTTCAACACCTCCAGGGATGGTGACTACCTGGGCAGCCCATTCCAATGCCAATCATTCTCTCTGCCAACAACTTCCTCCTAACATCCAGCCTATACTTCCCCCGGCACAACCTGAGGCTGTGTCCCCTTGTTCTGTTGCTGATTGCCTGGCAGAAGAGACCAACCCCCACCTGGCTACAATCTCCCTTCAGGTAGTTGTAGACAGCAATGAAGTCCCCTCTGAGCCTCCTCTTCTGCAGGCTAAAGTTGTTCTCATCACAGAATTCCTCATTTTTTAATAAATACTAAAATGCAATGTCTGCAGTGAGACTGATACACTCAATACTCATAGAATGGTTTGAGTTGGAAGGAATCTTAAGGATCATCTAGTTCCAATCCCCCTGGCATTAGCAGGGACACCTTCCACTACACCAAGTTGCTTAAGGCCTCATCCATCTCTCTTCTAGCCATAAAAGAAGAAAACCTTTGGGGAAAGGCACAGAGCAAACTCAACGCTGAATGCCTGTCACAGTGAAGCATGCAAACATCTCTGCAGCTGTGCTCCTGGTTAACCACTTGACAAAAATGTTTTTATGTAGGTGGTAAATGTAGGTTCAAAAAAACTGGGGCTGCTGAAGGCACCAAGTTCAGGTTAACTTTCAGAAACCTGTTATTGACTTTTCCCTCAACAACAAGTTACACATTTGTGTGCTTCACATGAGGTCAGCCAGCTGCAAAGCACTGTAATAAGCAATGCTGCTAATGCAATTCACACAGTGCAGCCTGGGCTAAACACGCAGTTCTCAGAGAGGTCACTTTCTGCTTACTCTGAAAACTTATTATGAAAGGTAAATTTGTTTTGCCAGAACCTTTTAAAGCATCCAGCACTAAACAAGAGGTAATTCTTCAGTTTCACACATCCAGATACCTACACACTCTCAAAGGATGTTGAACACCTGGTCTGGTGCTTTATTTGTATTGTGAAATAAAGGCATGCAAATAAAAGCTACAACTAAGAAGGTTTAAGAAAAAAAGCTCAATAAATTTATGAAAACACAGGAACTGGGACTCAGAAGCAAACCCAGGCTACTGCCCTGCAAGTTGGTTACTTGTATTTGTGCACAAAACCAGGTCTTCATATCAGAGATTAAAATTTTCAGCTATAATACCATTCATTACTTAAGAGTCTACTTTTATGCGTGGAAGTGTATCACAGAATCACAGAATTTCTTAGATTGGAAAGGACCTTCAAGCTCATCGAGTCCAATCATTAGTTTCACACTCACAAGTCCTTGACTAAACCAAATCCCTCACCACAACATCACTAGGAATCACTATGGCTGGAAAGGTCCACCAGGATCAGCCAGTCCAACCTTCATCCCAGCATCCTTCATCACTAGACCACAGCCTCAAGCACCACATCCACTCTCCTTTTAAACACCTCCAGGGACGGCAACTCCACCACCTCCCTGGGCAGCCTGTTCCAGTGCCTGACCACCTGCTCAGGAAAGAACTTCCTCCCAACATCCAACCTAAACCTCCCCTGGCACAACCTGAGGCCATTTCCTCTTGTCCTATCAGTAGTAATTGGGAAGAAGAGATCAGTTCCAGCCTCACTACAACCTCCTTTTAGGTAGTTGCAGAGGGCAATAAGGTCCCCTCTCAGCCTCCTCTTCTCCAGACTAAACAACCCCAGCTCCCTCAGCCGCTCCTCATAGGTCATGTTTGCCAGACCTCTCTCCAGCCTCGTCACCCTTCACTGCACCTGCTCCAGCACCTCCTTTAAAAGCCTCAGCAGTGTGGCTTTCTACTTTTTGCACTGCTTGCTCTTTGACAATTAGAGGTCCTGGTCTTGCAAAAGGTGGCCACTTCTACACTGTCTTCCAACCAAAAGAGTCCCAGTTAGAGGTAAGTCATTGGTGAGCCTGTATCTTCCTATGATAAATCAGCACTTTCCAAGAAGGAAAGGCAGAATTGAAATTTACAGGTAAAAAAAAAAAAAAATCAAAGGGTTACTAATTAGAAATCCAAACCAGACTATAATCATAAGAAAAATGATCAGCAATGACAGCATTACCTTCCTTTGCCAATGATGCTTACAGCCTTCTTACCTCCTAAGTAGGTGAGGCACACCTGGTACTACCTGCCCATTGCTTAGGGCCACGACGATGATCAGAGGGCTGGAGCACCTCTGCCGTGAGGACATACTGAAACAGTTGGAGCTGTTCAGTCTGGAGAAGAGGAGGCTCCCAGGTGACCTTCTTGTGGCCTTCCAGGATCTGAAGGGGGCCTACAAGAAAGCTGGGAAGGGACTTTTTAGGCTCTCAAGGAGTGACAGGACTAGGGGGAATGGAGCAAAGCTGGAGGTGGGGAGAGTCAGACTGGAGGTGAGGAGGTAGCTCTTTAGCATGATAGTGGTGAGAGCCTGGAATGGGTTGCCCAGGGAGGTGGCTGAGGGCCCCATGCCTGGAGGTGCTCAAGGCCAGGCTGGATGGGGCTCTGGCCAGCCTGATCTAGGGTAGGGTGTCCCTGCCCATGGCAGGGAAGTTGGAATTACATGATCCTTGTGGTCCCTTCCACCCTTGACTGATTCTGTGATTCTCTCCCTGCCTCTCCACCTCCTTTTCTTCTCTGCTAATGTCTTGTAAGAAAGCAGAATCAACGATCTTACATCATTGTACACTGTGATAAGTTACAGGTGGGCAAGAGACAAGCTCTACAGGAGTGTCCCTGTGAACTGAGGAACACAAAAGCTCAGCACTGTAAGCAAGCACACTTGTACTGACAAACAGCCTTAGCAATATGCTGCTGCTTGCTGAGCTGTTAATTTGGGGCACTTTGAGGAAGTGGACAGATATGATGGATGCAAGTGATTACACAGTGAAGGAGACAGCTGAGAGAAATGTGAAAATCTGCTGCTGCTGCATAGGGCTGAGGTGAGAGTGGAGGTTTGGGATAGAAAACTTTTTAGGCAAACAGCTAGTTCTGCTGCTCATAAAATTTGGCTTTAAAGTTTTCTAGTTAACAACATAAAAAACTGAGGATCTGATGCCACTGTTGCATCAGTGACTCTGAAAGTACAGTTTCTAGGACACAGCTGTTGCCAGAAGACTTCCAGGCAAGTAGCACCATAGAATGGATTAGGTTGGAAGGGACCTGCAAATGTCAGCTAGTGCAACCCCACTGCAGTTAGCAGGACCATGCTCCTCTAGATCAGGTTGCTCAAAGACTTGTCAAGCCTGACCCTGAGTATCTCCAGGGTTTGGGCCTCAACTACCTCCCTGGGCAACCCATTTGTGTTCCACTACCTTCATGGTGGAGAACTTGTTCCATCCAGTCTAAACCTACTCTTCTCTAATTCCAAACCAGGGCTCCTCATCCTATCACTATAGGCCTTTGTAAACAGTCTCTCTCTTTCCTTCTTGTAGGCCCCCTTCAGGTTCTGGAAGGCTGCTGTTAGGTCTCCATGGAACCTTCTCTTTTCCAGGCTGAAAAACCACAGCTGCCTCAGCCTGTCCTTGTAGTGGAGGTGTTCCAGCCCCCTTGGTAACATGCAAACCATCACACCCCTAATTATCTTTGTGGTCCTCCTCTAGACCTATTCCATCAGGTCCTTCTTTTCTTGACACTTGTATAACTGCACATTCAGCTGGATGAAGGAAGTAAAGCACCCAAAATGAGAAGTGGGAATCAAAGATTAAAGACCAAAATAAATCTAAGTACTTTAACTGGCTGAAATGTTTTAACCAGTCCTGTTCCTCAATTTGGACCACTATATGGATAAGTGGCAGCAAAATACAGGCTGGGGTCAGAGTGGCTGGAGAGCAGCCAAACAGAAAGGGATCTGGGAGTGCTGATCGATACCTGCCTGAACATGAGCCAGCAGTGTGCCCAGGTGGCCAAGAGAGCCAATGGCATCCTGGCCTGCATCGGGAATGGTGTGGCCAGCAGGAGCAGGGAGGTCATTCTGCCCCTGTACTCTGCACTGGTTAGACCACACCTTGAGTACTGTGTTCAGTTCTGGGCCTCCCAGTTTAAGAGGGACATTGAGATGCTTGAGCGTGTCCAGAGAAGGGCGACGAGGCTGGTGAGAGGCCTTCAGCACAGCCCTACGAGGAGAGGCTGAGGGAGCTGGGATTGTTTAGCCTGGAGAAGAGGAGGCTCAGGGCAGACCTTATTGCTGTCTACAGCTACCTGAGGGGTGGTTGTAGCCAGAAGGAGGTCGCTCTCTTCTCTCAGGCAGCCAACACCAGTACAAGAGGACACAGCCTCAAGCTGCACCAGGGGAAATTGAGGCTCGAGGTGAGGAGAAAGTTCTTCACTGAGAGAGTCATTGGCTACTGGAATGGGCTGCCCAGGGAGGTGGTGGAGTCGCCGTCCCTGGAGCTGTTCAAGGCAGGATTGGACGTGGCACTTGGTGCCATGGTCTAGCCTTGAGCTCTGTGGTAACGGCTTGGACTTGATGATCTATGAGGTCTCTTCCAACCTTGGTGATACTGTGAGACTGTGAAAATGATATGGCTAGAGCATGTGCCTGGGATAAACCATTCCATTTGGCTTAAACCAGCACAAAACATACCCTTTGCAAAAATCACTTCTGCAAGACCAAAGTAGACCTTTATGTTTACTTACTTCTGACATATCATGCACCAGTAGAAGAGGAATGCTGATGGTAGTGATGTCATGTGTGCAGCAAACTTTGAGGATGTTCCTGAGTCCCATGATGGCTGGATCTCGAGCAGTTACATTCCCAGATCTTACATTATCATCCACACAGAGGTGGAAAGCAACATGGATTTCAGAAAGGTTCGAATGGCGTGTGATGTAGAATTCTCCTGCAGAAGAATATAAACCAAGAAGGCAGGATATCATCATAGTGATCTACACAGAGACCCAATTGTTAGGCACTGTAAGGACAGAGTCAGTTCAAACAGGCAAATACAAACATAGAATCATAGAAAGGCGTAGGCTGGAAGGAATCTCCAAAGGTCAGCTAGTCCAACCCTCTCTGCAGTCAGCAGGTGCATCCTCAATTAGATCAGGTTGCCCAGAGCCCTGTCCAGCCTCACTCTGAATATCTCCAGGGATGGGGGCTCAAACCATCTTCCCAGACTACCTTGTTCCAGTGTTCCACCACCCTCGTGGTTAAGAATCTTCCACCTCCTTTCCACCCCTCTACCTTATCCCAGACCTTGCCTTACATTCAAGGTGAGTTTGGAGAATTGGCCAGGGAGGTTAGGAAGCAGAAGGATTAGTTACGCAGGCAGCAGGTTAGGGAGAGAAGGGAGGCAGCTAGAGCCAGAGAGTAGCTCTGTTATCTATATTTATGTTCTTGTTTTGATACATCTCAGCAAGCCTATGAGTGAAGTAGACATCACCATTGTTTCCTTTTCACAGCCTATAATCTAATTCTTCTTACCACAATATTCTAGCTAGCTTCAAACTAGCACATCCTAACATCCAATCTAAATCTGCTCTTCTCTAGTTTGAAGCCATTGCCCCTTGTCCTATCACTACAGGCCCTTGTAAACAGTCTCTCCCTTTCCTTCTTGTAGTCCCCTTCAGGTACTGAAAGGCTGCTATTAGGTCTCCCCTGAGCCTTCTCTTCTTCAGGCTGAATAACCCCAGCTCCCTCAGCCTGTCATTGCAGCAGGGGTGCTCCAACCCTCTGATCATTTTTGTGGCCCTCCTCTGGGTGCCATGCAACAGATCAGAACAGTTACACACAGATAAAAAAAAACGGTTAGAAACCAACTGATCTAAAACCTCCTGGAATATCATTGTTTTACATTCCTCCTGCACCCACTGCCCTGCTTTGATGGGTTTCACTGGCATCACAGACACCTGGTGTAAGACACAACAGTGCCAGTACAGGCGGATATGATCTATATATAGCAGAAAAGCAAACAGAGAGGAGGTGTAATACTCAAAATACACAATGCAAGCACTGTACTGCAGACAGATGTAGGAGGCGGAAACACCAAAAATGGATGGGTTAAAATAAAGGATGCAGAAAGGCTGTGGAAAAAGATAGTGGGTTAGCTAACAACTGAGATAAACACTGGAAGACAAAGGTATCGATGATCATTAGAATTTGAAAACAAAAATGATAGTGATGGGAAGATTGGTTACAGAGTTGTTTGCAAGAGGTTACCAAGGCATCTCGTTGGGTGTACTTTAAGTCTTGGAGTTCATTTATCCAATGCAGAAAGAGTAGGAGGCAGGAAATGCAGGTTCCCCTTCATCCTTTCCACTGCAGTGGAAATGGCACTCATTTCAAGAATGAAAAACTGGGCCAAAGAGCATGGCACTGAGTGGATCTACCACATACACTACTATGCACCAGCTTCAGAGAAGATGGAATGCTGCAATGGTTTGCTGAAAACGCCCAACCTTTTCCACTGCAGTTTGTACTAGAGCCAACAGAAAAGCAGCTGTGCAATGCTCCTGCTGTTTCAGTGAACAGCTGGAACATCTTTCTTCAAACC
Organism: Tricholaema leucomelas; assembly: GCA_013400475.1. Taxonomy (NCBI): domain Eukaryota; kingdom Metazoa; phylum Chordata; class Aves; order Piciformes; family Lybiidae; genus Tricholaema lacrymosa; species Tricholaema leucomelas. Next base: position 61,556 of record WAAF01002222.1, read on the forward strand.
TATTCTCACTGATCCTTTAAGTTAAGATACTACCTTGGCATTGGGATAGCTGAAGAATGAATATGTACTCCTTTTGGGTGACTGCTGAGGAGGTAGTAATACCCAGCAATGACCATCTAAGAGTAGTAACACAAAAGCCACTGCAGTAAGATTCACCCAGATTGATCTGTTAAGGACTCAGCTGATTTATAATCCACTTATACTAAGAAGATCTATGGCAGTTATGAAAGCAACTTCAAGAAACCTTGTCATTAAGCCATGTGTTGAATGGACTTAACTCCTTCCCCTTCCACCTGCGTATTTGCCTTCAAATTGCACTGCTCTCCTCACCCAAAAAATCACAACACACAGAGAAGGTATTTCCTCTTTTAGAGAAATGGACTTGTACATGGTCAAACTTAAACAATACATCTGACATGTTTTGTTGTAGCACAGCAGTGACACATACACAATCACTTTGAAACACAAAATTAGTTGCTAGTATTTAAGTTTCACCTTTTCTCAAGATGCAAAATAAGATTTTTTTTTCCCCCACTCTAAAATTCTGAGAAGAAATTTTAGCTGTAGAGAAGTTAATTGATTTGCCCCAAAACACATGATGCAATGGCAAAGCTGGGAATAGAAACCAGATGTCCTGACACCCAGTTCTCTGTCTTAGCCACAAGAACATCCTTCTCTTCTGATTGAGGTCAGCTTGGGTTTAGTTTATAATTTATGTTTTGACTAGAGCTAAAAATGTGCATCTATAAAACACAATTTGCTTGAAGAAGTGGCGGGGCAGGGTGGGGGAAATGCAACAGAACTCACCTGGCAAAATATTTGACTGGTTTCTTTCAGCATTCTTTATTTTATCTTCATTTCCACTGCTTTTGTTTTCTGTACATAAACACGTAGCACAAATATTGAAAATAGAATCTATTATGCTCCAGCATCAAAGTTTGATGTACAGAGATGACACTCAGCTTGAATTTTTATCATAAAGGACCATAAAGCTTGCCAAAAAGTAGAGGGATGGACAGGAAGCATTTCTGCTGTCTTCATCAGTGACTGAATCATAGAATCAACAAGGTTGGAAGAGACCTCTAAGATCATCCAGTCAAATCTAGCACCCTGCCCTGTCCAGTCAACTAGACCATGGCACTAAGTGCCTCATCCAGGCTTTTCCTGAACACCTCCAGGGATGGTGACTCCCTGGGCAGCCCATTCCAATGCCAATCACTCTTTCTGCCAACAACTTCCTCCTAACATCCAACCTATACTCCCCAGCACAACTTGAGACTGTGTCCCCTTGTTCTGTTGCTGGTTGCCTGGCAGAAGAGACCAACCCCCACCTGGCTACAGCCTCCCTTCAGGTAGTTGTAGACAGCAATGAGGTCAGCCCTGAGACTTCTTTTCCCTGGGCTGCACACCCCCAGCTCCTTCAGCCTCTCCTCATAGGGTTTGTGTTCCAGGCCCCTCACCAGCTTCGTTGCCCTTCTCTGGACACATTCCAGCACCTCAACATCTCTCTTGAATTGAGGGGCCCAGAACGGGACACAGTACTCAAGCCTGATCAGTGTTGAGTACCTCCCTTGTCCTACTGGACTGAATCCTACCTCAAATCATGAGCTTCTTTAATGAACCATCCTATAATATCTCTTCATTTGGACCAAAAAAACCCACAATACTCTTAAACACAATGCTAAACTTTCCAGATTGTCCCCTGTCCTCACAACCACATTGCTTTTAAAATAATGTATTTAAAAGCTCTTGCTATTAGAAGCAAAATTTTAAAGAGGCCTACATAACTCAGTATAAACACTACAGCAGTATGTAATTTCCTAAGAAAATGTTTCTTTATGTACTCTCATGACTCTATTTACATTATTGACACATTTAAACCACTTAAGTAGTTCTCTGCAAGAAAACTAAACTGTCCCATGATGTACAACTACTGCCTTAACACCATGCAGTCAGAAAATGTCACAGCCAGTTGGAAATACAACTGCCAAGTCAACAAGAATTTTGATCTGTATTAAAAAGTATCCACAGTCAGTTTGTTACTCAGCTTTTAGAGTTCACTTCTAAGTGAAGGAAAAAGTTGTAATTCCTCTGCCACAATTTTTAAAGCTTTGTATTTAAATAGACATTTAAAAAGTGAAGTCAGATGGAAGTCTGTGTGGCTACAGTTTAAACCACACAGGAAAGCATCTTGACCTACTTTCAACAGACCTCAAGGTTTATACTTTGTTTTTTCTTGATTTCCCCCACACTCTTTGAGGTTTTGTTTGTTTTGTTGTTTCTTTTTTCTGGTCAGGTATATCTGAAGAAGATATATATTAGAAGATCTGTTGGAGGTCTCTTCCAACGTGGTTGATTCTATGATCTGTTATGGCAGCAAAGACATCACATGAACATGCTGTCTGTGAAAAGATCACAGAGTCTGTGAAGAGATCTCTTCATGCAGGCTGCTCAGAGTTTCACAATACATTTGCAGACTACATTTTACAGATCAGGTAACAGAAGAGCAGTGAAATCAACTTGACTGCAACCATAAACATTCAGCTGACCACTATTCTATTTCAAGGAAAGTAATTTTGGTTGTCACTGACCATGGTGTCTTTTCGACTTACTGCTACGCTGTGCTCTGGCCTTAAGTACAACCTTCTGGACAATTTCAAGCTGTTCTTGAATTCCAGGAAAATGGAAATCTGTGCATTCTTGGCAAACAGTTGCAAAATCTAGGGGAAAAAAAATAAGATTAAAATCCACATCATAAGGGTGTGCTTAGTAATGTTACATAATTCTGCTCTACTGTTACAAAGGCAACTCCCCCACAAAGCAGACAATGCCATGCTGTGATCTTCTTGAAATTCAAAAGCAAAGCTTGTGGCAGAGACAAAAATCTTTTTTGTGAAAGAAATTAATTGCTTTGGGTGAAAAGAAAAACATCTCTTGGGTGTTGTTGCTGTTCAAATAAAAAACATTCAGATGAAAAAAAAAAGCTAAATAACAGCAATGTGTGCACTAAATGTAATTGTGCTTTTAAAAGTGATGTTGGATGGATAACAGTCCTTCAATCTCTGATACTTGATTAGAACATGCATAAGAGATAATTCCAGCAGTAACAGCAGCATTCCAGTTTGGTTTGAAAAATAAGCATTATTAATGCAATTCATAAGTAGTGCATCTGGAAAGATGGAATTGCACAGAATCATAAAGTCACTAAGTTGTTCAGCCTGAAGAAGAGGAGGCTCAGGGGGGACCTCATTCCTGTCTATAACTACCTGAAGGGAGGCTGTAGCCAGGTGGGGGTTGGTCTCTTCTGCCAGGTAACCAGCAACAGAACAAGGGGACACAGTCTCAAGTTGTGCTGGGGAGTATAGGTTGGATGTTAGGAAGAAGTTCTTCATGGACAGAGTGATTGGCATTGGTATGGGCTGCCCAGGGAGGTGGTGGAGTCGCCATCCCTGGAGGTGTTGAAGCAAAGCCTGGATGAGCACTTAGTGCCATGGTCTAGTTGACTGGCTAGGGCTGAGTGATAGGTTGGACTGGATGATCACGCTATTAGCAAGGAACTAGACTTTGCAACTGCTACTTCCTTCCCATTTTGAAGCACCTGACCTGATCTAATCTTCCTTAAAGTTCTATCTGGAGAGCACCCCCATGAACAGACTGCATCAGGAAGAGGCAGAGTAGAGAGAAAAAGCTTAATCTTTTTACATGAATTCTCCTTCATAAAGTCGATTTTTCAAAAGGCTTTATTATAAATTCTGGTGTCCAAAACCAAGAGAAAAGGAAGTTCATACTCCAAAACCTGTTTCTTTTGGTGTTTATCAAGATATAAGAAGATCACATTTTATTTGAAACAGACAAATGAAAAACCTCTGCCATTTCCATTAAAATTAATGTTACTTTAGTTGTCTGAGTGTTACGACTACTCAAAACTTGAGACACAGCAGCCCTCTAAAATCCTAATATGAAGGACTTGAGATAAGCAATGCATAAAGAAACTATTCATCTAGCTTAGGAATATCAGTCTGGGTGAAGTTAGCATGCTGAAGCTCCACACATGAATTCAACCTTTTGTTCAAGACTGTTTTCTAAGAGATGCTTCTTCAGGATAAAGCTACAGAGATAAGGTTAACTACGTAAGTTGCAAGACCTTGTACCTCCATTTAGTACTGGCTGAGTGATTGGTGTTGCTCACTACCATGTAAAATGCTTGGATAAGTTCTGGAGCCCCCAACACAAGAAGGACATGGAACTGCTGGAGCGGGTCCAGAGGAGAGCCACCAAGATGCTCAGAGGGCTGCAGCAGCTCTGCTATGAGGACAGGCTGAGAGAGTTGGGGCTCTTCAGCCTGGAGAAGAGAAGGCTTCAAGGAGACCTTAGAGTGGCTTTCTAGTATCTGAAGGGAGCCTACAGGAAGGCTGGGGAGGGACTATTGACAAGGTCTGGTAATGTTAGGACGAGGGGGAATGGGTTTAAGCTGGCAGAGGGGAGATTTAGACTGGATGTTAGGAGGAAGTTCTTTACAGTGAGGGTGGTGAGACACTGGCACAGGTTGCCCAGGGAGGTTGTGGATGCTTCCTCCCTGGAGGCGTTTAAGGCCAGGCTGGATGAGGCCTTGAGCAGCCTGCTCTAGTGGGAGGTGTCCCTGCCTACGGCAGGGGGTTGGAGCTGGATGATCCTTGAGGTCCCTTCCAACCTAAACCATTCTATGATTCTATGATAAACAGTGTGCTGACATAAAGCTCACATACTCCAAACTACCCTTGAAAATCTCACAGAAGTATGAGGGAGCTTCTAGCTCATCACAAAATAAAGGCTGTTAGGCTTGCATTTTTCTCCAGCTTTGAAACAGGGACAGAAAATTGTTTCTTCATTTTTGTAACCCAGAAATTTTGACTGTGCAAGTCAGGAACTTGGGTTTAAAACAACATCATCACTGGTTACACCTAGTAATTTTATGATCTGTTGAACTCTTAAAGAGTCTTTGAAGAAGGAGAATAAGTCCTCACAACAAATGGTCTTAACAGTTTAAGAGGAAAGTCTCCCCTCAAATGTGTTTATTGCTGCTTTTCTGCCAGAAGCCACCACTCCTATCACACAGAGGATGTAAGAAATGTGCCCAAACCTCAGTGACTGCTATAGTGGTTTGGGGCCTTAGTACAACCAGATGTTCACTGATGGTTTAAAGAAATACACTGCACTAGGTCAGAGGAGCTGAGATCTAAGACACTAACTTCTGCAATGCTTTTGAAAAGAATGGTGGTGCAGACAGCTGTGGAATGCACCCACAGTTAAGCTGACCAAAGTTCTTTTAGAACTCAAAAGAAATCAAAATGTATTGTGGATTGTATTTTACAGATTGTGATACAGTCCCTTACTTTCCCCTCTACTGTGGCATGTTTAATGGCATTGCTTAAATGTCCCCCTTCCCTTATCACCTATGTCTTAGATTGAACAATTTCTTTTCCATTCATCACTGGTTTAAATATTTAGTAAAGAAACCCAACCACCTAAAAATGAGTGCAACTGTGATGTAATATTGGCAGATTAATCAATTAAGAAATTAGAACAGTAAAAATGCAACTGCAATTTTTTACTGGTATACTTCCCCATCCTTTTTTTTTCCCCACAAGCTTGAGTCCATACTGTTTTCAAAGAGCATCAACCACCAAAGTCCATTTTTTAATGGCACACTAATGATGAGTAACTGTGGCTCCAGCCAAAAGAACATTTTAAGTGTAAATATTCTGGTATTAAACTTCAAGAGGAAAGTAAGAAAGTCAATAATGTGATTCAGAGAAAGCCTTAGTAATTAAAATTGGAACAAGAACAACCACATGCTTCACTGCTTGACCTTGGCACAGAACACTTTCAGCACAGTGTCCAGCTACTTAAAAGACATGCACTTAAAATGCCTATTAACCAAGCTTTCCAGGAGTAGGCAAGTAATATTCCCATTGTTTATTTGCAATGGTCACTTTTAACAGTGATGCAGACATCTAAAGCACGTGGTATTTTTATACACTGAGTTTAAAACCTTAGTGTATTTAATTTCCACCTTTGCAAACAGGTTTCAGTCTGCTGATCTGACATTATAGAGTTAGAAGCCCCTCTTGTAAGTCAAAGGCAGGGAAATCAATATTGAAATGTGCACTCTAAAGCATTCCTTACTGAAAGACAAAACCTAAGAAAGAGGAGAACAGAAAATCAGAGGACAACTCTGCTTCCCATCCTTATCTGTATGCCTTTTTCACATCTGTTACCCTTTTTCAGTACCACCTCCAAAACACGAGGGCCTCCAGTAAGTTTGAGATTTACAGGGAGCATTTTTCATGAGAGAAGACAGCAAGTTGTTAAATGACATTTGTTTTCCTCCATTAGAGGACTCACCTCTTTTGATGCCACTGTATGAACTGATTCGGTTATCTACCAACAAAACCAGGCCACAGAGAGAAGTTGAGTAGAGAGACATTGCGGTTTGAAGCCTGTGAAGCTTCACTCCACTGCGATGATTGCGCTTGTGTTTGCAGAAATCCAGCATGTCAGCTCTCAGTAGCCTCAGGTTATGCATGGTCTTCAACTGAGCTCCTGCATGGTATTATTACACAGAATCTTAGGAGTTGGAAGTGATCTCAAAAGATCATCCAGTCCAATTCGCCTTGCCAGAACAGGATCACCTACAGCAGGTCCTACAGGAATGTATCCAGGCAGGTTTGGAATGCCTGCAGAGAAGGAGACTCTGCAACCTCTCTGGGCAGCCTGTGCCAGGGCTCTGCCACTCTCACAGCAAAAAAGTTTTTCCTTATGTTCTTGCGGAACCTCCTCTGCTCCAGCTTGTACCTGTTGCCCCTTGCCCTATCATTGGACAACCCTGAGCAGAGCCTGGCTCCATCCTCCTGACACTCATCCTTCCTATCTTTATCAACATGAATGAGGGCAGCCCTCAGGCTCCTCTGCTCCAAGCTAAAGAGCCCCTGCTCCCTCAGCCTGTCCTCAGCAGGCTGCCTTCAACATCTTTTGTGACTCTGCCCTGGACTCTTTCAAGCGATTCCCTGAGGTCTTCCTTGAACTGAGGGGCCCCAAACTGGATATGATATTCCAGATGTGGCCTCACCAGGGCAGAGTAGAGCATAATGAGATTTTCTCTGAACCTACTACCACAGCCATTCTAATGCACCCCAGGATGCCATGTGCCTTCTTAGTTACAAGGGCACATCGCTGGCTCGTGGCCATCCTTCTGTCTTTCCCATACACAGCTTCTCCAATAGGTCAATTCCCAGCCTCTGCTGGTCTACAGGGTTGTTCTTTCCCAGATGCAAGACTACACTCATTACACTTGTAAAATCATGTAAGTGATTTTAACACACACAGTAAATGAGGATTTTCAAGATTGTTACTAAAATGAAACAGATCAAAGTGCCCCTCTAAGGTTCATGAAAAAGACTGGAGATAACAATATCATTCAAAGAAATTTCTTAACCATATATTCAATTTTACACACACATCAGCAATTTACAAAGAAACAGTCAAAATGCAGTTTTGTCACACACTGCTACAAAGCAAGGCTGATCTATAACCAAAATGAGTCTCCTTCCCTATTATAAGGCTATGGATGAAATATTAATGCAGTCAAAATAGGCAGTGTGAGAAGTCTCCAGTGCAGAAACACTAAGTAAAAAACTAACTAGATATTTTTTTCCTGTTAATCAATCATGGGAACTGAATTTACTACCCATATTTTCATACCAAACGTGGGGAAAGTCAAAACATAATATTTAACCACACTGTGTTTTGGTGTTAGTGCTCTTTTCTACACTGGTCACCGTGCCAGAGTGGATAAAAACTTGCTTCTAAAACGTTTTCCAATAAGTATATTTCAGGCAGTTAGCTATTGTTTGCTACAATTTATAGCATACAGTACTTCTTTTAAATAGGTGGAGAAGAAATACCAAACAATGTCATACATATGCTGACAAATACTGTGAGTAATCCATGGCTTATGCACATTATTTATTAGCATCAATTGTCATGTTTGGTTTTGGTGCCAGTTTACGTTACTTACCCAAGTGAATAGTAAAACTTTCTTCTAACAGTCTTTGATCTTCATAAATTCTTCCATTTCCGTCTACAGATTCCCTCAGTTGGCTGGGCTGAACCTTAATTTCATCACTAAAATAATAAGAAACACACTGCAAAGCTTAGTCTAATTTTTGTTCAAGAGCAACAACATTTTGTGCAAGCTTTCCAAAGTTTTGCCAGCCAGTTTGTGGAGACCGAGAGACTAAACCTATTTGAATGAACTCCACTCATCTAAGGCTTTGGTTTTCCACTGTGCAGTATTCTAGGCGCATACTAGCAGGAAGAGCAGACTCCACTGTCATACTGACATTGCTTAGCTACTTTGTACAGCATTATGAGACTGAGAAATAAAAATAAATCACAATACCCAGTTATAATAAGAACTTTGGAATAAAAGGGGGAAAAAACATCTCAGTCTATTTATAACAGCCTAAACCTTATTTATGAAGTTACTAGCTACAACATTTCTTTTCCTCCACACAAAATGAGAGGTAAAAAACCAACCAACCAACCAAATCAAGCACTCAGTGTCCAAATTATGGTCTTATTTCACAGCAGGACAAAACCAAAACATGCAAAGGGGTTAAGAGTGGTAAGTGTGAATAGCCCTTGTAATGTCACCATCATTACAGATTTGTGGTTTCATAATCAAAGCCAACATGAATATTCTGTGGAAAGACTTTGGGATTAGTCTCAGAGCTTAAGCAGACTGTCACTACTGCGGTCATGTTTTCCTGGTCACTAGGTTAGAAAGAGGCTAGACTGTTTGTGAGCTACACAGTCTTAGGACATTCTGGGACCATCCTGAGCACCACTAAAGACTTCCAAAACATAAATCCCTGCAAAAACATCCTGAGGAAAGTAGTACGAAATCTAAACATAGAGCATCCTCTTCCAATGTATTTCCCCTCTTTTCCATCACGTTCCATACATTCAGCTTCCTTATCCCAAAAGAAAACACTTCAGAGAAAGTGATGAAGTACTTTAGGCCTGCCTCTCATCACTGACATCCATCTTCCTTAAAGATGGTGTGTTTCCCATAAATTCCTTATTGCATCCACTTAAATCTACTTAGACAGGCTCTTCTATTAACATGAAGTATAAATAACACCAGATTTTACTCTCTCTTTCCCATCAGCAGCAAAGGTGATGGTTACTAATGGCAAAGGATCTCACCATGTTACGCATTCCGATTTCCCTGTCATTTCTTCTACCAGAAAGCTTTTTGCTCAGCTCTCACAACAAGTGTTCACACTAAAAAAATCCTTTTTTTCAGCTGTCCAGTGATGAATAATTAAAAAGGAAAAAAAAAAGCATATTGATTTGATATGTGATACTGTTAGCACTTACTAAGCTACAATTATCCTGCAGAATGTCCTTAAGTAGTAAGAGAAAGTGTTGCAAAATAGTAGAAATTGTAAATAAAGGTGGAATTGATGGAGAGCACGTCCAGCTCAAATTGTAGCTTAGTGCATGACAACACTTTTTGGTACAGAAACTTTTTAACACCACACAATGAAGAAACTCCTAACAATATTTAATTATGACAGAGGTTTTGCTTTTGATTACTCTAGTTAAATAGTCAATGTGAAATAATGATTTTACAGAAGCAAATCCTTTGAACTGTTACAGATAGAAATAAGCACCTCAGAGAGATTAAATACCTGATTGAGCTGTTGTTGGGATTCTTCAGGTCCTGATGAAGCTTTATCACCCATTCCTGGTATTCCTGCTTCTGGATAGCAGTAGACTGTTTCAGTTCATTGGTCCATTTGTTTTCCAAATCCTAACAGAACAGCAGTGACAATTTGCATGTTTGGGTTTTCTTTTGTAAGACAATTATTTGAACAACATATTCTACTTCACCAAGGCTAATTTACCTGCTGAGATTCAAAGTGCTGAGCTGCTAACGAATTTACATCTTGGTCTGTTAGAGATTTCCCTAGTTCCTGCATCACCTTATCCATTTCAGCTCCTTGTCTGAAAGAGAAGCAAAAATGTAGGTTTATAACAACCACAGCTGATGCAGGCAGGTAAACACCAGGAAATAGGCGTGTTCAGTCTATTTTTAGTAGTCAGACAAGCTTCCACTCGAGATACATTCAACAAAGAGACTAGGAGTTGAAGGGACTGCCCTGTTATAGAATCATAGAATCAGCCAGGTTGGAAGAGACTTCCAAGATCATCCAGTTCAACCTAGCACCCATCCCTATCCAGTCAACTAGACCAGTTGATCCAATACCTCATCCTTCCTTAGTTTTCTTAATCCCCAGGTTCGCTTAGCTTTTCACATTCAGCCCTTTCTTCAGCAAGCTGTCGATTTACCCCAGCACAGATTTAGCAAGGAATAATCACAAAACAAATGTGATTGGAGGGTCAGTGATTCCAAGTTAGCTCCTGTGTAAACAGAACAATGCCTACATTCATCTGGAATAGTCTCAGCAGCTGGCACCAACATACAGAGTTTCTTGGTTATGACAAATACACATGACCAATTAATATTGACCATCAGTCAATACACAGCTCTATCGCATCAGAGCTCTTCAACATTCCTCTTAGGATTAAGTGTTCTTTCTTCTAGATGTATAACTGAGAAGAGGTAATAAGGAGCAAAATGTTTTGTTAACACATTATTGGCAACATTTATGCCCTAATCAGAAATAAATACCATTCAATCTAGGACTAAAACAGAATCACAGAACGTATCTGGTTGGAAGAGACCTCCAAGACCATCCAGTCCAATCCTTGACCCAGCACTAACGGGTCAACACTAAACCATGTCCCTAAGCACCAGGTCCACACACTCCTTAAACAGCTCCAGGGATAGTGACTCTAACAGTGCCATTCCAACATTTGAGAACCCTTTCAGTAAAGAAATATCTCCTAATATGCAGCCTAAGCCTCTCCTGGTGTAGCTTGCAACAATTTCCTCTGGCGCTGTCACTTGATGTCATGGAGAAAAGCTGCTCCCTTCTCACTGCAACCTCCCTTGAGGCAGTTGTAGAGAGCAATAAGGTCGCCCCTCAGCCTCCACTTCTCCAGACTGAACATCCCCAGCTCCCTCAGAAGCTCCTTGCAGCCCAGATGCTCCAGGCCCTTCACCAACGTTGTTGACCTACTCTGGACATGTCCCAGCACCCTGATGTCCCTCAAATAGTGAGAGGCCCAGAACTGAACACAATACTCAAGGTGTGGCCTCATCAGTGCTAAGTATAGGGAAATGATCATCTCCCTGTTTCTGCTGGCCACAGGTTTTCTACAAGCCAAGGTGCCATTTGTTTTCTTGGCCACCTGGGCACACTGCTGACTCATATTCAGTTGATTATCAACCAGTACCTCCACATCTCTCTCCCAAGTTGCAGCTTGGCAATGTTGCCACTTAGAGTGCTAAACTAACCTGCTTCTGCCACTCCACAAGCACCTATCACACCTAGCATCTATACTCAATCTGTATTTGTGTGTCTTCATTTTGCTTAAGGCATTCTTCGTAGAGGGGAAAAAGAGCGAGGTTGGTGCCGGAAAGAAAAGGAAAACCAGCATCGTGAGTGTCCCCTCTTGTGGGCAAAGCAGCCACCTGCAGCTATTCAAGCTTACTAGGAAACTGGGAAGCCCACACAGACTTGCCTAAATTTCAAATTCAACAGTTTCTGATTTAATTTTGAAGTGTTTTGCTCATATTTTCATATAATTTATTTTATAGATATCCTAAGCACTTTATGTTGTTAGACGACTTCAATGTGGATAATGAAAATCAACTACTGCATTATTTTGACAGGCTTAGCTTTGATTATTTTCAGTGACTCAGTAGTATAAGACAGAATCATAGAATCAACCAGGTTAGAAGAGACCTCCAAGATCATCCAGTCCAACCTAGCACCCAGCCCTAGCCAGTCAACCAGACCATGGCACTAAGTGCCTCATCCAATCTTTTCTTCAACACCTCCAGGGATGGTGACTCCATCACCTCCCTGGGTAGCTCATTCCAATGGAAATCACTCTCTCTGGGAAGAACTTCCTCCTGACCTCCAGCCTATACCACCCCTGGGCATAACGTGAGACTGTGTCCCCTTGTTCTATTGCTGGTTGCCTATAGCAGACCCTAATGAGGCAAGCTAAGTGCCCACGGTGATGCCCCATGACAGGACAAGGGGCAATGAGTGAAAGTTGAGGCATAGAAAGTTTTATGTAAACATGAGGAGGAATTTTTTCACTGCGAGGGTGATAGAGCACTGGAACAGGCTGCCCAGGGGGGTTGTGGAGTCTCCCTCTCTGGAGATAGGCAAAACCTGCCCACATGCATTCCTGTGTGATCTGGTATAGGCGATCACATTATGGCAGGGGGGTTGGACTGGATCATCTTTTGAGGTCCTTTCCAGCCCCTGACATTCTGTGACACTAAATATCTCTAAAGAGGTGAACATAAAATAGAAATAAGGCTTACATAGTCAAATACAAGTTGACATATGTTGTTCTACGAATTGTACACATCTTGTGGCATTTAATAAGATGGAGGGGAAAAAAAAGGAATACCTTTCCTGTAGTTTTTTCAATTCCACATCTCTTTCACTTATTAATTCTGAGATGCTAACAAAGTAATTGTGTTCCAGGTTTAACAGCATTTCAGAAGCTGAAGAATGTATCAGATCATGATAAACATCTGCAAAATCTTCATCCCAGCTGGTCTCTTCAGGGTTTGCATATTCCAACGTTGTCTACACGTTGTAAAAGATTTTAAAGCATATAGTTTAGGACATAGAAAGATCCCTCATAACATCAAGAAATATCAAGATTTCAACTAGAGTGAGGAATCACCAATTTTCAGCCATTACCAATGTGAAAAGAACAAAATTATCTACAACAACATTTGCAACTGAGTGAGTTTACATAGGGCCCAAACCACCAGCTGTGCAAACAACGCTTTGCTAGAAAGGATAATTAACCTTCAACTTCAGTAGAATTTAATCAACAATTCTGATTTAAGAAAGCTACTTTTACTGAACACAGAATGACCCAAAGATGCCAGTTTTGCAAGCTCCTTTATACTGAAACACAACACAACTTACATATGCAACCATTCCTGTGAGATTCAGCTGACAGGTTGTATCACTGAAACATCAAGAACTGACCTAATCCTAACCCATGGAATTAGGCTAACCTGCTCAAACAAACCACTAGCACAGAAGCTTGTAAACTCTTTCAGTGCTTTATCACATTCCCAAGCTCACCCAACACACACTTTTCCTTCTTAAAAGTTAAGCTAACTTAATTTTGTTGACATTCATTAGGGCAGATGATTTGCTTCCAGTTCTCTTTGTAACAGATATACGTTGTGGGATTTTTCACGTTCTTCTGTATTCCATGACAGGCAAACTCAATTCCCATAAGTATTTCCTCAAATGCTGAAGTTTCTGTCATTCCTTCTCTTTGTTAGGACTCCTCCAGTTCTTTTGCATTCCTCTTTTTAGAACATTACACACAGAACAGGATGCATAATTCCAGCTAAAGCCTCATCATTGCTAAACAATGTAAAATAGTCACAAGCACTGAGGAAATGAGCTGAAAAGTCTTAGCTGTACACTTTCTCTTTGGAGTCCTCATTATTATTATTGAGATTCAGGATAAAGGTACCATTGCACTAGCTTTTGCTTTTAACAAGTCTATTTTTGTTTGAATACCACTAGCTATTTACCTCTCAATTTTGTATCTTTTGGCAGTACTAAATTCAGGAATAACTTGACTGAGAATCTGTAGGATGAAGATTAAATGAAGACTTTCATATATCAAGATGAAAAAAATCATAAGAATTGTTCACTAAAAGCAAATTCCAGTTTAATTTTGTCATCTTTACAGCTGTGATTCTGTCTGTACACACACACTCTCTCCACAAAGCAAGTCCTGAATATTAACTTTTCAGCCTCAATCTTACCTCTTTGTAAGCTTTAGCCCAAGAATCTGCCAGCTGGTTTATGTCCACTTTTCCTGACTTCACTGCTTCCAGAGCCATTTCAGCTTCTGTATCATAATCTTTTATAGTTTCCTCTTCTATGAACTTATCAAGAGATTGCTTCAGGTCTAATGTAACAAGAAGAGAATGTCCCATCAATAAATCATTCAGTGGAAGTACTGGTAATCATCTGGGAAACATACAAATAAGGCTTTTCTGAACACCTTCTAATTGAATACCTTATTTGACAATAATTTTCTTCAATGCTTTGGAAACAAGTTTTTTAAAGCTGTCCTGGTAAATACCCTTCTTTTGCTCTCTTAAAGCAGGCTGCAGGGCACTTTTAGATGTAGCTATATGACACTAATTAAACAAAAATAAATTGAATAAATCAATTCTTACCACTTTCTATAAAGCATGGTAGGTTGTGCAGAAGCATTAGGCGTCCGTGCAAATGACTAATATTCTCTTGCACAGGGAATTTGAGAGGCACAGTAAGCACTAAGTGTTGATTTCCAGCACTGAATTTGTACACATAGTCTCTCTCCCTAGTGCAGGTCTTTGCTTTATTAGGCTTCATCTTCTTGAGTTGATTCCCTGCATTAGAAATGAAAGAAGTCATATTTTCATAAAACTGTAAGCAAAACTCTTAACTAAGCATGGCTTTGTTAATAATTTGCTGTCTACAACTACCTGAAGGGAGGTTGTAGCCAGGTGGGAGTTGGTCTCTTCTGCCAGGCAACCAGCAACAGAACAAGGGGACACAGTCTCAAGTTGTGCCAGGGAAAGTCTAGGCTGGATGTTAGCAGGAAGTTCTTCACAGAGAGAGTGATTGGCATTGGAATGGGCTGCCCAGGGAGGTGGTGGAGTCACCGTCCCTGGAAGTGTTCAAGGAAAGCCTGGATGAGGCACTTAGTGCTATGGTCTGGTTGACTGGCTAGGGCTGGGTGCTAGGTTGGACTGGATGATCTTGGAGGCCTCTTCCAACCTGGCTGATTCTATTCTATTCTGATTAGCAGTTGTGGCAAGAAAACATAAAAAGCCCAGGCTTTTTATTGGTATTCTAAATCTGACTTACAAATATATAGGTGGGAACCACAGCATAAATACTAGTTTCTAAAATATTGAATCGAGTGTATCAATACAGGAACTTGGGTAATTACTTTTATAAATTACAGCAGGCACAAATTGGGCAAAACTAATGAGATATCCACAGGACAGCAATGTGCCCTGGTGGCCAAGAAGGCCAATAGGATCCTGGGGGGCATTAAGAAGAGTGCGTCCAGCGGATTGAGGGAGGTTCTTCTTCCCCTCTGCTCTGCCCTGCTGAGAGGTCACCTGGAGTACTGCATCCAGTTCTGGGCTCCCCAGTTGAAGAGGGACAGGGATCTACTGGAGAGGGTCCAACAGAGGGCTACAAGGATGATGGACTGAAGCACTGCCTGATGAGGAAAGGCTGAGAGACCTGGGGCTTTTTAGTCCAGAGAGAAGACTGAGAGAGGATCTATTAAATTTCCATAAATAACTGAGGGCTGGGGGTCAGGAAGAAAGGGACAGGGACAGCCTCTGCTAAATTGTACCCTGTGTTAGGACAAGGGGCAATGGATGGAAACTACAGCACAGGAAGTTCCAGCTCAACACGAGGAAGAACTTCTTTACTGTAAGGGTCAGGGAGCACTGGCACACGCTGCCCAGAGAGGTTGTGGAGTCGTCTTCTCTGGAAGACCTGTCTGGATGTGTTCCTGTGTGACCTTTATTAGATTCTATGTTCCTGCTCTGGCAGGGGAGTTGAACTCAAAGATCTCCAGAGGTCCCTTTCAACCCTTAACATCCTGTGAAATGATCTGAACAATCTGCATAAACAGCAAACTTCAGCTGAGACACTGTAACTGCTGCCATGTGTATCTCAAAATCTGAAATCCTTCCTAGTGCATTAGGCTTTGTCTTCTTCCTTTCTGCAGGTCGTAGACTTGGAGGGAGGCACAGGAATTTGCAACCCTCTTTAGAAAATACTCATTTTGTCCCTTTGTAACCTACTTTAGGATAGATTGCCATGATTATTAAATAGTAACTTTAAAAGTAAGCCAAAAGAAAAGCAAAAGAACTGTCCACAGTATGAAAATACACAAGGACAACACATAACTGTGTCAATAATCGTCTCCACTGAGTAGTTCCCATTCCTTTCTTTTGAGCAATACCTGCAAAGGTGGACAGAATACTCCATCTGAAATCTCGTTCCTCTACCACTATCCAAGGAGAAGCAGAAAATAAAATCATCATCATCAACAACAATAGCCTTCCACAGCAAAATTCATGGGACTAGCTTATTGGTCGATTTGGTTTTGTTTTGCGAACAAAGCTACGTGTTGAAGAAGAGTTAAACAAATCAGTTACAAACCACTTCACCTCAACAACAAAAACCTCACTCAAGGCGAGCTCTGCCGAGCTCTCCTCTCCCTCCGTGACGAGGAAGAGGGATTTAAAGGACACTACTCAGAAATACGACACTGACAAGCGTCTTTCTGCTCCCCGCCGACGAAACAAGATTTAGCGGAGAGGAAAAAGTCAGAGGCAGGTGGCAACCGCCGCTTCTGACCGCAGAGCAGCTCCAGCAGAGAGGGGCAAAGTCTCTTCCCTTACCAGGCGCTTGTGACCCCCAGCTGCAGCTGAAGTGCCAAACCGCTGGACCAAGCCACGATAAGCAACATTAGCACCCGTTACTTGAACAAGCAGAAACAAAGCTGGTGGCGGGAGGAAAAGGCCTGGAGGATGCCACCCCCTTCACCCACCCGGGAAGGCTCCAAAACCCCAGGATAAACACAGCCACTCAGCTCGGATAGAGCAGCGCCCGCAGGCAACTGGAGTCGCTTTCCCGGTCGTGAAGAGCAGGAGCACTGTCCTCCTCCCTGTTCGCTCACCTGGGTCCCGCACAGACAGGTGAGGGGCAGCAGCAACCTACGACGCGGGGGGGGTGCGGTCCTTCCGCTGGAACAAGCAACGGCGCCAGCAGTTCCCGCCTCCCTATTAGAACCTTCACGTCAGGGGCCGCAGATTCGTCACATACCCTCTTCGTGGCGAATGTGCTGAAGCAGGGCCCGTGCCGCGGGGACAGCGACGTCTTCACCGGCGGCCGGCCCCGCGCGCGCCGCCGGCAGCGGGATGTCGCGGCCGGTGAGGAGGTGCGTGCGTGCGCGCGCGTGTCGGCGCCGGTCGGGGATGGAGCGCGAGGGGTGCGGGCTGCGGGCTGCCGGCGGCCGTGCCGTGCCGTGCCGTGCCGTGCCGTGCCGCGCCGCTCGGGCGCCAGCAGCCCGCGCCCAGCGGCGCCGCGCCACGGTTCCTAGAAAGCGCCGAGCGCGGGCGCCGCCGGCGGCCGTTGCCTGTGGAGGGAGCAGGTGAGGTCTCCGCCGCCCCTCATCGCTCTGCGGCGGCTGCTCGGGTAGGCCCTCTGTCCTCAGAGCCCTTGCGGCTCCAGACCGAGCTGTTCCGCGGCATGGTGTAGCGCAGGGCTTGAGGACAGGGCTGCCGCTGCGTCCCTTTCGGCTGGGAAAAAGCGCGGGCAGCGGCACAGGCAGCTGAGAGCAGCCGCGGCGGGCGGTGTTCCTCCTGTGGATCTCTGGGGTGGACTTGCAAGTGTCTCCCGAGCCCCCTCTGTGTACCGTTGGCAGCGTCCTTGGGAAACTCGCCTAGGAACGTTACGGAAAACACATTTCAGGTGCTCAAAAGTGACCCGGGAGTTAGTTTCATTGATCAGTAGCAGCTCTGAAGGAGGTTGTACGTAAGGATAGTCCAGTGCTGCCACCACGGAATAACAACAAAAAAAGCAGTGATTTTAAGAAATAATAGGAGTTTAAAATAGAATCAGAAGTGGCTCCTAAGAGCCATGTTGTCTTGGACGGCTGCACTCAGAGTTGTGATCAATGACAAATGTCCACATGGAGACCAGCCACAAGCGGCGTCCCTCAGGGATGTGGGACCAGGGCTGTTGGTTATGTTTATTATCTTGGTTATGTTTATTATGTTGGTTATGTTTATTATGTTGGTTATTGTCAGCAATATGGGCAGTGGGACTGAGGCACTCTCAGCAAGTCTGTGGATGGCACCAAGATGTGTGGTCTGATTGACATACTGGAGGGGAGGGATGCATCCAGAGGGACTTGGACAGGCTTGAGAGGTGGCCTCAAGCCAACCCCATGAAGTTAAACAAGGCCAAGTGGAAGGTCCTACACTTGTGTCAGGGCAACTCTAAGCATAGATATAGGCTGAGTGAGGAGTGGCTTAAGAGCTGTCTAGAGAGGGACTTGGAGGTGTCAGTTGATGATAAATTCAGCAGGAAGCTGGCAGTGTGTGCTTGCAACCCAGAAAGCAACTGTGTCCTGGGCTGTAACAAAAGAAGTGTGACCAGCAGGACCACAGGATGTCAGGGGTCGAAAAGGACCTAAAGAGATCGAGTCCAACCCCACTGCCAGAGCAGGACCATACAATCTAGCTCAGGGCACAGAGGAACATATCCAGACAGGCCTTGAAAGTCTCCAAAGAAGGAGACTCCAGAATGTGATGGTTTGAGTGTTACCCACCCCCACATACTTTGGAAAAATCACCCAGACTAGACTCAGCCAATCTGGAAATTGAATGAAGCTTTATATTTACAGCTTAGCAGAATATACCAGCAGATATTTACAAAACATACAGAATTATACAAGGTAAAAGGTAATACAGAAATACAACACCTCTCCCAGAAACCTGAGTCCCCAGGAGGGGCTCTCAACCACTCTTCCACCTCCCTCCCACTCCTCTACCTTACCTCAGATTTTGCCTTATGTTTAAGGTAGTTTTGAGGGTCGGCCAGGGGAGTTAGGAAGCAGGTGGATTAGTCACAGAGGCGGCAGGTTAGGTAAGAGAGAGAAGTTCAGCCCAAAGCCCAGGCAGCGACTCTGTTATCTATGTTTGTGTTCTTGTTCTTATACCTCTCAGCAAGCCTGTGAGTGAAGTAGACATCACCACTGTTTCCCTTTCACAGCCTGTAATTCTTCTCACCAAAACATTCTAGCTAGCTTCAAACTAGCACACACAGCATCTCTGGGGAGCCTGTTAGAATATTCTGTGACCCTTACAGTGAAGAAATTCCCTCTTGTGTTGAGGTGGAACCTCTTGTGCTGCAACTAACACCCATTGCTTCTTGTCCTACACAAGGAGCAAGGATGAGAGAGGTGATTCTGCCCCTCCACTCTGCTCTCGTGAGACCCCACCTGGAACACTGCCTCTAGTTCTAGTGCCCCCCAGCATAAGCGGGACATGGAGCCGCTTCCAGAGGAGGGCCACAAGGTTGATCAGAGGGATGGAGAAGCTCCCCTATGGGGACAGGCTGAAAAGGACTGGAAAGAAGAAGGCTCTAGGGAGACGTTATACGATCCTCTTGGTACCTGAAGGGGGCTTACAAGAAAGCCAGGAAGGGGCTTTTTTTTGTTCTCCATTCCCTTCCCCAGCTTCGCTGCCCTCCTCTGCACTCACTCCAGCACCTCCACATCCCTCTTGTAGTGCAGTCTCCAAAACTGAGCACAATACTCAAGGTGTGTCTTCACCAGAGCAGAGTCCAAGAGGACCATCACTTCCCTACTCCTGCTGGCCACAGCATTTCTAATCCAAGCTAGGATGCCATTGGCTTTCTGTGCCACCTGGGCACACTGCTCATTCAGCTGCCTGTCAGTTACAACCCCCGGGTCTTTTTCTGCCAGACAGCTTTCCAGCCACGCTGCCCCAAGCCTGTAGCATTGCTTGGGGTTGTGGCCCAAGTGCAAGACCTGGCATTTAGCCTTGTTGAAGCTCATCCCATTAACACTGGCCCATCCATTCAATCAATCTATCTATCACATGTTAGTAAGTCGAGATGCTCAATCTGAGAAGGTTAATAGTGTGTGGTTTTTTGCCACAGGAACAAGAAAATTGTTGATTACTCTCAGTTTGGAGACTTGGAAGATGATGGTAAGTGATGTGCTCATGTAAATAACAGAAATGGCAAACATGTAACCACTCAAAGTGTAATACAGACTGGAGGAAGAGGTGATAGAAAGCAGCCATGAGGAAAAGGACTTTAGGATGCTGGTGGTCAAGAAGCTGTATGTGAGCAGACTCTGTGAGCTTGCATCCTGGCACACTAATAGCATCCTGGGCTGCAGTAAAAGAATTGTGCACCGAAGACAAAGAGAGGTGATTCTGCCACTCTGCTCTGGTAAGATGTCACCTGGAGTACTGCATCCAGCTCTGGAGCACTCAACACAGGAAGGGCATGGTCCTGATGGAGTGGGTCCGGAGGAGTGCCATGAAAATGATCAGGGGGCTGGAATACCTCTGCTACAAGGACAGGCTGAGGGAACTCCCGATTGTTCAGCTTGGAGGAGAGAGAAGGCTCCAGGGAGACCTATTAATAACAACCTTCCAGTACCTGAAAGGGACTTGAAAGAAGGATGGAGAGAGACTGTTTACAAAGGCTTATGGTGATAGGATGAGGGACAATGGTTTGTAATGAGAGAAGAAGAGATTTAGTTTGGGTGTTAAGAAGAAGTTACTTAGCATGAGAGTGGTGGAACACTGGAACAGCTTACCCAGAAACATAGTTGAGGCCCCATCCCTGGAGATATTAAAGGTGGGGCTCAGTGGGGCTCTGGGCAACCTGGTGTATCACAGAATCACAGAAGCGTTCTGGTTGGAAAAACCCCTCAGGATCACCAAGTTCAACTGATATTCCTACTCTACAAGGTTCACCCTAAACCATGTCTCCAAGCACCACATTCAAATGACTTCCAAACACATTGAGGGTTGATGACTCAACCACCTCCCTGGGCAGCCCATTCCAATGCCTGACCACTCTTGCTGGGAAATGTTTTTTCTTAATGTGTAGTTTAAACCTACCCAGTCACAATTTGAGGCCATTCCCTCTTGTTCTTTCACCAGCAGCCTCCATTTAGTGGAAGATGTCCTTGCCGAGTGCAGGGGAGTTGAACTGGATGACCTTTAGAGGTCCCTTCCAACCTAGGTGATTCTATGATTCTATAATCATTGTTTCTAATAAATCAGCTGATTGAGAAGGCTGTTAACAGTTTTCACTGAAAGGAACCTGGGCACATTGTTAAATATTCACATTTAACAAGAATATGGTGGCTGTGAGACTGAGTATAACAGCAGCATATCAGGAATACACTGTGTCTTGTTGCAGAAAAATCTGCTCCCCTCCTAGCTTCAGATTTCATTGTTGCTCTGTGTACTCCTGATTATCAGTTCAAAGAGTCATAAATAAGGCTACAAAACGGGGTGTGAATCTGTTTTGTGTAGACTGAACTTTATCCACCTATCATGATAGGTTTTGGTTAGGGACATAGTCAAATTTTGAGTTCCATTGATTAAAAAAGTAGATTGGAACCTGTTTGTTTTTGCAACTGTCCTCCTATACTTTAAGCCCAAATGGGTGTTAAGCATTTTTCTTACAGGATTTGATTTGATTACTTTCATGAGATTTTGTGTGGTGGCTTTTTTCTTTGCTGTTTGCAGGATCCCAGGAACATTTTGAATTGGTGTTGAGGGTCTCTTATGAGTCATGTAGTTTAATGCAAGTTCTTAGTTTCAGGGGTTCAGAAGATGACCACAGAATCATAGAATGTTAGGGGTTGGAAGAGATTTTGTGTGGTGGCTTTTTTCTGTGCTGTTTGCAGGATCCCAGGAACATTTTGAATTGGTGTTGAAGGTCTCTTATGAATCATGTAGTTTAATGCAAGTTCTTATTTTCAGGAGTTTATAAGTGACCACTTCACAGAATCATAGAATGTTAGGGGTTGGAAGGGACCTCTTGAGATCATTGAGTCCACTCCCACTGCTAGAGCAGGATCACCTAGGGTAGGTCACAGAGGAACACATCTGGGTGGGTTTTGAGTATCTGTGGAGACTCCACAGCCTCTCTGGGCAGCCTCTTCTAGTGCCCTGTCATCCTCACAGTAAAGAAGTTTGTCCTCATGTTGAGGTGGAACCTTCTGTGTTCCAGCTTGTACCCATTGTTCCTTCTTCGAGTTACAAACAATCTGGTAGCACATTGGACATTGAAGCTTTATTGATATATTGGCAATACAGTCTGAGATAATTACCTTGTGAATAAAAGTATATACAAAGGAGACCTCATTTAATTTTCATTTAAGATACATACAAGAATAGTCTAGTTCATAGTGGTTGTGTCCTCTAAACCCAGAATTCATTTCAGAAAGATTATCTTTGGTATATTTTTAGTCTGTGATGACATTAAGTGGAACAATTTCTTTTGATCATGTGGAAGAATATAGGAAAACTCATTAAAGATTGTTGCTGTTTCCTCTAAACAGATGAAGATTTTGCATGTATAGCTGCACCTTCAAGCAAAAAATCCAAAACTCAGCTCGAGGATCCAAAGAAGGAAAAAAAAGAGAAGCCAAAAAAGCCACATAAGGAGTTGCCTCAGTCACGAAAGCAGACACCTATTAAAAGGCAAGGAATGTTGAAATGTGGTTAGCCCTGTGTAAAAATGGATTTCAGTAATATTATTTGGTTTGGTGGCATTTTGTTTGTTTTCCCTAGAATTTTAAGCAGCTGAGAACAAAACCCTAACATTATTGTGATCATTTTTTCAGCTTTATTGGTATAGCTGCATGTCAAGGATAATGTGATACCCAAGTTCATTAGTGAGCTACATCTGTTTTGTTACAGCTCTAGAAAATTCCCAACAAGCAGCCTGTGTGGGTGCAGAACGGATTTGCTTATCCAGTCTTTTATTGGTACCTCTGCAGTGCAAAATAACTCATAAAACAGAAGCATAAATAAATGTTTGACTCCTTGAAAAGGAGTCTGTTTAAGGCTTGGTATGAAATACTAACTCAATGAAAAAAAAAAGAAATCTAATTGTTTTGGTGGTAAAGTTGTGTATAAACATAATATTTCAGTGTGGTATTTTAAACAAACTTAATCATCTGGAAGAATAGGAAGAAATTCTTCACCATGATTGGAGCAGGTTGCCCAGGGAGGTGGTAGAAGCCCCATCCCTAGAAGTTTTTAAGGCCAGGCTGGGTGAGGCTCTGAGTGACCTGATCTAGTATGAGGTGTACCTACCCATGGCACGGGCAGTTGGAGCTAGATGATCTTTGAGGTCCCTTCCAGTCCTGACAATTCTATGAATCATCCTTCTCTGTGATACTGCCAGTTAGGAGTATATAGAATGTTTAGCAACTATAATACCTTTAACTTTGGTGTACTTCTTTTTTGGGGAAATAATACTAATCATAGGCTCTGGACACCCCAATTTAATTGAAGATCCTCCTGCTTACTGCAGAGGGGGTTGGACTAGATGACCTTTGGAGGTCCCTTCCAACCCACATCATTCTGTGATTCATATAATAGGCTATAAAATGTGTTGAAAAATGAATCTCTCTACAAATATCTGAATATAAAGAAATTCACCGAGTCAAAAGTAGATCTATGTCACACATGTTGTTTTATTTGCGTGTTTGGTGTTCTTTTTTCCAGGCTATCCTTGGATGACAAACTTTATCAAAGAGATTTAGAAGTGGCCTTAGCCTTATCCATCAAAGAAAAATCTGAAAAAAACCCTGAGGTGCAAAATTCAGAAGAGCAAGGTTATTTTACAGTTCAATGCATTGCTTGTTATTTGTATCTGGTGAACTCAGACAGAATGTATTTTACAGTGCAATAGGTTGAAAATTCTGTTTTATATCAGGTCCTGGTAAGGAGATGAGGATTTTTAGGTACTGTCTAGAAATTCTTTATCTGCTTTATTTTTGGGGTTTTTTTCTGTGAGAAAAAATAACTTTCCTGTAAGATCTTCCAAACTTACAAATTGATTAGAAACAAATAAGGAAATGTAGATTTCTATCACCTCATCCCCCAGTCTGCATTGAGGACAATTCTCACTATCAAGACATGCTGAGGGAGGATGTGATAGAAAGCAGCCCCGTGGAAAAAGACTTGGGGGTGCTGATAGATGAGAAGCTGGACATGAGCAGACAGTGTGAGCTGGCAACCCAGAAGGCAAATCACATCCTGGGCTGCATCAAAAGCATCATTGCCAGCAGATGGAGAGAGTTGATTCTCTTTGCTCTGGTGAAACCTCACCTGGAGTACAGTGTTCAGGTCTGGAGCCCTCAATATAGGAATGACATGGAGCTGACAGAGCAGGTCCAGAGGAGCACCACAAAAATGATCAAGGGGTTGGAACAGTTCTGCTATAATGAAGGGCTGAGGGAGCTGAGGCTGTTCAGCCTGGAGAGGAGGAGACCCTGGGGAAACCTGATAGCAGCCTTCCAGTACCTGAAAAGGGCCTACCTGACAGATAGGGAGAGACTGTTTACAAAGGCCTGTGGTGATAGGACAAGAGGCAATGGCTTCGAACTAGGGAGGAGCAGATTTAGACTGGGTATTAGGAACAGGTATGTTCTTTACTACGAGGGTGGTGGAGCACTGGAACAGGTTGCCCAGGGACGTGGTTGCATCCACATCCCTGGAGATAATCAAGGTGAGGCTCAACAGGGCTCTGGGTAACCTGGTCTAGTTGAGGATGTCCCTGCTGATTGCAGTGAGAGTTGGGCTAGATGAACTTTGGAGGTCCATTCTAGCCAATGGCATCCTGGCCTGGATCAGAAACAGTGTGGCCAGTAGGACGAGGGAGGTTATTCTGCCCCTGTACTCAACACTGGTCAGGTGACACCTCGAGTACTGTGTCAAATTCTGGGGCCCTCAGTTCAAGAGAGATGTTGAGATGCTGGAAGGTGTCCAGAGAAGGGCAACAAAGCTGGTGAAAGACCTGGAACACAGACTCTGTAGGGGGAGTCTGAGGGAGTTGGGGTTATTTAGCCTGGAGAAGAGGAGGCTCAGGGCAAAGCTCATTGCTGTCTACAGCTACCTGAAGGGAGGTTACAGCCAGGTGGGGGTTGGTCTCTTCTGCCAGGCAGCCAGCAGCAGAACAAGGGGACACAGTCTTGGGTTGTGCCGGGGTAGGTCTAGGCTGGATGTTAGGAGGAAGTTGTTGGCAGAGAGAGTGATTGGCATTGGAATGGGCTGCCCAGGGAGGTGGTGGAGTCACTGTCCCTGGAGGTGTTCAAGCAAAGCCTGGATGCGGCACTTAGTGATATGGTCTGGTTGACTGGACAGGGTTGGGTAATAAGTTGGACTGGATGATCCTGGAGGTCTCTTCCAACCTGGTTGATTCTATGCCCAGATCATTCTATGATTATTTATTTTAATTTCTTAATATCTTGACTTTTAATAACATAGGGGTTTATATACCAACATTTTACATTCTTGTTTGTTTGCTTTCTGGATCCTAAAACAGGCAAGAGTATTGAATCGGGAAATGAACAGAGGAGACCACTTTTATCCAACTGCAGTGTAGACAGTGAACTTTTAGGTGAGTAGATCTCATACTTTGTCATTTCACAAATAGCATTTGAAGATACATTTAAGTAGCTTATCTCTTTTTTCCATTGGTTTCTGGTTTTCACTTACATGGGGAAAAAAAAGTCTTAAAGACTGAAGGATCCATTTTTTTTTTTAATTAAAATTTTATCTCAGTCTTCAAATGGTGAAACTTGTGTATTGCTGAATCAGATTGTTACAGATTACAAACAGTTGGTTGGAAAAGCAACAGAGGGGATAGTTCAAGGTGCTGGCTTTATTTATTTCCTCAGGACACTACACTTTACACTCAACTCCTTGATGAATCCGTAATGCTTAAGCATAAAATAAGTGTGTCCAAAGTATTTGCTGTGCCACTGGAAACTTCTGTTTCTGGTTTTCTGAAATTTTGGTAGCTTGACTGAGGAGAAGTGTGGATAACATCCACGAGCAGAAAGTACAACCAGATGAGAACAAGTGCTGGTGATACACTTCTGTGTAGTACGCTTCCACAGGAAATTCTGGAGGCTCAAATGCTTGTTTCTTTTTGAGATGGAGAACAGATTTACTGTGAATTTTAGTTTATTAGTTCACCTCCTCTTTTCTAGGTCTGAATCAAGTTATGGATGATGACATACCTGGGTTTGACTGTAGGCAAAGAACAACATCTAAAGTTGCAGCACATGAGAAGTCATTCACCATTGACAGTGATGACCAAGAGCACACTAATGACTCTGACCCAGAGGCTATACCCAGTAGGTTCTTCTCTATAAAAGCCCTCCTCTGAGAAGCACTTTGAATGTGGTACCTTACATCTAGTGTATCTTTCCAGTGAGATGCATAATGCTTGTATCTTCCCTCCCCTTCTTACTAAAGCATTTTCTTGTAATACTAGTGGAACCTCAATTGCACTTTGACAGTAAATCTAAGCATTGGAGCTTATTCATACACATCCCCCAAACTGGTAAGAATTACACTGCATTTGCTGCAGTACATCAATGAATTTCTTCTACTGACATTGTCCAAGAAAGTTTAACTTAAAGAACCTCTGTTAATTTTTCCAGTTGTCTGGGGTTTGCATTCAGTGACTCAGGAGTAGTGTCAGATGTTAGCACTGAGTATTGGCTTTGTTTAACTTTATTTTAAAGAAGTAAGTGGTCACCCTTGCTTCCTTCCTCCAGTTCTCAACTCTTAAAAAACTGTGCTGCATCCAGTAAGAGATGTCAGCCTAGCCTCATGCTCTGCTTCTAGTAGCAGCCTAGTACTGAATGCCTGCAGAGTGTGAGGGATATCTCTCATTCCCTAGTGGCTAATGTGCCTGTATCCATTCTTTTATTCCTTACAGGATGGTTTATTGGAAATATTTCTAGAATTGACAATGAAATAAAATATCAGGGAGAATAAAACAGGTACTCCCATTGATCCCTGGTAATATCTGGGATTTTATAGAATCTTTTTTTACAGCTGAAATTAAACACAGTGTTTCTACTTTATGCAGCCATGAATAGAAATATGTAAAAATCAGAAGCCCTGCCAAATGCTTTTAACTTTTTTAAATCTTGCAGATGTGGAATATTGGTAATTCTGCTGTTCAGATCATTGTTGTATACACTTTATATTAGAGCATTTCATTGTTCAAGTACAGAGCAAGAATTCTGTAGATACAGAATGTTTGAAGGAGGCTTTTTCTTTCTCAGTTCAGCATACAAAATGTGCAAATTTGTTTTACTGTATCCTTAAGGTACCCAGGATGTTTTTTTATGTCCAGTATCTGAATAGAAGGCCCTGGAATAGTAGTAAGTTGTATTTCCTTGCTGTAGGTGAGGAGTCAGAAGAAGATTCTGATTATAGTGAGGATGATGATGAAGACTTTGCTG
Source organism: Tricholaema leucomelas (assembly GCA_013400475.1). Classification (NCBI taxonomy): domain Eukaryota; kingdom Metazoa; phylum Chordata; class Aves; order Piciformes; family Lybiidae; genus Tricholaema lacrymosa; species Tricholaema leucomelas. The sequence continues at coordinate 88,868 of WAAF01002222.1, forward strand.
TGAAAAAGCAAAAAGCTAAAGGAAATAAAAAGAAAACCAGGGAAAAGATGCCAACAGAAAGAGAGAAGAAAGCTCCCAAAGCCAAGATTAATAGTACAGGTAAGTTTGTGTTTATTAATTTTTAATTCAAGGATAGCTAAACAATGCCAGTTCTACTAACCACTGGGTGGAAAACATGAAATATGCACTCCTTCAGAGTTAATTGTTCACTGTGCCACTAACACAATTTCCTTTAAATAGCTTGAGAAGATTCTTACCGTGTTGTTAATCTTGTGTCCGACTTGGTAGTGTCTTTTATTTTCAGGCTTGATTTCAAAACATGTAAATTAGTTTAAAAATTAGTTTTAGTTACAGCAAGGAATGGTTTGCTATGTCTAGCTTACAGAATAATCTTCCTTTATAAGTTCTGTACCTGGCACATCTTCAGGAAGAAATTGTTACAGCACTTATTTTCAAACCAGGGTAGAAAAGCCTGGATGAGGCACTTAGTGCCATGGTCTGGTTGATTGTGTAGGGCTGGATGCTAGGTTGGACTGGATGATCTTGGAGGTCTCTTCCAACCTGATTGACTCTCCATGAAATTGCAGAGTATGACAAGGACTGCTTAAATTCATGGCAGTTTAGTAACATCCCCCTTTGTTTCACTGTGGTGGTTTGGGTGTTCCCTGCCCCNCCCCCTACCCCTCTCAACCTTACCCCAGTCCCAAGGAAGAAATGGAGGCTCGGCCAGGGGAGTTAGGGAGCAAAGTGGATTAGCCAAGGAAATGGAGGGTGTGGTTAGGAGAGAGAGATGCAGCCCAGAACTTGCCAGTGGCAGAAGTGACTTTATGTTTTGCCTTTTATTCTTACACATCTCAGCGAGACTATGAGGGAAGTAGACATCACTATTGTTTTCATTTTGCAGCCTGTAATCTAGTTCTTCTCACCAAAACATTCTAGCTAGGCTCAAACTATTCACTCAGTGCAGGGAGCTCGCCCTGTACCACGATCAGTATGATGTTTTTTCTGCTAAAGAGTGTGTTTCTAAAGTCACTTTATTTTCCAACTAAGTATCACCTCTAGCTTCTCCTTCATCGATCGCAGAACAAAAATCTGAGCTAACACAAAAGGTGTCCAGTTCTTCACAACCAATTGGAAGGCCTCTACATACATCAAGTCCAGTAACAGACAAGAAACCTAAATGGATACCCCCAGGTACCTGTAAGATTGTAACTCTAAACAGATAGAGGAGTTGACATGAGTTTTTAGCAATCCTTCCTAAAAGCAAACAAACAAATAAGCGGTGTTTCAGAAAGGTGACTGCCCTTCTGTGGTGAAAGATATTCCTTTGGCAGTGAATGTAAAAAGAAAAAGCAAAGAAATGGTATATTTGTGCTTCTTTTCTTCTTACCTCTTATATCTTTTTCCCTCACCTCCTTTTCTCTTAACCTCTTTTACTTTTTTCCTCTTACCTCTTCAACTCCTTGATGTGGGGAGTTTAATAAAATATCACAGTCTCACAGTATCACCAAGGCTGGAAGAGACCTCACAGATCATCAAGTCCAAGCCGTTACCACAGAGCTCAAGGCTACACGATGGCACCAAGTGCCACGTCCAATCCTGCCTTGAACAGCTCCAGGGACGGTGACTCCACCACCTCCCTGGGCAGCCCATTCCAGTAGCCAATGACTCTCTCACTGAAGAACTTTCTCCTCACCTCAAGACTAAATTTGCCCTGGCACAGCTTGAGGCT
>WAAF01002222.1:90684-124853 GCA_013400475.1 Tricholaema leucomelas
ATCAGCACCCCCAGATCCCTCTCTGTCTGGCTGCTCTCCAGCCACTCCGACCCCAGCCTGTATCTCTGCATGGGGTTGTTGTGGCCAAAGTGCAGCCCCTGGCACTTGGAGCCATTGAATGCCATCCCATTGGACTCTGCCCATCTGTCCAGGCGGTCGAGGTCCCGCTGCAGAGCCCTTCTGCCCTCCAGCCCAGCCACATCTGCCCCCAGCTTGGTGTCATCTGCAAACTTGCTGATGACTGACTCGATGCCCTCATCCAGATCATCTATGAAAGTGTTAAAGAGGATGGGGCCCAGCACTGATCCCTGAGGGACACCGCTAGTGACCGGCTGCCAGTGTGCATCAAATCTTAAGCAAGATGTTGTCCTGTGGCCACTTCTGTCTTCCTAAGAGCTTTATTTATGTCTTGTATTTTCTGCATTATTATCTACTAGAAAGAAATTTTACTAGGAAAAATATTGGGATGCTTCAGCTGCTCTAGTAAAACAAATGCCTAGAAAGTTTATTTTCTTAAGGTGTTTGTGCATACTGCTGCTGATTACTGTCTCTGATTCTCCTTATTTAATCTTCTGTACACTTTCCATTCAGCTTCTTTCTTCCAAGACACCTTTTGCCACTTGGAATTTTGTTTAGGTGTGTGATTCTTGTGCAGCACCCAAGAATACACTGGGAAGAGTTTTTATATTTTTATCCAGTGTTGCTGGTTAATTAAAACTCTGCACCATCCCTGCTGCATTGTCTCCCAAACAGCCTGATTCTCAGTGAGTATAGTGGTTTCTGTGTGCTTCTGTGGTGTTTTCTTCACACCTTTTTCTGTTATCTTTAAAATACTAATTTGTTCTGCTGTGAAAGCTATAAAAAGAGAACAGTCATATGATTTATTTTCTTTTTAAATCTTCTTACACCTTCTTTTTGTTTAAAAATTATTTTCAGCTGCATCAGGAAGCAGTAATAACCCTACAAAACACATTTCAGTTAAGTCACCTACTCAGTGTCTTAGACTCGGCCTCTCCAGACTAGCAAGAGTCAAGCCACTGCATCCCAGTGCTACCAGCCAGTGAAGCAAGAAGTGACAAGGTGCCACCTGGAGGAAAGGACTTGAGAAAGTGTTTTGCTTATGAATAGATGGTGAGCAGCAAAAGCATTGTGGCATTGTCTGTTTTGGAGGACTGTTATTTACATGCTTAATACTATAATGAGTTTTTATTCTGCAAAGTGCTAGGCATCATTAAGTGCTGCTGCATGATTTAATCAAGGTGACATCTGTATTACTAGCCCTTTGATGTATTATACCCAGAGACATGTTTGTGGTACTTACAATTTGCTGATATTTAAACTCTTGGCATCAAAACAGTCTAGACAACACTATGTCAGCTGCAAATCAACATCTCAGATGGATTCTTAACACAAATGAAAGTTACTGCTTGCAAATATTTCTTGAAAGAGTTAAGTTACCATTTCCTGGAGAGTTTGTCCCTGATCTGTTCTCGTTTGCATATCACATATGTGGATTTTAATGATTTTTTAAAATGTATTATATAGAGAAATGTATTTTAGAATGTTGTATTTTTTTTTAATTAAAATAAAATAATCTATGTAATTAAATTAATTCTATTAATTGATTTTACTAATTTTGAAAATCACTTCTAAACTTTGGACTACCAACCAGCTGGCAGGTATTTTTATGTGTGCATGCTCTTGCTGGAAGGCTGCAGCATTTTCAGGCTCAGACAGGATTTTGCTCTGAGCTCCTCAGTCTTGCCTGAGGACTGTAATATACCACGTATCATCTCCTGCCTGACTTGGTACTGTCTTTTAATTTCAAGCTTGCATTCAAAACATATAATTCAGTTTAAAATTAGTTTTCGTTACAACAAGGAATGGTTCGCTTTGTGCAGCTGGGAAGAGTCTTCCCTTGGAAATTCCATGTCTGGCACATGCTCAAGAAGAGATTGTTACTCTGCTAGTGCAACTGTTAGTGGATTTTTTAAAGTGTTGCATGATATTTAGTGAGTAATGAGACTAAATTTTCGAATTTATTGGTTCACAATGTAAATAATTTCCTGTCTGATCTGCTACTGATGACACAGCAAATGCATTTCTCCCTCTATCGTTTAAAGGATCTGGTCACAACTGGGTGAACTGCATTAACAAAGAGCTATGTAGCCTTATTATGCAGAGCCAAAAGCATGGTGCTGCCCAAGGCAAAACTATGGCATGACAAATTGCCTTCTAGCTGTATAGTACTTACATTATTAAAACTAATATATGGGTATTTATTAAGACCAATATGCTGACTGCCTTATGGAAGGAATGAGAAGGAACCTGAAGGTGAAAACCTGTTTCTCAGAAACAAGGGTGAAGCAGAAGGAAAGGGAAGTATCTAAGAATAATGCCTGTGGTAGGCAGTGTGTAATACCTGTGTTGTTACTCTTTTCCCTGATTCTCTTTGTGCATAAGTACACAGCCCCTTTCTCTGTCATGCAGCAGATAGCCAGCTGCAGCAAAATAGGAAACTCAGAGCTGTGGGCCTCAACGTTGCTCCTTGCTGCATCCCAATTCATTGCCTCCCCGTTGTTGCTTCAGTCCTTTTCTTTCCAGTGGGAGTGGTCATGCAAAAGAGCAGGTCCTTCACTGGCATCACAGGTCTCATTGTGTTAAACTTTTATCTTGTGTTTTGCTTTTATCTTGTTTTTTTTTTTTCCCCAGGAATAAATACAAACTTCACATGATTTTTGCATTTTCTTGCTACATGGATATATCTGTAACATTGCAAAGTGTTTTCTCAATGTGGTGCTTCAGGAGAAGTGTTTCTGCAGCAGGTAGATACAGTAACTACCCTTTCCTCTCATTGTCCTTTCATCCCATTTTTTTTTCCTTCTTGAAAACACACTCTGCTCTTGTGAGACCCCACCTGGAATACTACATCTGGTTCTGGTGTCTCCATCTCTAGAAGGACACTGAGCTGTTGGAGCAAGGCCAGAGGAGGGCTACAAAGATGATGGAAGGGCTGGAGCACCTCTGCTGTGAGAATAGGCTGAGGGAGCTGGAGTTGTTCAGCCTGGAGAAGAGAAGACTTTGGTAGGAAACCTTGGAGCTGCCTTTCAATACCTGAAGGGATCTTACAGCTTCCTCCCAGCACCTGAAGAGATCCTACAGGAAGGCTGAAGAAAGACTTTTCATAAGGGTGTTTAGCAATAGGACAGGAGTGGAATGGTTTTGAGGGAGAGTAGGTTCAGACTGGGTCTTAGGGAGAAGTTCTTCAGAATAAAGGTGGTAAGACTGGAATGTGTTGCCCAGGCAAGTTCTGGATGCCTCCTCTCTGGGTGTGTTGAAGGCCAGGTTGGATGAGGCCTTGAGTAGCCAAGTCTAGTTGAGAGGTGTCCCTGCCCATGGTGGGAAGGTTGGAGTAAGATGATCTCTAAGGTCCCTTCTGACCTAAGCCATTCTGTGATTCTGTGAAAGTGCTCTTTTATTTTCCAGAGAGACTGCACTCTCCCTAATCAGATAAATGTAATCTGGCTTTCATGCTTGATCTTTTTTGTTGTCTCCCCTTTCTTTTACCTGACAGACTAGTAACATGTCAATGCAAACCACAAAGATGACAAACCAGTGTTACCACGTCCTGTGATCCTCTATGCAGAAGCCTGCTCTTTGCATTTCCAAGCAGTTTGTCCTGCTATTTCAAAGAATTAGTGGTCTGTCTCCACTCATGTGGCATCATTCTCTTGAGAGGAAACCCAAAAGCTGTGAATAAAGCAGCTCTTACTTGTTTTAAGTCTGTTGCTGCTGTGCTGAATCTTTCATTCCTTTCACAGTATTCACCATGCTTGTGTACATTTTAAACAAGAACTTGGAGCATGTGTTGTTGCCAGACATTTAGGATATTGAAAATCTGAAATTTCATTCTATAAATCACACCCCCCCCAAATTTGGTTTTATTTTAGTTGCTTTTCAGTCTAGCTCTAATTTCTAAAGAGTGAAAAATTAGTTTTCCCCAGCCTTAACTGAATAAGAACACAAAAGCACCTGCAGCTTGACAGTCTAAAAGTCCAGATATTCCTTAGTCTACTTAATTTCTATCTGACACTCAATCATGTCCATTCCTTTCACCAAAGTCATTTTCATAATTACACTCGATGTGGGCAAGTCAATCACATGCCCTGGTGAGGCCATATCAGGAATACTGTGTCCAGTTCTGGGTCACTCAGTTCAGAGGAACCTCAGGGAGCTGCTTGAAAGAGTCTGGCACAGGGCCATAAAGATGCTGAATGCGGTGGAACATCTCCCTGCTGAGGACAAGCTGAGGGAGCTGGGGTTTGGTGCTTGGAGCAGAGGAGCCTTAGGGGTGACCTCATTCACGTTTGTAAAGATGTGCAAGGCAGTGTCAGGAGGATGGAGTCAGGCTCTGCTCAGAGATGTCCAATGACAGGACAAGGGGCAATGGGTGCAAGCTGGAGCAGAGGAAGATCCATGTGAACAAAAGGAAAAACTTCACTGTGAGGGTGCCAGAGCCCTGGCACATGCTGCCCAGAGAGGCTGTGGAGTCATCTTCTCTGGAGACATTCAAACCTGCCTGGATGCGTTTCTTTGTGACCTGCTGTAGGTGATCCTGCTGTGACAGGGAGGGTTGGACTGGGCAATCTTTCAAGGTTCCTTCCAAACCCTAACATTTTGTAATCGTGTGAAATAGGAGACAATAGGACTGATGAAACATGAAAGACGTGGTATTTATGCACTTGGAGATAAACCACTGTGTAAAGTAGGGCCAAAGATTATCTTGCCTTTTCCCTCCTTGAACAGGTGAGATCTTATTCAAAGGTCTTTTATTTTATTCTTTTTTAACTTCCACCAAATCTGTGTAAATCTTTCTTTAATTCTGATAGTTTCTTTCCTTCTCAAGAGTTGTAATCAGAAATTATTTCTACCTTGTGGACCCCATCTCAGCAGAAGCGTTAAGACAGGCACACGTTTCTCGGAATGCCAACAGGAGCTTGTAGCTGTGTTGGAGATCGACGTTAGAGGGCAGCAAGTTAAATTATTCCAATCCTGCAGAGTTGCACTGTGCTTCGCAGTTGGATTTGCAGAGAGCTGGGTGGTGTGTGAGCAGCAGAGGATGTAACAGAGGTAACCTACTACCGTGAGATCGGAGAAAGCATGAAAGCAGGCAGTGAGAGAACGTTAGGTGGTGGTTGGCAGCGTGGTTGGAAAGCTGCAACTTGGAGAGGAACCTGGGGGTATTGGCTGACAGTCAACTGAATATAAGCCAGCAGTGTGCTCAGGTGGCAAACAAAGCCAGTGGCATCCTGGCTTGACTTAGAAGCTCTGTGGGCAGCAGAGACAGGAGGTGATCATCCCCCTGTGCTCAGCACCGGTGAGGCAACATCTGAGTGTTGGGTTCAGTTCTGGGCCTCTCACTACAGGAAGGACATTGAGGGTCTGGAGCATATCCAGAGAAGAGCAACAAGACTCGAGAAGGGCCTGGAGCACCTGGGCCGTGAGGAGCATCTGAGGGAGCTGGGGGTGTTCAGTCTGGAGAAGAGGAGGCTGAGGGGAGACCTCATTGCCCTCTACAACTCCCCAAATGGAGTTGGAGCAAGGAGAGGGCAACCTCTTCTCTACTTGGTGTCAAGTGACAGGAATGAGCTGCCCAGGGAGATGGTTGAGTCACTGACCCTGGACATGTTTAAGGGTTGTTTGGATATGGTGCTTAGGGATATGGTTTAAGGAGAATCTTATAGAGTAGGGTTATAGTTTGGACGTGGTGATCCTGAGGGTCTTTTCCACCCTGGATGTTTCTGTGATTCTGTGACCAGAAAATGGTTCCAACCTGTACCAGGGGAAGTTCAGGCTGGATATTAGGAAATACTTCTTCACAGAGAGGGTATTCAAACACTGGAATATTCTGCCCAGTACAGTGCTGGAGTCACCATGCCTGCAGGTGTTCAAGCAGCTTGTGAACCTGGTGCTTAGGGTCATGGTTTAGTGTTGACCCCTCAGTGCTGGGTCAAGAGTTGGACTGAGGTCTCTTCCAACCAGATATATTCTGTAGGTAGCTGTTCTTCAGGTCTGCTGTGGATGTTTTTGAATACAAATAGCATTTTGGCAAAGGCAGAGTAAGGATGAAGACACTCAGATATTTGTACTGCACTTGCATCCACAGTGACTGCTACTGTCACCAGCCTTGCATTTGATTATCCAGCAACAGCAAAACTTGGAAAAGTGAAATTTGACTCTAATTCCCATATTAAAACAGTATGTACTAAGTAGAGGGCTGGAACACCTTTGATACGATGACAAGCTGAGATTGTTCAGCCTAGAGAAGAGGAGGCTTGGGGTAGACCTAATAGCAGCCTTCCAGTACATGAACATGATCTGCAAGAAGGCTGCAGAGGTACTGTTTGCAAAGGCCTGCACTGATAGGATGAGGGGCAATGGTTTGAAATTGAAGAGCAGATTAAGAATGCATGTTAGGAACAAGTTCTTCACCATGAAGGTGGTGGAACACTGAAACAGGTTGCCCAGGAACATAGTTGAGGTCACATTCATGGAGATACTCAAGGTTAGGCTGGACAAGGCTCTGAACAACATGATCTAGTGAAGGATGTCTGTGCTGACTGCAGTGAGGGATGGACTAGCTGAACTTTGGAAGCCCCTTCCAACTGAAGCAGTACTGTGTTTCCTTGATTCTATAATCATACACAGTATGACCAAGGTTGGAAGAGACCTCATAGATCATCAAGTCCAAGCCGTTACCACAGAGCTCAAGGCTAGACCATGGCACCAAGTGCCACGTCCAATCCTGCCTTGAACAGCTCCAGGGACAGCGACTCCACCACCTCCCTGGGCAGCCCATTCCAGTAGCCAATGACTCTCTCAGTGAAGAACTTTCTCCTCACATCAAGCCTAACTTTCCCTTGACGTAGCTTGAGGCCGTGTCCTCTTGTTCTGGTGCTGGCTGCCTGAGAGAAGAGAGCAACCTCCTCCTGGCTACAACCACCCTTCAGGTAGTTGTCCATAAAAGGCATTGACTTTCTAGAGGACATGATGTATGCTAAAGCTCTGTACCTGTGTGTATAAAGGCCTAGCAGATTCATCTGCCTGTGATTTTAATGATGTGTAGTTCTTTCGTAGGAGTTGGAACTCAAATCATAGAATGGTTTAGGTTGGAAGGGACCTCAAGGATCATCCAGCTCCAACCCCCTGCCATAGGCAGGGACACCTCCCACTAGAGCAGGTTGCTCAAGGCCTCATCCAGCCTGGCCTTAAACACCTCCAGGGAGGAAGCATCCACAACCTCCCTGGGCAACCTGTGCCAGTGTCTCACCACCCTCACTGTAAAGAACTTCCTCCTAACATCCAGTCTAAATCTCCCCTCCTCCAGTTTAAGCCCATTCCCCCTCGTCCTGACATTACCAGACCTTGTCAGTAGTCCCTCCCCAGCATTCCTGTAGGCTCCCTTCAGATACTGGAAAGCCACTCTAAGGTCTCCTCAAAGCCTTCTCTTCTCCAGGCTGCAGAGCCCCAACTCTCTCAGCCTGTCCTCATAGCAGAGCTGCTGCAGCCCTCTGGGCATCTTCGTGGCTCTCCTCTGGACCCGCTCCAGCAGTTCCATGTCCCTCTTGTCTTGGGGGCTCCAGAACTGCACACAGAACAGCAGAGTAAAGGGGGAGAATCCCCTCCCTTGCCCTGCTGGCCACACTGCTCTTGATGCAGCCCAGCACAGGGTTGCTGTCTGGGCTGCATGTGCACACTGTCAGCTCAATCCATGCTAAAAAAAACCCAAAACACTCATTGATTGTGGTCACGTGGCTATGCCAAAGGAACCGTGAAGCCACTGCCAGCTTTGGGGAAGCAAACCAGCTGGTATGGTTGAGATGAAGACCAGCAAGTGAATGCTTCTGAGCCCACTTTCCTGTCATGTCAGTGGGTCTTAGTGCTCTTGTGCCTTGCCTGGCTTCTTCCACCCCTTCTATCTGCCCTTCTGAAGGATCCGTGCAGGAAGCATTGGGCACAAGCAATGGCTCAAAGCCTTTTCTACAAGTGTGCTCATAAAGCAAAGGCAAATGAGATGCTTTTGCTCAGAGCTGACTGAATTTAGCTTACCTGCAGAGGAGCTGTAGATGTGGAGAGCTGCCAAAGTTCCTGGGAACATTTAAGTCAGCAAGATATAGATAGAGCACTGAGTAGTCTTGAAACTGTCGTTTAAGGGAAAAAAAAACATGGTCTGTATGGGAGATATTTTCCCCTCTTGATGTATGTGGCTCTGTGTAGAAAGTCTGATCCTCTTCATGTATCACTGTTGTGCTCCATCTTCATTAGCCCCAGTGAGTCTGTAGTACAAAAAATAAGTGACAACAGAATGGATGTTTTCTTCTGAAGCTTGCACACTTCGGAACATGAAGGAACTTGTCTCTGATCAGATCAACTGCAGCTTCCCCCTCCCCCCCCTTCTTTTTTTTGCATTTGCTTTGATTCATCCTTCTTGCCAAATAAATTTGGAGGCAGATTTCTCCATCTGCTCCTGAAAGACTGGGGAAGTATGGTATGAAAGTGAACTGTTCTGTGCTCCACACATCACAGCCAGCATGTTCCTTGGCAGGAACTGTGCCTAACTCCTAAATTTTGATCCCTGTCCTTCCTGAGACATGTTCCCCAGCAGCACCCATACTGCAGTAGCTTCTCTGTAACTCTTCATGCTTTCTTCTGCATCACCCTGTAAGGGAAAAAGGAGACAGACAAAGAGTTGGGACTGTTCAGTCTGTGGAGAAGTCTCCAAGAAGACCTTATTGTGGCCTTTAAGTATCTGAAGAGGACCTACAGGAAAGCTGGTAAGGGACTTTTTAGGGTGTCAGGTAGTGATAGGACTGGGGAGAATGGAGCAAAACTATAAGTGGGGAGATTCAGATTGGATGTTAGGAAGAAGTTCTTCAGCATGAGGGTGATGAGACACAGGAACAGGTTGCCCAAGGAGGTGGTGGAAGCCTCATCTCTGGAAGTTGCTAAGGCCAGGCTGGATATGACTGTGAGCAACCTGATCCAGTGCGAGGTGTCCCTGCCCATGGCAGGGGGGTTGGAGCTAGATAATCCTTGAGGTTTCTTCCAGCCCTGACAGTTCTATAATTCTATGCTGAATGTAGGTTGTATTGACACTGCCTGGAGATAAACCATCCACTGGAGTGTTTGTTACCACCTCCACCTAGCCACAGGTACCACAGCAAACATTTCTTAGCAGCAGATTATCAGAAAGCATGAGAGTGGTGAGACACTGGAACAGGTTGCCCAGGGAGGTGGTAGAAGCCTCACCCCTGGAAGTCGTTAAGGCCAGGCTGGATGTGGCTCTAAGACCACACCTGTAACTCAAGTTGTCCTTCTCCCCCTCTACTCTGCCCTGGTGAGACCACACCTGGAATATTGTATCCAGCTCCCCAGTTCAAAAGAGGGAGGGACCTGCTGTTCAAGTCTCCTAATCGTTTTTATGTCTCTTTCCTATGTAATGTTTTATGTGACTAATCCAAGGTATGTTTCTGTAGCTGCCTACTTCTAAGAGGCTTTCTCCTATCCTCAGTTATTTGGTTTTATTTCTACAGCAGAAACCTTAAGGTTTTTTATACCTTTCAGTCTTCTTCTGGCAAATCTGGTTGAGAGTGGCAACAGGTGTGAAAAAGCATAGGAAGTGAATGACAGATGAGTACCTCATGGTGAATAAAGCTAGTTTTGACTCTGTTACGAAACGAGACAGAGCTTGAGCCAATCTGATATAAGAGTGTCAATGCAATTTGAGTCATATTCCATTTTACTTGTTAGCAGTTCTTAGACAATTCTCTCCCTGCTCATTCAATGCTTCTCTAAATGTTTCACAGATTGACTCCTGTCATTGTTACAGCTTTACAAGTGAGCAGAAAGAAGCAGCTAAACAGAGAGGAGCTCAGCCTAAGTAAGAAGGCTCAATCAACACCCAGAAGGTGATGTTAGAGTGAGCATCAATTCCCTATCCTACCTGACCGGGGGGCCACCAGGCCCCCCGGCCTTTGATCCCCTCCACCATTCACCCAGTGCACACCATTGGTACTCACCAGCAATGAGAGGAAGAGGATCCCTCTGCCCAGTTGGGCACAGCTTGGGGCTTCTGCCTTTCCCGGGGCCATTAAAAAGGGGAGTGGGCAGGGAGGGCAAAGTGGTGACACCTGGGGTGGGAGGAGACTCCAACAGAACCCAGGTGCTCTGGGTTTGGGGGAAAAAAGAATCAGAGAGAATCACAATATTAAGGGCTGGAAGGGACCTTAAAATGTGTCTCCTCATTCTGTCCCTGGTTGCTTGGGACACAGGGTAAAAAAGTCTGTGCTGTTGTCCAAAGTTTGAGACAAGACTGTGGTAACCCCAGAGGTCAGCACAACCTGGGGGTGTATTGTAAGCAGTGACACTGCAATATTACAGCCACAAAGCTGTTTAGACTGGGAGGCACCTCCTGAAACCATGTACTTCAACCCCGACTATCCTCTGCCCCATAACATGTGGTGGGTAAAGAAACAGTTCTCCTTTGAAATCTCCCTGTTACTCTGTGTGATTATAATGTGTGTGAAGGGAGTATTACCTAAGTATTTTCCCCAGACAAGAGTTTCTTTATTAAAGACACATTTCTCCCTGGATGTCAGCAGGCTATGATTAATAACTGCATTGTTCCTCTCTGAAGAGAAAGTGAGGCAAAATAGGTACTGTGTCCGGTGCTGTTTAACATCTTTGTCAGTGACAGGGACAGTGGCACCAGGTGGACCCTCAGCAAGTTTGCCCATGACACCAAGCTGTGTGGTGCAATAGGCACACTTGAGGGAAAGGATCCATCCAGAAGGATCTTGGCAGCCTTGAGAAGTGGACCAGTGCCAACTGCATGAGGTTCAACAAGGCAAAGTTCACAGTATCACAGTATCACCAAGGTTGGAAGAGACCTCACAGATCATCAAGTCCAACCCTTTACCACAGAGCTCAAGGCTAGACCATGGCACCAAGTGCCACGTCCAACCTTGCCTTGAACAGCCCCAGGGACGGCAACTCCACCACCTCCCTGGGCAGCCCATTCCAGTGTCCAATGACTCTCTCAGTGAAGAACTTTCTCCTCACCTCGAGCCTAAACTTCCCCCGGCGCAGCCTGAGGCTGTGTCCTCTCGTTCTGGCGCTGGCCACCTGAGAGAAGAGAGCAACCTCCTCCTGGCTACAACCACCCCTCAGGTAGCTGTAGACAGCAATAAGGTCTGCCCTGAGCCTCCTCTTCTCCAGGCTAAACAATCCCAGCTCCCTCAGCCTCTCCTCGTAGGGCTGTGCTCGAGGCCTCTCACCAGCCTCGTTGCCCTTCTCTGGACACGTTCAAGCATCTCAATGTCCCTCTTAAACTGGGGGGCCCAGAACTGAACACAGTAGTTCAAGGTCCTGCGGCTGGATTGGACCAATTGCAGGCACAAATCAAGGCTAGGTGCAGAGTGGCTTGAGAGTAGCTCTAAAAAAGAGACTTGGAGGTGTTGATTGATGAGAAGCTCCCCTTGAGCCAAAAGTGCCCTCATGCATCCTGAAAGGCAAATTGTGTTCTGGGCTGCAGCAAGAAGAGTGTGGCCAGTGGGGCAAGAGAGGCGATTCTGCCCCTTGACTCTTGCTCTGCTGAGACTCCACCTCAAATACTGTCTCCAGTTCTGATGTTCCTATCACCAGAAGGACACAGAGCTGGTGGAGAGAGTCCAGAGGAGGGCCACAAATATGATCCAAGGACAGGAACACCTCTGCTGTGAGGATAGCAGGACAAGGTCTTGTAATGACAGGACAAGGGGTAATGGGTTTAAACTGGAAGAGGGGAGATTTAGACTGGATGTTAGGAGGAAGTTCTTTACAGTGAGGGTGGTGAGACACTGGAATAGGTTGCCCAGGGAGGTTGTGGATGCTTCCTCCCTGGAGGTGTTCAAGGCCAGGTTGGATGAGGTCTTGAGCAACCTGCTCTAGTGGGAGATGTCCCTGCCTATGGCAGGGGGTTGGAGCTGGATGATCCTTGAGGTCCCTTCCAACCTAAACCATTCTGTGATTCTGTAGGCTGAGGGAGCTGGAATTTCTCATCATGGAGAAGAAAAGACTGCAGGGGGACCTTCAAGCTGCTTTCCAATACCTAAAGGGATCCTACAGGAAGGTTGGAGATAAACTTTTCATAAGGATGTCTAGCAATAGGACAAGGGAGAATGTTTTTAAGTTGAGGGAGAGTAGGTTCAGACTGAATCTTAGGAAGAAGTTATTCAGTACAAGAGTGTTGAGACTCTGGAATGCATTGCCCAGGGAAGCTGTGGCTGCCTCCTCCCTCCCTGGGTGTTCAAGGCCAGGTTGAATGAAGCCTTGTGCAACTGAGTCTAGTTGAGAGGCATCCCTGCCCGTGGTGGGGAGGTTGGAGTAGATGATTTCCGATGTCCCTTCCAACCTGAGCCGTTCTGTGATCCTAAAACTGCAATGGTAGCAATACATATTTGCCAGTTACAGGACATCTTTAATGCAGTGAGATTAGTGTATTAAAATTCAGCATATGTGCTGAGGTTGTGTCAGTACCTGGATCTAGAAAATACTATAAGCACCTTTGAAGTTCATGTTTAAACCCTTTATGCACTTCAGATTGACTGTGTGCTAAAATATCTTAGTGGATCCCTGCCTCAGGCTGCTGGTGAGGTCATGTCTCCCCCACAGAGGTGTTGCTTTAGGCACAGGTTATTCAAGCCATAGTTGACCACTCAATTTAGTAAGAGCATGTGAAATGCAGACTGCAGTCTGATTCCCAGGAATTTCCTGTGGTGTTCAGGCGCTGAGAAAAGTCTTCATAGGCCAGTGGTTGCCAGCCAGTGATGCACAACAATATCAGAGATGGATCAAGGAGGTCTGCTGAGCTTCAGCAATGATTGCATTGGCTTGGAAGGGATCACCAAAGGCTGTCCAACCCCGCTGCAGTCAGCAGGGACACCTCCAACTAGAGCAGGCTGCTCGGGGTCACATTAACTCTGATCTTGAATGTCTCTAGGGATAAGGCCTCAACCACATCTCTCAACAACTTGTTCCAGTATTTAAGCACTAATTGTAAAGAACTTCCTCCTTATGTCCAAGCTATATCTGCTCTGCTCCAGTTTCAAACCACCACCCCTTGTCCTATCTTCTAAGCAGTCCTTCCTCAGTCTTCCTGTAGGTCTCCTTCAGGTATTGAAATGTAGCTATAAATATCCTCCATACTCTTGCTTTTGCCTGCCTTTGTCATTGTACCCTCCACAACTTGTGCACCTACCTATCTATCTGACTCATGTGCCTATTATATTCTATATTCCCTCCCTTCATTTTGACCTTAAGCTTATTAATACTTTGACTGTTGATTCCTGCTGCAAGCCTTTGTGTTGCCAATGAAATATCTAACAGGCTGTCAGGGCACACAGAGAATTAAAATTTAAGCAGAGGCAAGACTACCTAAAAGAAGAATTTGTGATTTGCAAATTCCTGGGCACAAGTCCTCACCTCATGTGAGTTTTTGGTCAGTGCTGCAAGAGCAGCTGGAGCAGCAGTGCACGGAGGGATCCCAGCAGCCCTCACAGTGGTGCAGTTTGGGCTGAGCAGGTGCTAGAGACTCAGAGAAGCACAGAATTCATTCCATCGAAAAAGACCTTTGGGATTATTGGGTCCAACCATTCCCTAACTCTGCCAAGGCTGTAGCTGACCTATGGATCTCAGCACCAGCTCCTTTAAACACCTCCAGGGATGGGGAGTTTTCAGTCTGCTTGCAGTTTCAAAACTGCAAGCAGTTTTGAAGGCTAAGAGGGAGCTGTGAGTGAAATGCTTGGGGCCACTTTTAGAGTTCTCAGTAAAACTCTTAAATTACCTTTAAATTACCTTCATTAGACACTTGATAGCAGGAGATCTAAAGCCTGCTTTAGAGGAGGAGATCTAAAGCCTCCTCTTTGAAAAAGAGAAAACAAAAAAAGGGAAGAAAGAAAATAAAACAAATGATGCACCTCAGAGTGCCTCAAGGGATGGTTTTGCAACCGTGCTGAGCCTAATTGCTGAGCATGTTGTGCTTGTGCTAAGTCCTCAAAGGTTTCCTAGCATGTCAGCAAGGATGCTGCTGTTCACAGCTCAGTTTGGTATTGTTTGGTAAACCAAGAGGTGATTTGATTCCAGAAAGCCATCAATCAGCCCATGCCGTCATTCCTAGAGGGGCACCGGTGTGACTGAGCTGGATTGGACTGACAGCAGCATCAGGTTGGAATTGCAAGAAAAGCAACTGAATGGGGACAAGTCCAAAGCATGGAGCTTTGCCATGATGGGGAAAGAAGAACGCAGAGAGAGCTGCTGTGATTTCAGCTCCCTCAGTAACTCCTGTTTACGAATGGGAAGAAATAGAAGAATTCAGCCTCAGGTAATAGTGTTTGGCTTTGTTGTTTGATGTTTGTGTGCAGTTCAGACAGACCTGTTGGGAACAAAAATGGAAAAGGACTAACAGCAAGAACAAAGAAAAGAGTTTGATCAGCTGGGCAATCTGCCATAAGTTAATTTACACTAGGTGATCCTGCTCTGGCGGGGGGGTTGGACTAGGTGATCTTTTGAGGTCCCTTCCAACCCCTAACAGTCTGTGATTCTGTGAAATTTGTTTGGAGGAGTGGGATTAGGACAACAACATTTTTAATGAAAGCATTAGCACTATTAATGCTGCAAAGGTGGGAGTTGTTTGCATTTTTAGGTTATAGGAGAATCTTCCAGGCTTCTGCATAACACAAGGGAGGTTATTCTTCCCCTGTACTCAGCACTGGTCAGGCTACACCTTGAGTCCTGTGTCCAGTTCTGGGCTCCACAACTCATGGGAGATGTTGAGGTGCTTGAATGTGTCCAGAGAAGGACAACGAAGCTGATGAGGGGGTTGGAGCACAAACCCTATGAGGAGAGGCTGAGGGAGCTGGGGGTGAGCAGACTGGAGAAGAGGNGTAAATAAATGGTGAGCAAAACATCAGTTTGTGGAATCCCAGCATACCCTAGGACTCTGCAAAAGACTTCAGACTGCTTGGGTTTGTGTGAGAGGCTTTATAATTTATTTTAAAATCACAGAATTGCTTTTGTTGGAAAAGACCTTCAAGATGATTGAGTCCAACCATTCTCTAACTACCAAAGAGGGGGCTAAATTGTTTCCCTGTGAGGGTGGCAGAGCCCTGGAACAGGCTGCCCAGGGGAGTTGTGGAGTCTCCCTCTCTGGAGATATTCAAAGCCCACCTGGACACATTCCTATGTGATCTGGTATATGTGATTCTCCTCTGGCAGGGGAGTTGGACTACTGACAAGGTCTGGTAATGTCAGGACGAGGGGGAATGGGTTTAAACTGGCAGAGGGGAGATTTAGACTGGATGTTAGGAGGAAGTTCTTTACAGTGAGGGTGGTGAGACACTGGCACAGGTTGCCCAGGGAGGTTGTGGATGCTTCCTCCCTGGAGGCGTTTAAGGCCAGGCTGGATGAGGCCTTGAGCAGCCTGCTCTAGTGGGAGATGTCCCTGCCTATGGCAGGGGGTTGGAGCTGGATGATCCTTGAGGTCCCTTCCAACCTAAACCATTCTATGATTCTAAGAGTCTATAATATACACAGATATGTGAGAGGTGGATGTCAAGTGGCTGGGGCCAATCTCTTTTTCGTGGTCAGCAGCAATAAGACAAGGAGCAATGGCTACGAAGTGAAACAGAGAAGGTTTCACCTCAACATGAGGAGAAACTTGTTTTCAGTGAGGATGACAGAGCCCTGGAACAGGCTGCCCAGAGAGGTTGTAGAGTCTCCTTCTTTGGAGACTTTCAAAACCTGCCTGGAGGAATTCCTGTGCAAACTACCCTAGGGGATCCTGCCTTAGGAGGGAGGTTGGACTGGATGATTTCTGGAGGTCCCTTCCAGCATCTAAGGTTCTATGACTATGTGAAAGAGTAGTCAGGCACTTGAGAGTGACTTGAGAGTTATCAGAGAATCACAGAAACATTCAGGTTGGAGAAGACCCTCAGGATCACCAAGTCAAATTGATATCCATACTCTGCAAGATGCACCCTAAACCTTATCCCCAACACCACATCCAGATGGCTTTTAAACATATCCAAGATCAGTGACTCAACCACCTCCTTGGGAAAGCTTGGGAGAATGGAAGTGGCAGTGATGTGTCTTTTAGAGTGGTGCATCTCAGGTATTTTATCAGGTGAGGGCATTGCATGGACCACCATGAATGCACAAGAGTGGTTGTTTGTCCTTAGACCACACTGCCAAAAGCGGTGCTCATTCCGAGCAGCAGCCTTCTAGAACAGCTTCTGTGGGTGAAGATGCATTTCTTCTCTGTGAACTGGTTTTTGAGTGAAAGTAGAACTGCTGTGGGTTGTTGACAGATTTAAGACCCGCAGGGAACATGCCAATACTTGGCTGCCTGAAGGAGGAGAGCACACTGCATTCTCAGTTTTAGCTATTCCTCTAGGATGGTGAGGGGATAGGGACGCCTCCATCAGTGCTCTGGCACACATGCACAACACCCAAAAGAGGAAGAGGAAAGACAGGAGATGACAGCTAAGCTCTCTTTCACCATGCACTGATGTGAAGAACCACAAAGCAAGATGCCATAGTTTGGTCCTCAATAAACAATGTCCAATGAGAACTCATCCCTCTTGAGGCACTTATGACTTTATCTTCATTTTCTAGACTAGCAGCCTGGGTGAATAGATTCTTTTTCCTCGCTATATAGCAAGGTCAGTGTGACAAATTCTGACAGAAATACAAGCTCAAATGATTTTTTTCTTTTCTTTTTGGGTGGTTTCACAACCACATGAGCTCAGTGAGAAAGAACAGACTGAGATGGCAAGGAGAACAGCCAATCCTGTTATATTTGTCTTTCTTATTACTGACTTGCCATGATAAATATGGAAAATTATATTTGGCTAGAAGGAGGCTGAGAGAGGGAACAGATGGCCACCAAAAGAATACTAGGAGCAGCTAATAGTCACTGGCATATTTCCGGCAGAAAAACTTAAATCTGAAGCCAAGCAGAGGCATTATCCATTTTTTTTCCTGATCCAGGGTACTGTGGATGAAAGGGATCCTGCTATGCTCTGACTAGATGAAGGTGGGATCCCTGCAATGCATTCTCTGAATGGAATAAACAACTTCTATCCTGCAGTTAAGAGCTCTTGCAGTTATGCTGACAGAAATAGTTGACAAGGTGGGGAAAACGGTTCTGTTCCTGCTGTGTTTTGAGTGAGAGTCCATTTGCTGTGGCTTGTAATATATTGCATGATTTAGCAGCTGCATTGCATTTGCTCTACAGGCTTTATGGAGCTCTGAGGACAGAGAGAAGAGAAGTGACCATGTAAATTTTGTCTATGTATTCTACAGGCTTTATGGAGAGCTGAGGACAGAGAGAAGTGACCAAGTAAATTTTCTCTATGTGCTGTACAGGCTTTGCTGAGATTTGAAGACAGAGAGTAGTGACCATGTATGTTTTGTCTATGTATTCTACAGGCTTTGCTGAGATTTGAAGACAGAGAGTAGTGACCATGTATGTTTTGTCTATGTATTCTACAGGCGTTATAGAGCTTTGAGGACAGAGAGAGATAACCATGTAAAATTTTCTCTATGTATTCTACAGGCGTTATAGAGCTTTGAGGACAGAGAGAGATAACCATGTAAAATTTTCTCTATGTATTCTACAGGCGTTATAGAGCTTTGAGGACAGAGAGAGATAACCATGTAAAATTTTCTCTATGTATTCTACAGGCTTTATAGAGCTTTGAGGACAGAGAGAGGTAACCATGTAAAATTTTCTCTATGTATTGTACAGGCTTTATGGAGTTCTGAGGTCAGAGAGAAGTGACCATGTACATTTTCTCTATGTATTCTGCAGGCTTGATTGAGTTCTGAGGACAGAGAGAAGTGACCATGTAAAATTTATCTGTGTGTTCTACAGGCTTGGTTGAGTTCTGAGGACAGAGAGAAGTGACCATGTAAAATTTCTCTAAGTATTCTACAAGCTTTATGGAGCTTTGAGGACAGAGAGTAGTGACCATGTACATTTTCTCTATGTATTCTGCAGGCTTGATTGAGTTCTGAGGACAGAGAGAAGTGACCATGTACATTTTCTCTATGTATTCTGCAGGCTTGATTGAGTTCTGAGGACAGAGAGAAGTGACCATGTACATTTTCTCTATGTATTCTGCAGGCTTGATTGAGTTCTGAGGACAGAGAGAAGTGACCATGTACATTTTCTCTATGTATTCTGCAGGCTTGATTGAGTTCTGAGGACAGAGAGAAGTGACCATGTACATTTTCTCTATGTATTCTGCAGGCTTGATTGAGTTCTGAGGACAGAGAGAAGTGACCATGTACATTTTGTCTATGTATTCTACAGGCTTTGCTGAGATTTGAGGACAGAGAGTAGTGACCATGTAAATTTTCTCTATATATGTATAGGCTTTATGGATCTTTGAGGACAGAGAGAAGTGACCATGTACCTTTTCCCTGTGTATTCTACAGGCTTTATGGAGTTCTGAGGACAGAGCGTAGTGACCATGTACGTTTTCTCTGTGTATTCTACAGGCTTGATTGAGTTCTGAGGACAGAGAGCAGCGACCATGTAAATTTCTGTATCTGTTCTACAGGCTTTACTGAGATTTGAGGACAGAGTGCAGTGACCCTGTAGATTTTCTGTATGTATTCTACAGGCTTTATTTTGACTTTATTGAGGCTTTTTTGAGGACAGAGAGAAAAGTGACCATGTAAATGTGGAGACAATGCAGCTTGTATGGAGTTATAAAGCTGTGCATTTAGTAACTTCTAAAATTTCAAAGCATTTCTGATTCCCCCTGTGAAAAGAGTACTGAAAGAAAGAATTAAGCTGGCATTTTGAGAATGATGAAGATGTGTTTTGGTTTCTGATTTTGCAGGATGACTGTATGCTCAGTGTCTGAAACTCTAGACTGCAGATTAGGTAGTGAATGAGGACATAGTTCTGTTTGTTGAGTGACAACTGGAATTAGCAAGGTAATGCATGGTTTGGGGGGCTGGGATAGCAGGAGATGATAGTCTGAGATTGAAGTGCGACATTGGAGCTGCAGGGCAGGCTCAATGCTCAGTAAGTAGGACAGCCAGGAGTGAAGTGGAGTGGAATAGTAACAGTTGCTGCAGTTTCTCTCTGGATTGCACCTGCCAGGATTAAACCAGTCACAACAGCTCAGTTGTAGAACCCACACTAGGTGTGCAGGATTTTGCTAGCTGATGGGTCGGCTGGATCAAGACCATCAAGAAAAGACTGGACGAGGCACTTAGGTCTAGTTGATTGGATAGGGCTGAGTGATATGTTGGACTGGATGATCTTGGAGGTCTCTTCCAACCTGGTTGATTCTATGATTCTATGAAATAAATCCCCATTCAACCATCAGTAGGATCCTTGCAGGCATAGATCAGTTTTTCCACAGATGAAAGATGACCTGTTTGAGGTAACGTTATGAGGATTGATTATTTATTGATTTCAGAGGGAGTTGAGTCAATTGCCCAAACAGCACTGAAAAATTGTAAACCCTTACTAAGTGGATTGTGAGAAAGAGAGACAAAAGGAATCACACATTTCCATGACTAAATAAAGGCACAGTTTACCTCACTGGATGAGGCTCTGGCCAGCCTGCTCTAGGGTAGTGTGTCCCTACCCATGACAGGGGGGGTTTGAACTCGATGATCCTTGTGGTCCCTTCCAACCCTGACTGATTCTGTTCTATGATTCTGTGAGTTTCAGGCTGATGGACTGATTTTGCTTTTGCAGTGTGAAAAGAGAAACTCTCATCTCAAAAATCTTATTAGTCTTTCCCCAGCCCATGGGAATGAAATAGATTCCAAATGCTGGCAGGACAGCTTGGAGCTTATTTCCCTGCTTCCTCAGTTCTTGCTGAATTATAAAGACATTTTATGAATTGCTCATGCTCTGTTAGTAAACACAGTGTAGTTTGAGGCTTAGATTTAGTAATAATAACATCACTGCACAACGTTTAAAAAGATCCTGCTGAGAATAAAATGACCACATTGGAGTGAAGGCTGCAGTCTGTGAAGGCAAGTCCACTGTTTCTTTGGTTTTCAATGATGGCTCTTCCATCAGTTCCCAGAAACTGAAAAATAAAGCTAGCTGGGAGTAAAGTGTAGGTGAAGCATGAGAATAAAACCCCATACACTAAACCTGTGCACCTGATCTAGTGTGAGGTATTTGAATAGAATAGAATCAATCAGGTTGGAAGAGACCTCCAAGATCATCCAGGCCAACCTAGCACCCAGCCCTATCCAGTCAACCAGACCATGGCACTAAGTGCCTCATCCAGGCTTTTCTTCAACACCTCCAGGGACGGTGACTCCACCACCTCCCTGGGCAGCCCATTCCAATGCCAATCACTCTCTCTGCCAACAACTTCCTCCTAACATCCAGCCTATACTTCCCCCAGCACAACTTGAGACTGTGTCCACTTGTCCTGTTGCTGGTTGCCTGGCAGAAGAGACCAACCCCCACCTGGTGTCCCTGCCCAAGGCAGGAGGGGATGAAACTAGGTGATCTTTGAGGTCCCTTCCAGCCCTGACAATTCTATTATTCTAAACTTACTACTTATTAAAAGCTGGATTGATATACCCAATAGAGTTAGGAATGTGGGTCCAGACTCACCTTCATAATTAATGTGATTCTCTGTTGGAAACAGGATATGCAATTTGCATGTTAAGGGCTTTGTCTGTAAAAATATCCTGGCACTGGGTTGGCCATCAATGCAAATTTACATTGAAGAGCAGTGACCACAAGGATGTTTGGTGCACTTGGCAAAGGAATTCACAGAATCATAGAATCAACCAGGTTGGAAGAGACCTCCAAGATCATCCAGGCCAACCTAGCACCCAGCCCTAGCCAATCAACCAGACCATGGCACTAAGTGCCTCATCCAGGCTTTTCTTCAACACCTCCAGGGACGGTGACTCCACCACCTCCCTGGGCAGCCCATTCCAATGCCAATCACTCTCTCTGCCAACAACTTCCTCCTAACATCCAGCCTAGACCTCCCCCACCATGTCTTCAGACTGTGTCCCCTTGTTCTGTTGCTGGTTGCCTGGCAGAAGAGACCAACCCCCACCTGGCTACAGCCTCCCTTCAGGTAGTTGTAGACAGCAATGAGGTCTGCCCTGAGCCTTCTCTTCTTCAGGCTGCACACCCCCAGCTCCCTCAGCCTCTCCTCATAGGGTTTGTGTTCCAGGCCCCTCACCAGCTTCATCACCCTTCTCTGGACACAATCCAGTATCTCAACATTTCTCTTGAACTGAGGAGCTCAGAACTCATTAATTGGTTTGCTAAAAGGGATAAAAGGCCAAAACATAAACAATTTGTCTTCTTTTGCCTTCTTTGCTCCTCAGCACTGGATCTATTCATTACTCTCTAATCTCTCCCACTAACCTCAGCCAACATTTCCAGATAACAAAGTAAGCTTTGCAGGTTGCTTTGAGAGAGAAGGTAGCTTTGAGCCCCTTCTGGGCAATTTCTTTGTCTGGGAGGGAATTTTGATTTCTGTATTATTTCTAATTTGTATATAATTGTACATACATGTAAATGATATTGTATCTATATGCTTGTAAATTTAGCTTTGCTGTAAATATAGCTTCATTTTACCTCCAATCCATCTCATCTGGCCTGACAAAATTTCAATAGTGTGGGGAGGGGAAGTTCCTCAACCCACTACAAGAGCATAGCAAGTTTTCAGCAGCCTCTGTGGTCCTCTGTCATGCACCATGCTGGCACTGACATTGTCATAAAGGAAAGAAGCTTGGAAACCACACAGAGATCCCAGGATTTTTTTTTCCCCCCCAGAACGTTTTTTATTAGAGCTTCATTTTCTGTTGGCAGTCTTCCCACGTGGATGCATTTTCTCAGCCCCAACTCACTGTACAAGAGAGAGATCGTCTGGAATCTAACAGAGTCTTCCATCAGGTATGTCACTTTTTCATCTGACTTTAAAATGTTCCTGAATGCTTCTTTTGAAAGAGATCCCCTATAATGTATGAACCTGAGCAGAGGGAAACCCCTTTATTCCCTACCCTCTTTTGTTTCTCCTGTAGCTCCATGAGTGTCCCAAATCATAGAATCATAGGATCATAGAACCAGATATGTTGGAAGAGACAGAATCACAGAATGGTTTAGGTTGGAAGGGACCTCAAGGATCATCCAGCTCCAACCCCCTGCCATAGGCAGGGACACCTCCCACTACAGCAGGTTGCTCAAGGCCTCATCCAGCCTGGCCTTAAACGCCTCCAGGGAGGAAGCATCCACAACCTCCCTGGGCAACCNATTTCCTCACATGTTTATAACCATTAGGAGTCAATAAGGCTCAGGTATGGGACGGAGGACACTCATTAGCTTGGTTGCAGTAAGAACATCCTTCATATTTGAAGAGCAGCAGGTATTTGTGGTGAGGCTGTAGAGGGAAGGGGCAGGGTGACATAGGGCTGAAGAAAAGATGCACTGGATATAAGGAAACACGTCCAAGACCATCCAGGCCAACCTAGCACCTTGAGCAACCTGCTCTAGTGGGAGGTGTCCCTGCCTATGGCAGGGGGTTGGAGCTGGATGATCCTTGAGGTCCCTTCCAACCTAAACCATTCTATGATTCTATGATCTCTGGAGGTCCCTTCTAACTCCTAACATCCAACTCCTAACATTCATGAAACCACTGCATCCAGTGACTGACTGTAAAGAATGACTAGAAATGTTTTTCAACTAACAAAGGGGAGAAGGCTAAAGAAGAGGTTAATAATCCTGGAGTTTTCAAACTGATTGAAGCATTCGTTTTGCAGTAAAGCTGGCACAAAGCTTGCCTTTCCATCACTAATGAGTAGTGCAACAAAGGGACTTATCAAAGTGATCTCCCTGAGAAATGAGTGGTAAAGAAATAGTGACAAACCAGTGCAGAGGAGACCCTGCCACTGTTTCCACCCATGGTATTTGGCAGCAGTCTAGGCTCAATTTCTCTTCTACCACTGGGAATAGCTAATGATGTTGCCTGACATTTACAATCCATGCCTGCTTATTACCCTGCATATCCTGTATTTTCCCCACTCAAAGAAGTCCTCTCCAGCTGAAGTAGTCACTTCTGTGATGCTTGTGGTTCTTGCAGGGAAACGTTCATGCCCTAAAATGTGCCAAGGTGCCTGGATAAACTCCTCCTGCCCATTAGTACAACTGCTAGCTGCCAAAGAGCAGCTCTTTTCTTTGCATCACGAGGTGTCAGGTGTGAACCATACCTGTTTCCCAAGGTTTCAGATCCCTCTTTTTGTGGGGGGAAAGTGTTACAGAGAATTGCTTTCTAGGTCATTATGTAATATTTAACTTATCCTCTCAATCTAGAAAGTCAGTCGTGGTGTTCTTTCCCTCCCACATCTGGAAGGTCAAGCAAAGAATGGTTTGGTTACAGACACAGCAAACCCTCCCCTCCTTGAAAGCAGCCTGCCCCAGATAACAAATAAGAGCTTGCAGAATGTTCTTCCTTCTCTTCAGGTGAGTTGCAAAGCTTTTAGACATCTTGTGTTTGCCTGGTAAATCAGCTCCTCTCTAAGTACTGCTAAAAGAGTGTCAGTGGCTAAGTTTCACAAATACGTTTGTGTGTGGGAAGAGAAATAATCTGGTGTGAGCATTTGCATCAGTTTTTATTTTCAGCCACAGCTAAAGAGAAAAAAAATAGAAAGAAGAATGATAAAGTCAAATAGTGAAAGGATTATCAAACCCTGGAATAGGCTCAAGAGGGAGGTGGTTGAATCCCTATCTCTGGAGATGTTTAAAAGACGTAGATATGGGGTGCTGAATGATGTGGTTTGGCACCAGCCTTGCTGACATCCAGGGAGAAATGTGTCTTTAATAAAGAAACTCTTGTCTGGGGAAAATACTTAGGTAATACTCCCTTCACACACATTATAATCACACAGAGTAACAGGGAGATTTCAAAGGAGAACTGTTTCTTTACCCACCACATGTTATGGGGCAGAGGATAGTCGGGGTTGAAGTAGATGGTTTCAGGAGGTGCCTCCCAGTCTAAACAGCTTTGTGGCTGTAATATTGCAGTGTCGCTGCTTACAATACACCCCCAGGTTGTGCTGACCTCTGGGGTTACCACAGTCTTGTCTCAAACTTTGGACAACAGCACAGATTTTTTTACCCTGTGTCCCAAGCAACCAGGGACAGAATGAGGGGACACAGTCTCCAGATGATGCCAGGGGTGGGTGTTAGGAACAAGCTCTTCACAGAAAGTGATTGACCATTTTAAGGTCCCTTAACATTCTGTAATTCTGATTTTTTTTCCCCCAAACCCAGAGCACCTGGGTCCTGTTGGAGTCTCCTCCCACCCCAGGTGTCACCACTTTGCCCTCCCTGCCCACTCCCCTTTATAATGGCCCCAGGAAAGGCAGAGGCCCCAAGCTGTGCCCAACTGGGCAGAGGGATCCTCCTCCTGTCACCACTGGTGAGTCCCTGTGGTGTGCACTGGGTGAATGGTGGAGGGGATCAAAGGCCGGGGGGCCTGGTGGCCCCCTGGTCAGGTAGGATAGGGAATTGATGCTCACCCTAACATCACCTCTGGGTGTTGATTGAGCCTTCTTACTTAGGCTGAGCTCCTCTTTGTTTAGCTGCTTCTTTCTGCTCACTTGTAATGCTGTACCAATGACAGGAATGAAGTCACAGTGACTGTTCTTACTTGCTTTCATATCCCTTGCTAGCTGCAATTTCAGCTGAGCTTTGGCTTTCCCAAGCACACCTGCGTACTCTGGTAGTATCTCTCGTATATGGCCCAGATAGTCAACAACTGCATCTACCTTTTTTTTGCTTCTTACTCTGTTTGTACCTAGTCAGGAGTTCCCTTTTCATCCATGATGGCCATCAGCAATCGTTGCTCAACTTTTCCGTGTTAGAATGGGCTATTTTCATGCTTCAAGGAGGCTGATTTCAAAGGTAATGAGTTTCCCTGATTTCCTTTCCTCCAAGGCAGACTTCCATGATAAAGGACACCCCTAAACAAACCAAAAAGTACTTTCCTGAAGACCAGGGCTTGTAATTCTGATGTCTCACTTACTACTGTGAGGATGCTAGACTCCACAATCACATGGCCATTGCAGCCACAGCTACCCTTTCCTTGACCTTCATGTCCTCAACCACTTGATTCTTGCACATGAGTAAGAGGTCCAGCAGTGCCTCCCAGATCACCTGCATTAAGAACACAGTCCAGAAATCTCCCAGAATACTACAGCAGATACTGAGGTGACTGTATTAAAGCATGAGTATCAGTGCCTTTAGGTAATGATTACTCTTTCCTTCTGTACTTAAGACTCCTCTCATTAGCAAAGCTGTTTGTGCAGACCCTCCTGAACTACTTCATCAGGTGCATTCTAGTTTTGCTCAGTTCTTCCCCCTGTGTTTGCAGTCCCTCTCTCTAGGTTCAGCCAGATGTTGGATGAACTGGATGCATCATTTCCAGATGAGTCTTTTCTCCTCAGTGAAAAGATGAAGAACATGTCCTGGCCTCTCCTTGCCCTTGATATCTTTGTCACAGAAAGCATCCATTTGGAAGAGATCTCAATGATCATCCTTGACCCAGCATTAAAAGGTCAACATTAAACTGTGTCCCTAAGCACCACCAGGTCCATGCACCCCTTAACTCTAGGGATGGCTTTTCTCCTCAGTGAAGAGGTGGAGAACATGTCCTGGCCCCTTCTTGCCCCTGATGTCATCACAGAAAACATCCATTTGGAAGAGATCTCAATGATCATCCTTAACCCAACACTGAAGGGTCAGTGCTAAACCATATTCCTAAGCACCACCAGATCCATACATTCATTAACTCCAGGGGTGATGAATCCACCACTGCCCCAGGTGGATCATTCCAGTGTGTGGTAATCCTCTCAGCACACTGTCTGCTGTAATTTTATCTCTAGCCCTCCATCCTCTCTTAAAAGCTTGATTCTGTAGTCTGTCCTATGTTTTCCCATTCTGGGAGCCTTGAGAATCTGCATGTCATAGAATCAACCAGGTTGGAAGAGACCTTCAAGATCATCCAGGCCAACCTAGCACCCAGCCCTATCCAGTCAACTAGACCGTGGCACTAAGTGCCTCAGCCAGGCTTTTCTTCAACATCTCCAGGGATGGTGACTCCACCACCTCCCCGAGCAGCCCATTCCAATGCCAATCACTCTCTCTGTGAAGAACTTCCTCCTAACATCCAACCTATACTTCCCCTGGCACAACTTGAGACTCTGTCCCCTTGTTCTGTTGCTGGTTGCCTGGCAGAAGAGACCAACCCCACCTGGCTGCAGCCTCCCTTCAGGTAGTTGTAGACAGCAATGAGGTCAGCCCTGAGCCTTGTCTTCTCCAGGCTGCACACCCCCATCTCCCTCAGCCTCTCCTCATAGGGTTTGTGTTCCAGGCCCCTCACCAGCTTTGTCAGCCTTCTCTGGACGCAATGATCTTGATCATCTGTCGATACAGGTGACATCCACATGTCTTCTCTCCTGCCATTTCTTTCTTCTGGTGCTTCTGCACCCACACAGGCCCATTCCTTCCCCATTCATCTCAGTCTTGCTGTTGCTGTTACAAACATTTATGTGTGCAGATCCTAGTGGTGTGCTTGCAGCAGTGTGGGTTGCACAAGCAGTTTTAAGGATTCTGGCAAAACTCTTCAGCAGATGTGCCCACACATAAATCCAAAATGGCTAATGCCTATTGGCCTGCTCTTCCTGCCCCTTTTTGCTAACTCATGGAGGTTACAGCAGCTCAATCAGAACGTGGCAATTTGTAGCATTTACAGAAAGTGAGGGGCCATGAGTTGAATGAACCTGGAAGATAAACTTCCTTCTCTTATTTAGGGGTTTATCTTTCTGTGGTCAGATAGCAAATTCTGCCAAGAGCACCAGAGGCTTTCTGGATAACAGGGCATTGTAGTCCCCAGGTATACTTCTCCTGTCTCTGCTCAAGATTGATATAAGGATCACTCAACAAATCCAAAATAAATATTTTTCAGATTTATTTTGGGGAATGTAGCATTTTAGGTATCATTTTTGTTGTTGCTTGTATTTCTAGAATCATAGAATCAGTCAGGGTTGGAAGGGATCACAAGGATCATCTAGTTCCAACCCCCCTGCCATGGGCAGGGACACCTTACCTTAGATCAGGCTGACCACAGCCTCATCCAGCCTGGCCTTACACATCTTCAGGTATGGGGCCTTAACTACCTTCCTCACCAACCCATTCCAGGTTCTCACCACTCTCATGCTGAACAACTTCCTCCTCTCCTCCAGTCTGAATATATATAATTCTAGCTCAGCTGATTGTTCATGGAAATATCTAAAGACAAATCTATTACTAATTTCTTTTTCCTTGGCAGGAAAATGGAACTCCAGGCAATATTTCCCAATTTGTCCTTCCAGACTGTCTTCCTGAGAGTGATACCACAGCCCAGACAAAACCCTCAGAACCAGAAAGCACCAGCATCTGTGTCAAACTGCCTATGACAGCTTCAGGTAGAATAGAAGAGGACGTGCTAAAAAGGCTGGAGTGACAGGCTGCCTGCGGGAGTGTATGCAGCCAGGATGCTCAGTGTCCAGAGGTCCCATACTAAATGGTCACTGAAAAGTAGAACAAACCGTTTGGAGGAGCAGGAAGGTGGATAAGCTCAGTGATCTCCAAATCCTACTTGAGGATATATGCAGTAGGAGAATGAACAGCATGAAGATAAACAAGAGAAGTGTGCATTATGCACATGAATATAAAGTGTATTTGTCTTAGAGTTATGGCAGTTCACGTAGGTGACAGCAGTAGGCTACTATAGTGACAAAACACTTTTCCCACTTGCTTGCAGCTGGGTCACATTTTGTTTATTTGGGCTAAACTGTGTTTGAGAGGTTCTCAGGTCTAGAAAGTTTAAGGTGGAATTAATCTATTTTTACAAAGAATCTGGGGTGGGGGAGGGAAATGCAGTGGCCTTTTGCTTTGAAATGATTTAGCATCACTGCATTAGTGGATGGAGATGTGCCACTGTTTAACAAAACACCCACAGGCATGCCTAGAGAGCACATGGGTTTGTAATGCTGCTGGATGATTATTTATCTAGGTTGAAGTTATATAAGCAGAGGTGTGAGAGTAACTGAAATGTTTCTGTGAAGGAAGAATCAGCACTAGGAGAACAGCAGATCTGGGTCCCATTTAATTCCTAGCATGCATCTGAGCTTGACATTTTCTATTGGTAAAAAAAAACCCAAGTGCTTGAAAGCTTTGATTACCTAAACCTTACTGCCATGTTATAACCACGACCACTAAAACCAATTAACCTCCTCCCATACAATATAAGTAAAACATGTAAGCTGTGAAGTTTGCTGAAGTGACAGATGGGATTTTCCAAGACATCTAGGTACAGAACTTTGCTCAGGATCAAATAATTTTTACCCAAGCTCTCTGAAAAATCTGGCTGACGGATGATGAAATGCTTTGTTAAACAGAATACTCCTGAAAGTCAGAAAAAAAAGAAACAAGAAACATAAATTTGTTCAAAAATCATAGCCATGCTGGCCTCTAACAGGCAGCTCTTCAGCTTCCTGTGCAGTGTGGCACACGTGACAGTCAAATATTCCATTGTAGAAGCAATTTGCCATTTGATTTCTGCCATTTGATTGATTGATTTTCCCATTTTTTTATATTCTTGTTTTCTGATTTAGAAGCCTTGAAATATTTTAGAAACCAGTTAACAGTCTATGAGCAAAAAGAAATTTTCAATTATGCAGAGCTGTGGTTTCTTGGGCTGGAAGCTAAAAAGATTGAAGTTTTGCCTGAAACCCAGAGTAATAATTGTTACGATGATGAGCATGGTTCCTACTTAAAGGTAAGTGGAAAAATTATGGTATGCATTCTCAGCTCAGTAAGTTTGTAGTGACTATCTGCCAGCTCTTAAGGGATCTGTGTGAGGGGGAAAAAAATGTTGTTTCTAGAAGATTAACAGTCACACAGTAAAAACCAGTACCAATCACTTTAAAGCTCAGAAGAGAATCCTAAAGAGAGACCTTCTTTGCACCTCATTCAGGACTGATGCCAGGTAGGTAGATGAACGAAGCCTATGCTTGTTATTTTCTCTGTCACCCTTATTTTGTGTAGACTCCACTTGCTACCAGCCCAGCATCTCTCATAGCCAGCAAACTCACACACACACACAAACTGATTTAAGGCCTGATCTTTGTCTTACTGCTTGAATCTGAATTGTTTGTTTTCTTTTGAAGGTTTTACATGACCATATTGCATACCGATATGAAGTGCTGGAGGTCATTGGGAAAGGGTCATTTGGGCAGGTGGCTAAATGCTTGGATCATAAAACCAATGAATTAGTGGCGTTGAAAATAATAAGGAATAAGAAAAGGTGAGATATATGTTGGCTTTAAACAAATCAATCAGCTTCTTTAAACCAAACAATGAGCTTCTTGTTCTATAGACAGTGACATTCTGGGATAGCATAAAGAAAACAAAATTAAACCCCCTAAACCTCAAACTTTCATTGGAGACAGGGAAAACAAAGAGAAGTGGTGTCAGGAGCTCAGATCTGGCCTGACCCAGTGGAGATGTTGTCTATGTAAGTGGACATTGTTGTTCTTGACTTAAAAGGATAAAGAGGTCTTTGTATCTCTTACACACACAACTGAGACCTGAGAGTCTATACTCATACAGAATCACAGAATGGTAGGGATTAGAAGGAGCTTCTAAAGATCATCAAGCCAGAGCAGAGCCACCTAAGTCCTCTTGGTGATGCCTTCCTCAAAGCCAGGAATTCATCTGGTGGATATTTCACTCTAAACCCTTATCACTCCCTGCAGCTGGTGGGATAGAATGTGAATGATTTCCAGATTTCAAGTTGAGTTTAGCTTGAACCAGGGTCAACAAAGCAGATGAGAATGATGCTATTGAATACAGCAACAGTTTTAGGTCATCAGGGAATGCTAAATGTAAAGAAGCCCTTCAATACTGAGCACCTTACAGTGGTAGGTGTGAAAGATGGTCCTGTTCAAGTCAAGGAGAGCACTCTTCTGAAGTTGAAAGGCACTAGTGTTTTACACTGGATGCTCCTTTGAAACTTATGCATGAAAACATTTTCTCAGGCATGTCAAAATACCCACACTTAGCATGTTCTGAAAGCCAGGATATCTAGACTAGGGAACAATTGTAAAGAGTCAAACTTGCAGTAGCTATCAGAGACCAATGGTAAATTTTTAGTCATTGTCCCACAAGTTAAGATTAAATGAAGATTTTTGGTGCTTGTCTGGAGTGGCAAACAGGCTGAGTCAATGTTATCATCCCTGTGTCATGTAACATTTCAGATTTCATAGCCAGGCTTTGGTAGAAGTGAAGATCCTTGATGCTCTCCTGAAGAAGGACAAAGATGACACTCACAATATCATCCACATGAAGGAATACTTCTACTTTCGCAACCACTTCTGCATTTCCTTTGAACTGCTGGGGTAAAGTATATTTTCCTTTACACAAATCTTAAAGGGTGTTGTAAATCTTGTGCCTTCCAGGCTTTAATTTTATGTCTTCTTCAGAAGAATTTGCAGGTCTTAATATTAGAAGGAAGGAATCCTGTCAAAATACAGACTGCATAGCTGAGCCTTTGATCACCAAAGGCAAAGTGATAAAAGTCAGGACAAGGACAGGTCTTCCTTGACAAAAAAGAAAGAATAAAAGAATGAATTCAGGGCTTGTAAGCTTCAGGGTATATAAATAATATTAAATAATTGAGAAATGTAGCTTCTTGTTTTCTGTGCCTTGTGCTGCAGGACATACCTTAGGAATTTTGAAGACACTTGAGAGAAGCCAAATCATTTTATTCTCCAGCCTCCTTGTAATTAGGATGTCAAACTGGAACCATGGAGGCTACTCATAGTTCCCCATCTCTTCAAGTAAAGCTCCAATTGCTGCACATGTCATAGCCCTTGCTGAGGATTCATCTCTGTATGGAAGGCTTGATCTCAAAGTGGGCTAAATTCAGTGTGTTGCTGTGTGTGAGTTTGTCACTCAGACAGTGATAGGCATTGACATAGACCAATGTTTTCAGAAAGCTGCTATGGAAACTGGTGGGAAAACCTTCATGGGATAGCCCTTACATTCTAGCTCTTCACTGAAGAGTTGAAGAGTGGCTGTCACATAAAAAACCATTTGTCTGGTAAAATACTGCTTCTAAAATATAGTGAAGAGCCCTGGGTTTGTGAACTTCCTTCTTCATCAAGTCCTGGTAATTTCAGTTGCTTCTGAAGGAATGGGCTTTGCCTGACCCCAGTGGATGCACAAGTGAGGAGGGCAGAAAGCTACAGCTCTTTATGTCCTTGCAGATGTTTGTGGTCCTGCTGAGGACAACTCTTGAGAGTGTGTTACTTAAGACATACTTGTGCATCCCTTCAATAGCCACCACGGCTGTGGCCCTTTTCTTCTCTGAAGAACAACCACACATTAAGCAGTCTGTACTTGTTAAGGCACAGTCCAGGCTAGGGGCTTCCTAGACCTCTGGCACCAGGAGCTATGGAGGCTCCTTTGCGTCTGTCTGGATAGGGCCTGACATCCAGGAGAAGTGCAGTCAGGGACAGTCCCAGTCTCAACTACAGATTTGGACCAAGGCTACAGTGGGACATGGCTTGGTGGGATGCATGGCAGGGCTGTGGGGTGCTGGAGCCCATCCCTGCTGTGGTGTCAGTGGATCAGGGGCTGATGGCCCTGAAGCCTCGACATGGAGTTTTGGACTACGGGCAGGTTGGAGGAATCATAGGCTACCGGGCAGGGCTGTTAAGGCTGGTGGTGCCCTCAAGGTCTCAGGGCAATGCTCACATGTTGCTAACCAAGCTTGGCAGAAGTTAGCAACATCAATTAATGCTCTTCTGGATGGGGCTCAGATATGGTTGAGTGACAGGAAGGCTATAGAAAGCTAATGAGATGTGACTTTATGGGAGTGTTTCTGTAGAGAGATTTACTGCCGCTAAAAGGCTCTTTGGGGAGAAAAGAATTTACCCAAGGTGCCAAGAAAAAGGCAAGTGAGAATGAGAAGAGGCTGAAGAAAATGTATGCCTCTCAGGACCTGAGTGATAGTTATTCTTGGTGAAAATCAGCACAGCACATCATACAGCACCGAGTTTAGCAAGCAAGCAGCTCTGCTGACAACATTGTGTCGTCTTTAGATCTGGAGGCTCAGGGAGGTGTTTGTGCGTATTACATGCAGAAGAGCATTCTCAAGGAAGGAGATAGCTCAGTCATTTTCTCCTGCATGAGTCCTCCCTCATGTAGGAAGACAGGCTACATACTCACTTGATGCACTGTGAGCTAATCATGCCTTTAAAAATAAGTTCCCTAATCTCTTTTCTGCCTTCTGTCTTCTTCCTCCACTCCCACAACCCTTGCAGAATAAATTTGTATGAGTTGATCAAAAAGAACAATTTCCAAGGTTTCAGTTTGTCTTTAATCCGACACTTCACTCAGGGTGTGCTGAGATGTTTGCAAGTGCTCTACCAGGAAAGAATCATTCACTGTGATCTGAAGCCTGTAAGTACAGCCATTTCACAACCTGTTATTCTGTACAGAATATATTGGCTTTATCCTGCTTTTTACTGATCAAAAGGAGCTTTTGGAAGCCTTAAAACCCACTAGGGTATTTGTGGAGGAGCTGTGGTTTATCTCAGACTGTATTAGCACTAGAGTTGAACAGTTCTTGCTGTTGGTTCAGTGCATTCACTGCGACGTTGTAGGGGTTTTTTTCTGGTTGCTAAAAGACATGCAAATAAGAATTGCATTCAGGCAATGGCATTCTGCTTGGAGAAAGGAAAAAATGACTTGTGAAATTAGGTATTTCAGTATGAGGTACTGTGTAATTCAAGGAGACCTTCACAAGGCAGCTCATTTCAGGTTATCCTGTGAAGTCTGTCTAATTTCATGTGCATAGCCTAGAAAATTAAGTAGCCAGCTGAGACCAGGACAAAGCAGTTCTGTAGTACAGTATTTAGTGTGCTTACCTGTTTCTGGAGGAACACCTATGGTCCAATTTCTGCTGCTCTAGCTGTTAAGCATTCATTCCAGTGGAAACACTTCCATCATCTTTCCATTGTCCTTAAATTCCAATTTTAACTTGTTCTACAGTTTTCTAAGAATTTTGAAGTATTTTATTTACATTTCCATTTCAGGTGAATGTTTCCCTCTATACCTTTTGCAAAGTAGCAAATGAAGCAATAAATAAATAAGCAAACCACCTCTTGAGTTAAAAATGCTGCAGACTAAATTCTGCTCTCATTTTTCTTACTGTGTCTTGACTGAGATGCCTCAAGAGTCATACATTGCCTGTATCCATTATCTTGCCAGCATCTTTGCCAGACCCATTTACAGTGAGAAGTGAAGGTTGCAAGATAATCAGAATATCTTCATCAGAACCAATTAACCCAATGGGAAATATTCTTCCAGGCAGCCACTGACTAGGAATGAGGTTGGCAAGACAGATGAGTGCAGTCTGTGTTTAAATGAACTCACTAAATTTTCACTAATAGGTTATTTAACTACAAAGGAATTTTGTTCTCATTCTACAATTGCACAGGTTCATAAATTTATGTTGCCTGAAACTCCTTTGCCTGATATTTCTCAACATTAGGCACAGCACTGAGTGTTTCTGGACTTGATTCTAGATTATCCCTGCTCCCAGAACCTGATTTTGCAGTTAATCAATTGCCATGCATTGTGAGAGACTCATGAGTAGAGGCAGAGTCCTACCATGAGCATGTAGGGCTAGGTAGCTGCAGAGAGAAGATGCTTCCCTTCCCATAAGAGAGCCAAGAGTTCCTGAGTACTGTAAGTCAATCCTGGTCTTGCCTTTCAGCAGTAGCACCTTCTCCCCATTTCCTTCTGATCCCACTAATTACCCTAGGAACTACTTTGTAATTATTTGGCATCAACTTGGGAGCTGCTCAGTCCTTCAAAACTTTGACATATAATCACTCTAGAATAGAATCAATCAGGTTGGAAGAGACCTCCAAGATCATCCAGGCCAACCTAGCACCCAGCCCTATCCAGTCAACCAGACCATGGCACTAAGTGCCTCATCCAGGCTTTT
>WAAF01002222.1:127015-138627 GCA_013400475.1 Tricholaema leucomelas
CTGACCAGTGCTGAGTACAGGGGCAGAATAACCTCCCTTGTCCTACTGACCACACTGTTCCTGATCCAGGCCAGGATACCATTGGCTCTCCTGGCCACCTGGGCACACTGCTGGCTCATCTTCAGCTACTATCTACCAGTATCCCCAGGTCCCTCTCTTCCTGGCTGCTCTCCAGCCACCCTGTCCCAAAGTGGCTGGAGATTAATAATTAAGCTGAGCCAAATCTGTCCACTTAAGTTTCGGACTTCAGAGCTTGAGGTTTGCAAAAGCATTTTAGGTCTGCCTGGTGGAACCTAAGGTGAACTGAAGCCTGAAATATTTGTGGAGGGTAAGAAACTGAAATGTGAAATAATAGAAAAGAAACATGAAGCATGACTGAAACAAGAATTGGTACAACCCTCAAAGTGGTATAGGACTGGAGACTAGAAAACAAAGAGGCAGCTTCTATTTGTAACAAGAATGACAAAAAGCAGACAACACTGATACAACTGCTCAAATGCACATGAAGAGCACAGGCACTTTGCAATTGTACAGATTTGGTGCAACATTTTCCTGGATGTTTTCCTTCCAGAAAGTTGATAAATGCAAAGAAGTGCAGAAACATAATCAAAGTGTTGATCAGAGAAATGAGAGTAAGAAAATATCAGAGCTTGCACGCTGTAGTTGTGTTCATTTGCCTGAATTACAAGAGGTAAAAGAATGCATCTACTTGCTCTGATGAGTCCCAATCTTGGAATGAGACCTTTAGACACCTGCTGTGGGACTATAATATATTAGCAGGGAAATAAGGAGGCAGTTCCTTAGGTCTCACTAAAACCAGTTTTCTTGCAGTGCAAGCCTGCAGTAATGAACCCTTGCTTGATGCAAGGGGAATACCTCCAAACAGGAGAATGAACATGAAGCAAGCAGAACCACAGCATTATTGGAATCATTTCTTCCTGTGAAACGTAGCAAAGGACAATTTCCAGATGGAACAGTGGAAAACATTGGTCTTGGGGTGGGATTAGAAATGGTTTTCAGAATCTATGTGAGCAATCCCTTAGTGTTAGCTAATGGATAGAGTTTTGGGCTCCTCAGATCAGGAGAAACAGGGATCTACTGGAGAGAGTCAAATGGAGAGCTATGAAGATGATGAAGGGGTTGCAGTGCTGCCCTGTGAGGAGAGGCTGAGGGACCTGAGGCTGTTTGGTCTGGTGAAGAGAAGATTTAGAGAGGATCTAATCAGTGCTTATAAATATCTGAGGGCTGAGAGCCAAAGGGAAGGCACAAACTCTCCTCAGTTGTGCCCTGTGATAGGATAAGGAGCGATGGATGTAAACTACAGCACAGGAAGTTCCAGCTCAATATGAGGAACAACTTCTTTACTGTAAGGACCACAGAGCACTGGAACAGGCTCCTCAGAGAGATTGTGGAGCCTTCTTCTCTGGAGACTTTTAAACCCTGTCTGGTTGTGTTTCTGTGTGATCTGCACTAGATTATGGTCCTGCTTTGGCAGGGGATTGGACTGGATGATCTCTGGAGATCCCTTCCAACCCCTAACATCCTGTGACCTTGTGATGTGGGATCACATATTTCACTTTTTCTTGACTCCCCATTTCTGCCTCAGTTGTGATATTTTACTTCTTGTCTAACTTTCTGTTTTGGTACAGTGTACACCTATGTTCAGAGCCGGTTTTATCGCTCTCCTGAAGTGATCCTTGGCCATCCTTACGCTATGGCTGTTGATATGTGGAGCTTAGGCTGCATCATAGCTGAGCTTTACACAGGCTACCCACTGTTTCCAGGTGAAAATGAAGTCGACCAGCTTGCCTGCATCATGGAGGTAATTTCTGGGCCTGTCTCTGGGTTGCATGCTCATTTGGCAAACTGCACTGCCAGCCACAAAGGGAAACCTCAAGAGATAATGAGCTGTAACTGGCTAAGCACTGGCCTTTCAGAAGGAGGTTACTACAGCCAAAGGGCTCTGTGTGACAGTAACTTCTAACACAAAACTCCTGTCTGTTTCATGTGCCAAACGCTGCTTTGTACAATCACTGTCGTGCTTCTGAAGGAAACAGCTTTTAATTTGGTCAGAACTCGTATGGAAAACTTGGAAAACCATGTCTAAAGGAAAAGAGAAACAACCCAAATCAGAATCATAGAATCAACCAGGTTGGAAGAGACCTCCACAATCATCCAGTCCAAACAGACCAGTTAAAACAAATCAAACACGTCAGTAGGATTTGACTTCCTTAGTCCACGCTCCTGCTGAGAGAGAGATTTCTGCTAATGTTTGAGTGGTCACCTCTGGCTTTGTCTAGCAAATCTTGAAAGCCTCAGAGGCTTGACTGGAATCTCACTGAGTGACCTGTTCAAATGCTACTCTACTCTCCTCGTGACAAAGTTTTTCCTAACAGTCACTCTGTGCTTCTCAAGCCACAGTTTGTGTGCATGTCCTCTTCTTAAACTGTCTGCCCCTAGGTTTGGGTCTATCACCATCATGCATGTGTTTCAAAGAGGTGTAGGAGTGCACTGTGACATCTCCTACCTCAGATCAGTGAAATGTCAGAGTAGGTGACACCTGAAAACAAGTTACTTAGATACTCCCTACCGATCACTCAGCTGCAACCTGATGTCGAACTTGGCTCCAAGTTCTGATCCTTCCAGTGCCATGTTGGTTCACTCAGCTGCAATCTGGTGTTGAACTTGGCTCCAAGTTCTGATCCTTCCAGTGCCATGTTGGTTCACTCAGCTGCAATCTGGTGTTGAACTTGGCTCCAAGTTCTGATCCTTCCAGTGCCATGTTGGTTCACTCAGCTGCAATCTGGTGTTGAACTTGGCTCCAAGTTCTCATCCTTCCAGTGCCATGTTGGTTCACTCAGCTGCAATCTGGTGTTGAACTTGGCTCCAAGTTCTGATCCTTCCAGTGCCATGTTGGTTTGTGCCAGATTTTTCAAAGGAAGCATCTCCCCATGTGGCCTTCTACAACAGTGTAAAGGGTTAATCCTCCTGGGGGAGTGGTCTTGACCCTGATCCCAGGTCTTCCTGACCCTTTCCCGGGGATGGGTCTGAACACTACCATGTGCAGTGGTCAGCCCACTCCCACTTCCTGTCTAGCCCCCTATAAAAACAGAGGAACCTCCTGATTCTGTCTCTCTTGCCCTGCCTCCCTGCTTGCCAGCATCACCATCCTGTTTCCTCCTACTCTTTGTTTTACCACGTGGCCATTAATCCACGAGGCAGACAAAACCATTGCCATCAAATCTGGTTGTGTATATATATATATATATATATATTCATTTTCCCCCTTCCCTATGCCTTTTTGTAACTTCCTTACCTCACATACCTTTTATTTATTGTTAAAATTTACTTCTTTTAACTTCTAAATTGAAGTGAGACTCTATTTTGGGTGTGTTTTAGCTTTTCCTCTCAACATCAAATTCTCTTTCCTTGAAAAAAAGGGGAGGGAGGGGGGAAGAGGAAAGGCATCCTCTAAGTTGTAATTGGTTCTATTAACTGTATGATAGTCTCTGGGAAATTTAAACTAGAACCAAGACTACACAGCTATTTCTAATGGAGATTTGTTTTCTTAGAGCCTTCTGTGGTAGTGAAGATCCTAGTGTCATCCTTTTTAAGATCACATCTTTTGCATGCAAACGGTTCTAAGGAGTCCATTTGATTGCTCTTTACAGTAAGTAGCACAAGAGGAAAGGATTTGTAGACATTCCAGGGCTCAGTGTTAGGACCACTTCTGTTTAACATCTTTACTGATGATCTTGATGGAGACACAGNACACTCAGCTGCAACCTGGTGTTGAACTTGGCTCCAAGCTGATACTAGGTTAGGTGGCAGTATTGATCTGCATGAGGGTAGGGAGGCACTACAGAGGGACTTGGATAGAGTGGGTGGATAGGCCAATGTTAATGTCATGAGCTTCAGTAAGGTCAAACACCAGGTCCTGCACTTGGGCCACAACTACCCCANTGTGCCAGATTTTTCAAAGGAAGCATCTCCCCATGTGGCCTTCTACAACAGTGTAAAGGGTTAATCCTCCTGGGGGAGTGGTCTTGNAAACTTAATAGGAGCCAGCGGTGTGCCCGGGTGGCAAGGAATGCCAATGGCATCCTGGCTTGGAGTAGAAATGCNCCCTTTCCCGGGGATGGGTCTGAACACTACCATGTGCAGTGGTCAGCCCACTCCCACTTCCTGTCTAGCCCCCTATAAAAACAGAGGAACCTCCTGATTCTGTCTCTCTTGCCCTGCCTCCCTGCTTGCCAGCANCTCGAGTGTTGTGTTTGGTTCTGGGCACCTCATTACAACAGAGATGTGGAGATGCTGGAGCGAGTGCAGAGCAGGGCAGCAAAGCTGGGGAAGGGCCTGGAGAATAAATCTGATGAGGAGCAACTGAGGGAGCTGGAGGTGGTTAGTGTGAAAAAGAGGAGGCTGAGGGGAGACCTCATTGCTGTCTACAGCTACCTGAAAGGACCCTGTGGAGAGGTTGGTGCTGGTCTCTTCTCACAGGTAATTAGTGATAGAACAAGAGGGAATGGCCTCAAGCTGTGACTGGGTAGGCTTAGACTGGATGTTAGGAAACATTTTTTCATGGAGAGATTAGTCAGGCACTGGAATGAGCTGCCCAGGGAGGTGGTTGAGTCCCCAACCCTAGCTGTGTTTACAAGTCATTTGGATGTGTTGCTTGGGGGTAGCCTGTAGAGTAGGGATATCGTTTGGTGATCATTTCCAACCAGAATGTTCTGTGATTCTGTGAATTGTGACATTCAGCTTCTTTTCAAATGGAGGGTGAGGCACCACATGTCTTCTGGTGTTTATTTTTCATGCATGTTTATGAAATGAGGAATAACTCCATAAATTCATTTTCTCTGTTGAAGGTATTGGGCCTTCCACCAGATGATTTTATCCAGGCTTCGTCAAGGAAGAGAACATTCTTTGGTAACTGCTCCTGGGTTTTTTTTGTCCTTCCTGGATTCCTCCCTGCTAGCTAATCACTAGTTAAAGCACCAATAAAGAGTAGACTTTAGCTACTTCTTAATTGACAAAACTATGGGAGAAGAAAAAGAGTGACATGAGTCTCCCAAATGAACCTGGTGCTGTGCTTTTCATGTCTCATGGCCTTCTCATTGCTGAGGTTAATGGAACATCCATTACCCTGTTACTCCTTAAAAATATTATTGCCAGGATGGACACAATGGGCTTTGGGAACCAATTTACTTTAAGTTCACCCCTATGTGTATAATTTGATGCTGTAAATTACACAAAACAACCCAAAGAGTCTAGGAATTTGCCCATATTGTAGACTATCAATCCAACAGGGCAAACCTGGAGTCAATGGGAGGGCTATGGGTACTATTCTTGCCACTCCTGAGTATTTGATGAGGAATTTCAGTGTAATTTTTGAGCATGTCTGTGTTTGTTTGTTTGTTTATAAGATTCCAAAGGTTTTCCTAAATCAATAACTAACAGCAAGGGGAAAAAGAGATGTCCAGACTCCAAGGATCTAAGCACAGTGCTGAAAACCCATGATGCTGGCTTCTTGGACTTTCTGAAAGGCTGTCTCATGTGAGTTCACAGTTTTGACTCCTTTGCAGCAGGCTTTCATTCTCTTCTACATTTAAAATCTTTGTATCTGTTCAGGCTTTGGGGTGGGATGTTTTGCAGATTTGGTGAGAGTATCTGGTTTGGGATTTTGGCAGCATTTGGATGATGTTATTATTATTGTTTGTTGTTATTACTACTACTACTGCTTTTGTTGTTGTTGTTATTATTGTTGTTATTCACAGCTTATTGTAGGGATAAATCATTGAAGAGAAAGACTATATGGGATTAGTTCAATGTACAAAACAAATCCAGTGCCATCATGAGTAAAAAGTGATCTGATGTTGGAGACTTAACTCCAAAAGCAGTGATTTTACTAATCGGTGGAGACCCTTCTGTTTTGCCAGATAAAGGTTCACTCCGATAACACAGACAAAGATCTTGCAAGACAGTGCATATCCTGAGTTCAAAGTCTGGTTTTGTATTTAAATCTAACTGCTGTTCCAGTAGAGCCTTCTGGTTTCCTCCAGCAGGAGATATATTTGGAACTGAGTTAGTTGTCTTGAATGTCTTGACTTGTTCCAGACTTTGGAAGTGGCAATCAGGTGATATGTTGTGATAGATGTATGAAAACAGTTCTGCCTCTTAGAATCTCTGCTCACAAAGACCTTGCTTTTTCTGCCTGCATATTCCTTCTTTTTAGTTCCAATACACTGTACTCCTCCCTCTTAGCAGAGAATAAAAAAGCAAAGTACATTCAGCTATGTCTGTGTTCCAGGCCCCTCACCAGCTTTGTCACCCTTCTCTGGACACATTCCAGTATCTCAACATCTCTCTTGAATTGAGGAGCCCAGAACTGGACACAGCACTCAAGGTGTGGCCCGACCAGTGCTGAGTACAGGGGCAGAATAACCTCCCTTGTCCTACTGGCCACACTGTTCCTGATCCAGGCCAGGATGCCATTGGCTCTCCTGCCCACCTGGGCACACTGCTGGCTCATCTTCAGCTACTATCTACCAGCACCCCCAGGTCCCTTTCTTCCTGGCTTCCTCTCCAGCCACTCTGTCCTCACCCTGTAGCACTGCTTGGGGTTGTTGTGGTCCAGCTGTAGAACCCTGTACTCAGTAGCTGAGAACCTTTGTCCTCTCTGAGACACACAAGTGGTTTTGAACAGAACACTTAGTACTTGTGAGTATGTGAGTATGACAACTGAGTGAATGAAACCTGTGAGGGGGTAAAATCAATGTAGAGTGTAGTGTGCTAAAAACCACCGTCCCTGGAGGTGTTCAAGAAAAGCCTGGATGAGGCACTTAGTGCTATGGTCTAATAGACTGGATAGGGCTGGGTGCTAGGTTGGACTGGATGATCTTGGAGGTCTCTTCCAACCTGGTTGGTTGATTCAATTCCATTCTATGATATATTTTTAAAAATCACCTTTCATTTCTATAATGAGATCTCTTATGGAGTTTGTTATTCTAAGTCTCTACAGTAGTTTGAAGTGCAGTTAAATTAGAGAAGACATCTTTTAATGAATTGCCTTCTGTCTCATTTATGTTCCTTTTCTTGAGGCTTGCATTGGCAGTAAGTGAAAAACATGAAAAGGATATTCAGTAGGGACCCAACCCTAGTAACACTATGGAGTGCACAGTAAAAATCACAGAATCATAGAATCAACCAGGTTGGAAGAGATCTCTAAGATCATCCAGTCCAACCTAGCACCCAGCCCTATCCAGTCATCTAGACCATGGCACTAAGAGCAAAGCACACAGTGCTGAAGTAAAAACCCCAAAAAATAGGTTTTGAAAGGTAGAGGTCACATAAGATTGTTCTTGTTTTCAGATAAAATTCTTTTGTCTCAGAAAACACCCTCATGACCTGATTTTCAGAAGACAATGCTTCAGAGAGAGTCATTTGCCATTGGAATGAGCTGCCCAGGGAGGTGGTGGAGTCACCATCCCTGCAGGTGCTCAAGGAAAGCCTGGATGAGGCACTTAGTGCCATGGTCTGGTTGACTGCATAGGGCTGGGTGCTAGGTTGGCCTGGATGAGCTTGGAGGTCTCTTCCAACCTGGTTGATTCGATGATTCTATGAATCTTTTGGCTTGAATTAATCTTCAGTTAGAAATATTTGCATAACCGTTTGTGGATTTAAGGTGGGAACCTGCCCTACGCATGACTCCCGATGAAGCAATGAAGCATGAGTGGATCCAGGAACCAAAAA
Source organism: Tricholaema leucomelas (assembly GCA_013400475.1). Taxonomy (NCBI): domain Eukaryota; kingdom Metazoa; phylum Chordata; class Aves; order Piciformes; family Lybiidae; genus Tricholaema lacrymosa; species Tricholaema leucomelas. The sequence continues at coordinate 134,768 of WAAF01002222.1, forward strand.
TATACAGAGCAAACCAGAAAACACAGACTTCAAGGAGGCTCAGTGATGGATCTTTCACTGCACCAGAGGGTAAAGAGGAAGAGAATATTCGTGAGTATGTGCTACCTTGAGATCTAATTACCCATAGTGGAGAGGTTGGAATAGATGATCTCTAAGGTCCATTCCAACCTAAGCCGTTCTATAATCCTATGATTTTCATCAGGTTCAGTATTTCTTGATATTTAACATCATCTGTATTGAAGTAAAGTGAGGTGATAATGTTACCAAAAACAGGGAATAAGCTTCTTAGTATCAATGTAGTATTAACAAGGGCAAATATAGAGTCTTTCACCTTGGGAAAGAACAACCCCAGGGATCAGTATAGGTTGGGGATTGACCTGTTGGAAATTAGTAAAGGGGAAAAGGACCTGGGGATCATAGTGGATGGTTGACCATGAACCAGCAAAATGCTCTTGTGGCCAGGAGGGCCAATGCCATTCTGAAGTGGATGAGAAGGGCTGTGGTTAGTAAGTCCAGAAAGGTTCTTCTGTCCCTCTACTCTGCCCTGGTGGGGCTTCATCTGGAGTACTGTGTCCAGTTCTGGGCCCCCTAAGTCAAGAAGGACATAGAACTGCTTGAAAGAGTCCAGCACAGAGCCACAAGGATGATTAAGGGAATGAAACCTCTCTCTTAGGAAGAGAGCCTGAGGGAGTTGGGGCTTCTTAGCTTGGAGAGGAGATGACTAAAGGGTGACTTCATTCATGTTTATAAAGATGTAAAGGGTGAATGCCAGGAGGATGGAGCCAGATTCTGCTTGGTGATGCCCAATGACAGGACAAGGGGCAATGGGTGGAAGCTGAGGCATAGGAAGTTCCATGGAAACACAAGGAGGACTTTTTTTCACTGTGAGAGTGGCAGAACACTGGAACAGGCTGCTCAGGGGTTGTGGAGTCTCCCTCTCTGGAGATACTCAAACCTGCTGGGATGTGTTCCTGTGTGATCTGCTAGAGGTGATCCTGCTCTAGCAGGGGTTGGACTGAATGATCTTTCGCGGTCCCTTCCAGCCCCTGACATGGTGTGATCTTGTGACTAAGAAGCAGGCATTCTTTATTGCAATGCCAGATGTGCAAGGGATAGCTCCACTTAGCCTGCATAACAAGCTTGATTTAAACTTCTAATTACACAGATCAAAAAGTTGCATATTCATTAGGTATCCTAGATCCAAGCATCACCTGACATAAACCCCCTCCTCCTTGTGCATGATCTTTTCACCTTCAGGTTGTGGTGGTCTCAGGTGGTCACGACCATCAGTGTTCCAGATGACCATAAGTTGGGCTGTTCCTTCTCCTCCTCAGAGGGAACTATTTTGGCTATTTTATAGATTGGTTGCATAACACCATTTGTTTCATAATCAACTCTGTCTCCTTGGTTACATGGCCTTGACTGCAGTTTAAATCAGACAGGGTTGTTTCAGCATAAACAAGAGATGAGTTTTAGGTTTGGCATCGACAGTACAGTGTGCAGATGGTGGCCAGTGGAATATGGTGGGGAGAGTCGTTGTTTCTCAGTCTTGCAGGCATGCATTCCTGAAGTTTTACAGCAGCTGCCACCAAGAAAACCAGCAGTACTAAAGCTACGTAGAGAAAGGGCTTTCCCTGCCTGCAGGGTCGGGAAAGCCAAGAGATGACTCAATATGAGCTAGCTTCAGGGTGATCCAAAGCTTTATTAAGAGCATCAGGGTTCAAGTTACAGAGGACATGTTCTTTGGTCAGGGTGAGCAAAAGTGAGCACATCCAGCGTGCAATGTGGTGCTGTTAATTAGCAATCGGCGCATATAAAGATTGGAATTTGCATGATAGAATCATAGAATGGTTTAGGTTGGAAGGGACCTCAAGGATCATCCAGCTCCAACCCCCTGCCATAGGCAGGGACACCTCCCACTAGAGCAGGCTCTGATCCTCTCTACTTGTGGTTACTGCTGTAGCTGAAATTCCCTCCTATCTTGGACACAGTCCCACAGAAGTTGTTTATCAGAAGGCTGAAGGACAAATTCCTTCTGAGCCTCTTCTCATACACTGCTGTGGCTTACTGTGTTTCGATACTCAGACCTCACATCTGAGGCTTGATTTTACAAGCTTCTAGTGGCTGATGTCCCCTTTCCTTCAGCCAGTTCCCAACACCTACCAACACCAAAATAGTTATGGTATCTGGCACCACAGCGTAGTGCACTTTCAGAGCAAAAGGATTCATCAGTGGTAGCTATAAGGCCCCAGATGACTGATTTTGCCCATGGGTCTGTGCTGATTGTGTGTTCACCTGATGCTCAGAGTCTGCAGTCTTAGCTTGTAATTTTATGTATTATTACAGAAAAGATCTGGAAAGATATGGATGACAACGTGCAAAGTGTACTGGCTGAAAGACTGCTGCCCCCTCTGCCCTTCACAGGGAATGATGTGCAGAACACAAGGCAACGTGTTATTGCAGAGAAACGTTTGGAAATCCAGGTGGAAAAATCCTATTAAAAACCATCCAGCAGAAGGCAGTGGTGAAACGACTCTTCCCAAACATCCTCTTTTTTCCTCCCCCCAATTAAGTAATACACAGCACAGGCAACGATTGATTCAGTTGCATACCTGATAGATTTTGTAGGCATTATTGGTACTCAGGAATCTAAGCTGTATCTGTCTGTAATGGGCTGTGCACATTGTAAGTATCATTAATGTTTGTTTTACCCTGAAATAGTCCAGACAACCAAAACACCATTTGCAAACCATTCATTTTTCCTCACCTACATCCTTGTGATCACAGATCCTTCACGACCAGCAGCAATAAAATGGAGACTTGTAAAGGTGGAGAGTGTCTTGTTCTTGATGTTGTGTATTAGAGTTCTGAATTCTGAGTTTTCCTGAATCTGGAAGAACAAATGCATTGTCTGGAGGATCTAAATCTTCACTTATAGCAGCATAAATCAGGAATAATTCATGGACAGGACTACTATAAAAAAATAAGAGAAATCAAATCCAAGATCTTCACTTTCCCCCTTCTTTCTCTCTTTCTTTTACAGTGAAGCACTAGATGGAGCAGATTTTAAAGTATTATGTTCTTTAGCAGCATCAAAGATGAGTGATATTCTGGACCCACTTCTCAGTATTCCTATCAACAAGAAGGATGGATTAAAGCAAACTGCTTTGATTTAGGAAAGTTCTCTTCCACAGGAAGTTTAATCTCTCTAACCAACCCCCCTGCCCTAGATTTCTATTACACTTATAGCTGATATCTGTGATTAGTTTATAAACATTTAGCTCTCCAGACAGCTGACTGTCTTTTTGTTGCATTTGTAAAGCACACATCCTCGTTATCACTCTTACACTTTACTGTGGTTTCTAGATAATTTAAATGGAAATAATGAGGTAATTATCCTACAAAATGCATCTGCTATTGTAGCAGTGATGCTGCAGCAGTCCCAAGGTGTTCCTGGGTGTTTAGAGTCACCATAACTGCCAAATCCCGCAGGCCCTTTGTGCAAAGGGAAAACCCAAAGGATATGAAAATGATCCTCACAGTTCTAATGTAACCATGAGTAAACAAACCACCTAACAGGATACAGAGGTAACTGCATGACAAAAGAACTGTAGTGGGTGTCATCTCCTACTGAAGAGAAAGTTAATGGTGGCAGCCATCTCAGAGGAGTTCTGCATGACATGGTGTCACTTTGGCCACAACAACCCCAAGCAACATCTACAGGCCAGGGACAGAGTGGCTAGAGAGCAGCCAGGAGGAAAGGGACCTGGGGGTACTGGTGGATAGTAGGCTGAAGATGAGCCAGCAGTGTGCCCAGGTGGCCAAGAGAGCCAATGGCATCCTGGCCTGGATCAGGAACA
>WAAF01002223.1:0-296950 GCA_013400475.1 Tricholaema leucomelas
CATAGCCCTGGAAGAGACAGGAGGGTCCTTCCAGAGTGAACCCTCCCATCAGAAAACAGATCAGTTGCCCTTTATTTCCCTCCACAGAGGGAATTGTTGAGAACAGCCTACACTGGATGCCCAGCTTTTAAAACTTTAATTAAAGTGAATCCTGCCTAAGGAGTGCAACAGAATGGCATTTAAACATGTTCTGAATGTTTGTGGTAAGTCCTCAGTACTGCTCCCTATGCTGAGTTCAGAGTTGCAACATGCTTTGCTTTTCACTTTTTTTCAGATGATTGATCATGTTGGAGGTGTGGAGGAGGGAGCATATGAAATCTATAATTGTGTGGAAAAGATAATTAAACAGGTAGGGCACGTGGTGCAATTCAGCCTTTTCTGTTCCTGCCTTTGCTTTATTATCTTAAATTATGTCCCTGTGACTGCTATGTGCTGCTTAGGTGTAATCCAAGGGATCTCTTTGCATTTTGTCATTACTATCCGGCAAGCAAAGAAATCTGCAAATAGATAACAAAACTGGGCAGTGCTTTTGTCCACAGAAGGAGAAATAACAGGGGAAAAGAATATTCATGGCCTGAATTCTCTTAATTCCTCATTATCCTTGTTCTAAGGTAAGGAAAGATTCCATTCTCTCCTTATCCTTCCTCATGGTGAGTTGCTTCCACTATGAGAAGACTAAAAGCAGTGTCTTTAAGACCTTTGTGTTCAGAGTTATGTTGATTTGATCTACTTGCTAATGTAGTTGTGTTCTTTGCTAGCCTAAAAGAAAACGAACACACTGATGTTAGCACAGCTGCACTCGCACACAGTGGAATCGAAACGAGCCCCAAATCTGCCTGCCCTGTTAAGAGCTAGAGTTGTTCTCCCTGTCGTTTTCGTAGGATATATTGGGGTGTGAAACGACAGAACTAGAAGACAAGGATTTGGGTAACAAGGAAGAGTCCACTGCTCCTGAAGAAGTGTTTGGTGATGTTCTGTGGGATGCACATGATGAACAAGAACAGATGGAAGCTTTTCAGCAAGCCTCGAGTTCAACATGTGAGCTGGGATTTGAGAAGGTGAGTACACTGGAAATGTGTGTGGATGGAGAGAAAGTCAGGACTCATTGCCGTCTCCTGTTGGGCAGAAGAAGCTGTGCCTAGGAGGACGTGCGAGGTGATTGCTTCTTGGGCTGCTGTCTCTTAGACAGATGGCACATTCATTTGCTGCCAGAGATGGCAGTTTCTGTGTTGATGAAGTAGTTGTTATTCCTGCACTGGAGAACAGCAGTGGGCCAGAAGAGAGGTGTCCTCGTAAGCGTTGGTTGCCAATGGAGAAAGCTCTGAACATATTTTTCCTTTTTTTAAGCTCTGTCTGACAGCTCTGTTAGTAATGGTTGTTTCTTTTTCACAGTATTTTGAACGTCTGAATGACCTAGTAGCAGCACCAGCACCAATTCCACCTCTGCTTGTATCAGGAGGACCAGGCTCTGGAAAATCTCTCCTCCTCTCAAAATGGTAGCTGATTGGGTTTGGGATTTTATTTTGTACGAATGAATTTTAAGAGAGATGTTTCAAACATTGTATCAGCTTAACTAGAGGTAAAATGGGAACACTGTCAAAGCACTGATGTTATTGAGGCATCTTGGAAGGATTTGTAATAATGGAACAGCATCTGGACTGCTTTTAACATTTCCCCCGCTCCAGTATCACCACCCAACATATGACTTTGCACAGCACTAATGAATGGTTTCAGTAGTTGAGTAGTGTTACCCTTCTCTGATACACTAAGACTGGTCCTTTGAAGCTTTTAAAATTAGAAAAAATAGGGAAAAAAATGAAATTAAATGAAGGAAAGATCAGACCTGTTCATTTGTCATAGAAATGCATTTTATTGTCACTTGCAGCAAATTTTCTCACAGCCTGGCACAAAAAATAAATTCTCAGTGTCATTGCTTCTTAACAGCATAGTGAGGTGTGACTATCAGTGCCAGGAAGGGCACCTATTACTGGTGTCAGCAGTGGGGAGAGCAAGAATCTGACACTGCAAGTTCAGTTCTAGTTCAGGAAATGTCTGTCCTGTTCTGCAGGATAAAACAGCAGCTCCAGCTCAGACACATTCTTGGTTGAAATCCATCTGCAGAATTACAGTCTGGCTCTTCTTCCTTCTCTCGCCAGGATTCAGCTGCAGCAGAAGCATTCACCAAGCACTCTTATTCTTTACCACTTTGTTGGGAGGCCCAGGTCTACTAGTTCTGAGTCATCTCTGATCATTAAACGCCTCACTCTGAAGGTATGAGTCCCTGAGAAGTGCCAGTGGGTGTCTGAATGTCACAGGAGAACCTTTTCTACAAGTTCTGCCACAGCAGTTACAAGTAACACCAGTGTAAGGCATTGTAGAACGGGCCGGTTTGATCCCTGACAGTGACTGCAGATCACTTAAATAGTATCTGTGGGATTGTGAGAGCAGGCTGGGGTAGCAGGCATGCTTCTAGTGACCTGTATGGATGCATTATAGAACCCTGTAAGCTCCTTCCAAAATTTTCTGCCCTCTGGCCGGCAAGAGAGGCAGGTGGTACCTCTTCTGTCTGTGTGTCTAGAAACCTGGCACTGTCTTCAGCAGTTGGCACTGTATTGTTCCTAGTTAGTCTCTGTCCTATGTTAATTTATTAGTTATCTGTGGTAGATAAGTGGGAAATAAGTGAGGAGTAGTTTTGTGCCAGGGTCTGAGTGTTTCCTTCATAGATTGGCACTAAGGACCTCATAGGACTAAAACTTTAGCAAAAAGAAATCAGTTGTGCTCTCCTTGCCACTGTCTCATGCATGTTCGTAGTCTGCTTATTTAAGATGTGCAATTTTTAAGCCCTGTAAGTCTCCAAATTCTTTGGCCATTGTGTAAGCTCAAGTTATATTTCTATAATTAACTCAAGTTCTCTCTCTACAATTCACATGTTCACAAAACCCTCTTTCCTTGGCCAGCTTTCTGCATGTACTGGAGGGAAAGAATGTTGTGTGAACTTCACTAGAACAGCTGCCCCACAGTAGTGTGTTTGCTTCAAGGCTTTCCCTCTTTTGTCTATAGGACCTGTTTCAATCCTTGAAGTTGTTTTTTAAGGTAGGCTTCATTATACATATTCATAATTTTGCAGCTCATGCAGCACTCTTGGTTAGTGTCACCTCTGACTTTGGACCCAGCTAAACTGCTGGAAGAGTTCCCGCGCTGGCTGGAAAAGCTTTCTGCACGCCACCAGGGCAGCATTATCATCATCATTGACTCTATTGACCAAATCCAGGTATGTTTGCAAGACACTGACCCAGCCTCAGTTCAAAGGAAACCTTGCCTCTTGTGATAGGTTCAGCCCTGAGAAGAGATGGAAGAGAAATACTGTTTGCTTTGCTCTGAAGAGCACAGTCAGAAAGCAGTTCTGCAGAAAGTGTAGATGAGTCAAAAGCCTTTCAGTTGGTATAGATAAATTTTGGGTTGGGTTGGGTTTTTTAAGTTCTTCATTTATCTTAACTTTTGAGAGTCTAGCTACACTAGTCTCAGCTACACTTGACTCCAGAGAGTCAAGGTGGTGAGCTGACTTGCTGGGCATGTCAGTAGCCTTGTCTTTACAAGGGGAACATCAGGACAGCAGTGTTCTGTCTGCTTCGTTCTGTGGGCAGTCGTGCTGATACCTAGCAATGGTTCCAGGAACCAGATCGTCAACAACTGTTAAGGTCGCTGGAGAATTTAAGACTCTTTTCACTGAGCTGTGCAGTTAGTGAAGTGTATCAACTTCTGGCATTGTTCTGACCAACTTTTGTATTAAATGATCGTAATTTGTTTTTAAGCAAGCTGAGAAGCACATGAAGTGGTTGATAGATCCACTGCCAGTGAACGTGAGAGTGATTGTATCAGTGAATGTGGAAACGTGTCCGCAGGCTTGGAGGTATGGTCTCTTTCTGAGATGATGCAAAGTAGCCTGGGTTAGCATTATTGGTTTCAATTGCACCTACTGCTTGAAGAGCAAACAGATTCTAACAGGATGAGGTTTTCCAGCCACTGAGGACAACAAAAGCTTCTCTTTTGCATAGCTGCAATGAGGACAGCTGTTGGCAAACTAGGTTTTTGTGTTACTGTGTTGTGTCTATTCACATGACTGTATGAAAGAGGATATTAAATGCAGTAAGATGCACATGAGGAACTGAAGTACTGTGATGTAGATCCAGACCAAGGCTGAAAGTAGAAATTGGACTTAAGATGAGAACTTTTTAGTAGCAGGGAATAGCTTCAGTGACTGCTTTGATAGAAATCTTTGCTAAGCCTTGGAGTGCTGATGTCTTTTTCTCTTTGTGTTCTAGTTAATGAGGTCTGAATATGACTTTGTTCTCTTACTGAAGGTTGTGGCCCACACTTCATCTTGATCCACTGAATTCCAAAGATGTCAAATCTCTCATCAGTGCAGAATGCAACTCTGCAAATGTTAAGCTGACTAAAGAGCAGGTATGTCTGCTGCTGTTCTTCTGAAATACCTTGCTGTGCTATAGCTTTGAGTGAAAACCAGCTGTGCTGCCAGAAGAAGGTGTTCTAGTTAGGTAACTCAGGTTGGAATGCAGTTAGAGCATTTTTCATCCTGCGGCTTGTAGCACAGATGGAACAGCTTCAGTTATTAACACAAAACCAGTCCAGTGGTGCATGTTGTTATAGACATTATTTTATTCTAGAGTGGTGGAAAGTTTAGCATTGCGTCACACTGTAACAGTGGCTGGCAGGGGGGAATGTGTGTTCTACCTCTTTGCCTCATCTGGTGGGATCCTAATTCTTTCAATCTTAAATTCAAAGGAGAGCTTGCACTTGTGTGCTGTTGTAGCTAGAAGAGCCTGCAGTGTTTCATGCATTAGTTGGTATACAGATGGAAGCTTCTCTAGAGTGTTTGTTTCTTGTCAGATGTTTCGCTGGTGTGGTTGATGTACTCTGGACTCACAGATTTTGTTCACGATGTTACAGGAGAAGAAGCTGGAGAGACATTGTCGTTCTGCCACAACTTGCAATGCTTTGTATGTTACTCTTCTGGGCAGAATCATTGCTTGGTAAGTTGAGGTGATGATGATGATGTTAGGCACATTACTAGATCAGAAGGCCTCAGGTAGGTTTGACAGCATTTCAAAATACATTCATTTGACACAAAGTGACTCTTGGTAATTAAGAACAGTGGAGCAGTACATAAAGCTTTCCCCTTCACTGACAGCGAATGCAGTGGGAGGAAGAATCAGTGTGCAGTCAGTGTTTAGAAGCTGACTGGATCCAGATAGCTGTATTTGTCTGTCTTCAGCTCTTCTCATTTTGCTCTTCGGTTCTGCTTTTTGGCTATGTCAGTTGCTTCAGTGCCTTTTAAAGGCATTTGAGAACATTAGTGTTGCTTTGCTGAACAGTTTCACTCAGCTCTGCTGTGTTTACTGGTGTAGCAGGTAGTTTGCCTCATATGGTTTTAGGAGAGGAAGGAAGTTCAGAGATTGTTTAACAATTGAAGCTGCACGTGGTGCTTTGCCCTGTGATTTCTGCTGGGAAGCTTCATTTAAGCGCCCCTCTTGTGCAAGAAAATACTTCCTAGCTGCATTGGCTTGTTACTAACCTAGACTTCATCATGTTGAGGAGGAAGACGTATTTTTAGTTTAGAGATGCCCAGAAGGTGATAAGCTGATTGGTAATCAGTCTCTTAGAATGTCCTAGGGTGCTTCATTGCTCCTGGAAATGTGCTTTGTAAATACAGTTAGTGAAGCAGCAGCATATGGCTTTGTCTTTATCCAACCTGATGTTCTCACTGTGCTCCTGCTGGAGGGCAGGATACTGCCGCTGCTGCAGTTACCTTTAAAAACTGGGCAATCTGTGTTTAATTTCAGCAGGTGCTCTGCATTTCTCACACCCAGCAAGAATTCAGAGCACTTCAGTCCTTTTAACTGGTTTTACTCAGCCAGATCTGATAAGCTAACCTGTGACCTTTTTGTCCTTCTGCTCAGTGCTGGAAATAGAGGAAATATTGATGAAACCCTTCAGCAGTGTTTGCAGTGCCAAGATACAGTGTCACTGTACAGGCTCGCTCTGAGATCGATTCGAGAGTCATTGCAGAGTGACAAAGAGAAAGGGCTTTTGAGAGAGGTAAGCAGAGAACGTCTCACAGTTCCTAAAAGTGATGTGTATTCTTTACTCTTAAGTTAAAGGTAAATACAAACTTCTTTTGGTTCATAGACAAGATTCAGAGATTATTATTAGCATAGAAGGGATAGTTTTGTTAATCCAGTGTTATGTCTTTTGTAACTACAGAATGAAAGACTGTGTTAAAGTTCACCTAAGGCGTTGTCTCCCCAAACAGAACAGAACAGAACAGAACCTTTCCACGCTGAAATTCCAAGAACGATACTATGTATCATTGTTTAAAACCCACAGCTGCCTAGGCAAGCCCTTTCACCCTTCTGTCCTCGAAGAACAGTCCTCAGTGCTGGTGGATTCGTGTTCTAATAAGAGAACACCATATGGGACACTGGGGCAAACAAGTGGCTCTTTCGACTGGAATTGCAAGAAGAGCTTAAGTAAGCTCTGCAGCAGGTGTTGCTGGCTGGCTAATGGAGTTCGTTTGCCTTCTGTAGATACTGTGTGTCATTGCTATTAGCCACAACGGCGTGAGTGAGGTAGAGCTGATGGAACTCTATCCTGAGCTGTCTTCTGCAGTGTTAGCCTCCTTCGTTCACAGCCTGCACAAAATGTGTTTGCTGACATATGGCTGTGGTTTGCTCAAGTTCCAACACCTGCAGGTAAGCTTTGTACTTCCAAATGCATGCAAAGAAACGAGCCGAGTGCTCTGTGTATCGACAGCACTTGGTAAACAGATTAAATGCCTTCTCTTTCTCTCAATTGTGTTCCTTCAGGCGTGGGAGATGGTGAGGCTAGAATACATGGAAGAAGATGGAAGTGTTATTTCTGCCTATAGACAAAAGCTAGTGGAGTACTTCACCGTGCAGCTAAGGTGGGTCAGAATTCATCAAGATGTGCTGAACTGCCTTACCTCAGTTTAGTAAGTTACTGTGGCAAAAATACTTCCCAAGCCCCTAGCTTTAAGTGCAGCGGTTTATTACACATGGGTTGCTTTTTAGTCTTTGGAAAGACTGGGGCCTGTGAAGGGGAATAGCTCTTCATGAGAGTTATCATGGGAAGGGGTAGGGCAGGGCTTTATACCGTATCATTTGTTTTGTGGTAAGTGACCCGGGGAGGAGGGGCTGATTCCCGGGAAATGATAGGTAATTAGAGGATGCTTGGAACTTGAATAAGCAGCAGAAGACCACTTGTGTTAAGCTAGCAATTAGCATTTGCACAAGAGGAGGCCCAATAGAACAGCTCAACAAGTTCATACTCAGCTTGAAAACTAATTTGCATTTACAGTCCTGACATGATGTGTCCCAGCTGTTGGCTCCTGCTTACTGTTTCTCAGAGCATCTGCTGCTGGGTAGCAAAAAGCAAGGAGGGCCACAGTGTGCCAGGCAGGGGAGACACAAAGGAGCAGGCACAGTGCCTGCCTTCTTGCAGCCACAGATTAATCCATATGGAGGAAGAGCAGCTTCTTGTAGGGTACCTGGAGATTGCAGCATCCTCTGAGGTGCAAAGTGAAGATGTGAGAATGTAAGACATACAGTGGCCTGTCTGGCAGTTGTTGCTTGGGCAGTCTTCACATCAAGTCAGTAAGTTCTGTGAGGCCTCTTGGCTCTAATTTTGGTTTGCTTTGCTTTCGATAGTCGAGACCGAGTGACTTGGAGAAGTGCAGATGAACTTCCCTGGCTCTTCCAGCAGCAGGGTGATAAGCAAAAGCTACACAAGTGTCTCTTGAATCTGTTTGTGTCCCAAAACCTCTACAAAAGGTACAAAGGTAGACACCTCTTGGGTGGTTATAAACATTTCAATGCAATTTTTGTTGATGTAAATCAGAAAACGACAGGTGCAGCTTAAGGGAGCTTAAATAGCAGAGGCCAAAATGCTAAATGCTGTTGTATAAATCACCTCCTTTTTCTGTTCTGTTACATCTGGGGGTTGGTAAAGGGATTGTACAGCATTGGTCTCCTTGGATTCTCTCTGTTTACACTGTTGCCTGAAGACAGAACTGGTGCCTCTGGCCCTTTTCTTCTAAGCTAGTGTCGGCCTGCACAGAGGAATATCAGAGGTAAGATGAACTTCTTATTTCCTTTGTAAAACAGGGGACATTTTGCAGAACTGCTGAGTTACTGGCAGCTGGTTGGGAAAGATAAGAGCTCTATGGCAGCTGAGTATTTTGACTCTCTGAAAGCATATGAAAAGAGCTGTGAGGGCGAGGAGAGTATGGTCTGCCTGGCTGATCTTTATGAGACCCTGGGACGGTTCCTTAAGGACCTAGGTCTGCTCAGTCAGGTGAGTACATTCAGAGCTTGTTCTAACAGCAAGGAGGCCAATGGAGCAGAGTTCAGTGTGTGCTTTCTGTTGCAGCTGTTAATGACTGTAGTGTAGAGGGTTCTGCTGCTGTCATCATACCTGAGCTTACTCATTGCAGGCCGTGGCTCCCCTGCAGCGCTCTCTGGAGATTCGAGAGACTGCGCTGGATCCAGACCACCCGAGGGTGGCACAGTCCCTCCACCAGCTTGCTGGGGTCTACGTGCAGTGGAAGAAGTTTGGCAACGCTGAGCAGCTGTACAAGCAGGCGCTGGAGATCTCAGAGAATGCCTATGGGGCTGAGCACCCACGGGTGGCCCGCGAGCTGGATGCGCTTGCCACCCTGTACCAAAAGCAGAACAAGTAAGCCCAGCGACACCCACACTGTTCTTTCCTCTGCAGGGGGACAAAAGCACGGCAAAGAGTTCCTTGCTGAAGCCACTGTGCTCTTCTGGGTCTTTTTGAGAGTTTCATAACTTCTAATGCAACTGTGAGCACCCCTCTGTATTCTTGTAGCAGGCTGCCCAGTGGGGAGCAGCTTTTGTGCTTAGCTTTCAGAAACATCTTTGAACAAACTAGAGATAAAGGAGCAGCATTATTTGCTCCTAAGCTTTTTGGATGTCCTTATCTTTGGCAAAAAGTCAGAATTTCTTCAAGATTCTTAAATTTTCCTCAGATTTGCATATTCAGGTAACTTGGAAGCTTCCCAGAATACCCAGTCACATGGCATTCTTTCTAACTCTGTCAATGCTGTTACCAGATACGAACAAGCTGAGCAGCTGAGGAAAAAGTCCTTCAAAATACGCCAAAAAGCAGCCAGGAGGAAAGGCAGCCTGGTAAGGAAATGGTTGGTGCTCAGTGAAAATGCAGGGCTTGCTGCAGCTCAGCTAATCTGATGCTTGGGAGCTTTTGATAATCAGGGGCTTAGGTAGTGAAGCAGCCTCACAGAAGCTGTGATGGCTGCTCTTTCAGCTCTGCTGGGTGTGCAGATGGATCAGTACCACTGATGGAGTTGGAAGAGGTAGAAAAGTCCTAGAAGGGTTTATACCTTTCAGGGGCGCAGAGCTGCTGCTACTATTACCTGTCAAAACAGCCATGGGAAAAGGAGCTCTGCAGAACAACTGCAAAACGCTGCTGAGCACAGCACTTACTGTGGTACATAATCCCAGGAATCCTATTAGCTGCCATACTGGGGTTTGCCTGTTTTCCTTCTATGCCTGTCAGCCACAGCGTTCCTGTTGTCATTCTTGAGCTAAGGGGTGGTTTGCTGCGTGGAACCTGCACTGCAAGAGTTCAGACAGTGACTCCAGAGTGCTCCTTGTGGCTCCTGTGAAAAGCCACACAATTATTGCTGTTGCCACAGTGCTTAAAGATAAACTACTTAGGATCAGGAAGATTTTGTCCATCTTTGTAATCAGTTCTGCTGCACAAATGTGGTTTTATTTAGACTGCAAAGGTCAAGAATAAGTGGAGTGTGTAACAGTGGCAGCAGCTTTGCTTGTCATTCATGGTGCGTGTAAGCTCTGCAGCCCAGTTTACAAAGATCCCTGTGTATTTGTGTATGGCATTTAGAGTAGGAGGTTAATTGAGTTTAGAGCTTGTAAAGCTAGGAAACGGATGTGAGAGTTTGCAGGTTAGCATGGGTGACAGAGGGAGAACAGAGCTGTGTGGCAGCACAGTAACTTCAGTTTCCTCGAGCATGCTTGGCGAGGGGCACGGTAAAGAAGCAGAATGCCTGTGTGCCCTTGAAAACAGAACTCAAACAGGATTACTGTGCTCCTCTGGTGCCAAACTCGGCCTTCTGATTTGTGCCTTCAGTTGTACACTTTAAGAGTGGTGGTGATGGGATTGCCTTGTGCTTTGCTGTAGTGCGGCTTCGCCCTTCTGCGTCAGAGAGCCCTGCAGCTGGAAGAGCTCACTCTGGGCAAGGATACACCAGAGAATGCTCGAACTCTCAATGAGCTTGGGGTCCTCTACTACCTGCAGAACAACCTTGAGTAAGTTGCGCCACTTGTGTTCTTGTAGATCTAAAGCAAAGCAGAGCGCTGAATGTGGAAACGTGGCCAAATACTCATCGTAGTGCTGCCCTAAGCTGGCTGCTTGGCAATAGTGGCAAACAGAGTTTGTGTGTCTGTCAGGATGACAGACCACCTGGTTACGATGGATGACGCCAGCCGCACGTGAGGATCAACCATCGTATGGGACAGTCTGTAGTGGGATGGCAGTGTGCTGCTCTGGAGAGATCCAGTACCCCTTTTTGACAGGGAGATGCTCGAATGGTGCCACTACACAGAGCTTTTTCTACTTTCTCACTTCCAAGCACACTCTGCTATGAGAATCTAACTCCTGACATCTATGCACCCCGTCCCAGTCTCTGCCTCTTTGGTGTGAAAGGGTCTGCTGAACCATGTCACATAGTTTGCATTTTTTTTAAGTCCCTTGAAAAGTATTTGTTCTGAATTGTTCTGAATTGTTCTGTACCTCATCAATGTTTACCAGTATCTGCGGGGTGAGTGCCAGGAGGCTGGAGCCAGGCTCTGCTGGGTGATGCCCAGTGACAGGACAAGGGGCAATGGTAGAAGCTGAGTCATAAGAAGTTTTCATTTAAACATGAGGAGAAATTTTTCCCCTGTGAGGGTGACAGAACACTGGAGCAGGCTGCCCAGGGGGGTTGTGGTGTCTCCCTCTCTGGAGATGTTCAAATTTCACCTGTCCACGTTCCTGTGTGATCTATTACAGGAGATCCTGCTCTGGCAGGGGGTTGGACTGGATGAGCTTTGGAGATCTTTTCCAGCCCCTTACATTCTGTGATTCTGTGAACCTTTGCCTCAGATTCTACCCCTGGTCTATCCGTGGGAATGAATGTCAGTGGGGTGATCTGAATAAGAAAGGGTGAATTGCATAGTTGAAGGTGTGGGTTGAGTTACAGAAGTGTAAAGCTTGCTGGAATGTGCTGGCCTGCTGTTGCAGCCTTTTACAGGGGGCCTCCAGCCTGACAGTTAGCTGCCTCAGGACCACATCTGGGCTGTGTGAAGGAACTGTGCTGGCATTTGGATACGCTGAGGAAAGGCTGTTGCCAGATGGCAGCAGCTGTGCAGCTTCCAAGGCTGAGTTTGTTTTGCTTCAAACATCCACTCGAGCCTGTGCAGATGTTTCCAGCTGTAAAGCATTGCTGAACAAATGTGTTCTGTAGGACAGCAGAGTTGTTCCTGAAGCGCTCCCTGGAAATGAGAGAGAGAGTCCTGGGACCCGAGCACTCAGACTGTGCCCAGTCCTTGAACAACCTGGCAGCTCTCTACAATGAGAAGAAGCATTACGACAAGGCAGAGGAGCTCTACGAAAGAGCCCTAGACATCAGGAGGAGAGCCCTGGCTCCAGATCACCCCTCCTTGGCTTACACTGTGAAGCACCTGGCAGTGCTCTACAAGAAGATGGTAAGCGCAGGCCTGCTGCTTTTGCTCTCCACTGCAGCTGACTGCTGTGCATTGTTAGTGCTCAGCCCCAGAGGAGTAGGGCACGGGAGTTCTGTCAGCTGCTGGTGTTCTACCCCTGGCCTTCCTGTGTGCTCTGTGTTCACCACAGAGAATTTCTGGTTAGGCTAAAGCCAGTGTTCTGCTGTAGCAGGGAAGCTCTTTCCAGCTGCATGGGAGTTCCCCACTGTTAATGTACAAAGAGAGAAACAGGCCTAGGTGAGGCACACTTCAGGGGGGCTTGAATGTGCTCAGTATTTGGGGAAATTAGGTCCTAAGAAAGACTGATGGTAAAGGATCTGTGCAGAACAGAACCCTCTGTTCTGGAAGTGGGGGTTTATCCAAGTAAAACTAGTTACATCTGCAAGGCTTTTAATTTCCAGTAGATTTCACTGCTGGCATTTGGACACAAGGCAGCTGAGTGCCTTTTCCTGGTACCCCCAGGGCAAGCTTGAGAAGGCCGTTCCTCTGTACGAGCTGGCGGTGGAGATTCGGCAGAAGTCCTTTGGCCCCAGGCACCCCAGTGTAGCGACTGCTCTGGTCAATCTGGCTGTGCTCTACTGTCAGATGGTGAGTCTGAGGTGCCTGGCACCTTTGTTCCTCCTGCCTGAGGGGTTTTAGGATTTGTGCTTTAGTGGCAGACTAGAAAGTATTGCTTATGCAAGATTCAAAGGTGATGCAGTCAACTTAACAACTGTGTGGGCTACCTGATACTGAACTGCATCAAATGCTGGGGCCTTCTCTCCATGTCAAGCATTGATTCTGGTTCTGTGTTTTCTGACCCTTCCTTCTACTACTTGATGTGACATTATAGTCAGAATTGGAACAAGAATTAGTGGTCACCCTCTCGTGTTTTTCCTGGGGTATCTTGAGTATTACTGGTTATGAGGTCTTGAGCAACCTGGTCTAGTGGGTGTCCCTGCCCACGGCAGGGGTTTGGCAACAGGATGACCTTTAAGGTCTCCTCCAACCTAAACCATTCTGCAGTCCTATGAACTCAGTGAATTCCTTGCTTGCCATCCATAGGAGTGAGCTGTGGATTGTTTTCTCTATTTCTGCAATCTGCGTATCTGATTTTAAACAGGGATTAAAGGTGCCTCGGGTAAAATTAATGAGCATTTGGTAACTCAGCACTTCAGAACCGAGGTTTTCAGAAGTGCCTAGGAAGCCCAGGTGGGAACTGCAATCGCAGGCAGAAGTCAATCACTTCGACAGCCTCGTCTGTTAACACTGTCAAGAGCTCAGAGCAGCTTTCTGTTAGATGTGTGGCTGTGCAGCTAGACCATGCTGATACCCACGTGGGAAAAAGGAGAGCAAATGTAATGCATGTCTCTAACAAACAACTTTCTGCTCCCCAAAGAAAAAGCAGATCGAAGCTCTGCCTCTGTATGAGCGTGCACTAAAGATTTATGAGGACAGCTTTGGTCACATGCATCCTCGTGTGGGGGAAACTCTGAAGAACTTGGCAGTGCTAAGGTAAGGCTCTCTGGTGAGCCCTGCAAAAGCTGATTGCTGTCAGATCGCTGCCTGAAGCAAAGGAGCCCTGACTACTGCATGGTGTGCATTTCAGTTTCAGTGTGCTGAGCCTTGTTCCACTGGTTTGAACTTTGTTTTTTCCTCTTCTCCAAAGCTATGAAGGAGGAGACTTTGCGAAGGCAGCTGAACTGTACAAGAGGGCCATGGAAATAAAAGAGGCAGAGACTCTGCTGGTAGGTGGGAAAGCAGCTTCTCGGAACTCCTCGAGTGGAGATGCCTTCAGCTTGAAGAGCGCATTGTCACCAAACATCTTCCTGGAGCCTGGGCAGAGGTGACCACCGCTGCTCACAGCAGAGGCATTGTAAAGCAGGCGTAAACGTGTTAAGACAAATTGCTCTTCCCAGGCTAACAAACTGCTTTGGGGCTGACACCTGTCTGCAGTAATGACAGGGAAATGAGTGGTCAAACTGGAAACCCTCCCAGGTCAGTTTTGTGGTGCACAGATACACAGGGCAGGCGCTAGCTCAAGTTACAGCTGATACCAAACCCTGCACCTGAGAGCTCTCTGCCCGAGTGCCAGCGTTACAAGTTCAGTTGAGTCAGCTGTGTATACTCCATGGGGCAGTTCTTTCTTCTGTGTTGTGATAGCCTAGCTTAGAGGAGTTGTGTTGCTGTTCCCGCAACCCTTTCTGCCTGTTCAGAAGCATCTGGAAGTTGTTTCTAAAGAAGAAAAAGTGAAAATAGTGCCCCACTCAGTTCTGTCTGCAGGGTGACTTCAGCTGCAGGCAAACTTACACTCAAGGGACTTGTGCACTAATCAGTGGACTCCTTGGGAAGCTGCTATGTCCAATGAGATCATCATGGACAGGGAAAGCTGCTGTCAGATTCAGCTGTGCTCAGCAAAACACTGGGATAAGGTGACTGACCCAATGCCCTGCTGGGTCAGTCACCTTATCCCAGTGTACTCAGTATTTCCACACTGAGTATGACTGAATCCTTGAAATGCTTGGTTTAGCTGCAAAACCCAAG
Source organism: Tricholaema leucomelas (assembly GCA_013400475.1). NCBI lineage: Eukaryota > Metazoa > Chordata > Aves > Piciformes > Lybiidae > Tricholaema lacrymosa > Tricholaema leucomelas. The sequence goes on from WAAF01002223.1 coordinate 14,385, forward strand.
TGATGCAAAAGGGGTTGCCAACAGGTAAAGAAATGCTAATCCCATCTATCTGCTTCTTGTCTTGCTTGGTACCAGTCAGCTGGAGGAACCAGTTTGGACTCTGGTTCCATTTGGTTGCCTAGGGAGGTGGTTGAGGCCCCATCCCTGGAGTTATCCAACATGAGGCTGGACAAGGGTCTGAGCAACCTGCTCTAGTGGAGGATGTCCCTGCTGACCGCAGAGGGGTTGGGCTGGATGGCTTTTGGAGGTCACTTCCAACTCAAACCATTCTACAATAATATTCATGATATAAAAGAACCTTCCAGGTTTTACAGATTGTCAAACAAAGCTGTCCCAGACCATGCCAGCTGGCTCTGTTACAACACAAAAGCCAGACCTTTCCTCTTATGCTTTGCAGTCACAGATGTGCTGGTACAAATGCCTGTGTAATTAAACCACTGTAAACCTGCTTTTGAGTGCTGTTTATTTTTAAGTCACTGTAACCATTGGCACACAGAGTCAGCTCCATGTGTTTTCTTCCTCTATATACAAACTGAAAGGCTGAAAGTAGCATGAGGACAGCCTCTGAGCTGTTCTCCTCACACAATGCTGCCTCTAACAAGCTGTGCCTCCTTGGCTCATTTCTTGCTGTTTGGACACTGCCACTGCTGAGAATCCAAAATTCACAGCAGCACAACTCCCCCTTCTAAAGCAGTGGGCAGACAAAGCCAGGCAGGCTCCTGCCTGCCCCTCTAACAGCTCCACCTTTAAAGTAAGGTAAAGAGAAGTGGAGGTATATGTAAGAAGTATGGTCCTCAGATAGTCCAATGTCACTCAAACTCTTCAGCACCTCTTTGGCTACATGTTTCTCATTTTGGCCATGAGTTCTTCCAGGCTTTCTTCAGCCTCTGCTGCTGTTTCCTCAGGTAGCAAATCCTCTTCCTATTGGGAGGAGAAGAGTGGCAATAAAAGAACTCCACACAACAAAGCTTTATTATTGTGATACCAAACTATCTGCCCAAGATTAGGCCCAAGTGACCATAAGCTGAACTTCTTCTGTCTAGGAGTGAGAATGTCCTGGCTGCAGCACATAGGTGCCATGATCCATGGGTGTGCTGACTGCTCTTTAACTACACAGAGTTCTTTGAAAGCAAACACAGTAAAAACTCATGAGTCACCAAAACATCAACAGAGAAATTCCCATTGGCTGTCCCTCCCCGCCCCTAACTGCAGTCATTCCTGTACCCTCAAACCCACAGCTACACTGGCATCACACCTAGAGAGATGATCTCCCACAGTCACAGAGCGGAGGGCACTGGCTGGAGGTACCTCGGGACAGGTTCACGCAGTTGGTCAAGATGTAATCTTAGCTCAGGTCTAAAGGGTCACCAAACTGGCAGATACTGCAAGTTTAACCTGCAGTACACTGCAGAACTGCATGCTGCAGAATCACCTCACCTTGTCTGGGATAGTGTATGCTACGGTAATTCCCTCGGGAAGCTCTGGCACGGGGCCAGATGCAGCCTTCAGCTCTTCCTCTGAAGTTTCTGATACCAATTCGATGCCTTTGCATTAAAAGGAATCAAGATCTCCATTAAAAATCGGAAGAGAATGTTCTTTGCTCACTGTTAGCACATTAGCAGGAAAACAGCAGCTGCCTCTCAGGAACAGAAACAATTTAAAGGCAGAAAGAGCTCTGATTTCAGTGCCACTGTCCCACCATCAACCCAAAGCTTCTTTACAGGCTGTGAGATGGTTCTGTACAGGTAACTTAGGAGCACCTCTCCTACAGGCTTCCTTGTCCTTGCCACGTATGTACCACCCTGAAAACCCAGCAGTCAGCTGACTGGCATGTCCTGACACAAGGTACACATCCATGCTGAAATGGCTCTGTCAAACATGCTGGCTGTTTCTGAAGGCAATTCCTGCTAATTTAAAGCCCTCAGGAGAATACAAACCCCCATGGGCTGCCCCAGCACAGTGCTCGTGGCAATGACAAAAGGCCTTCAGTCACACAGTTAAAAGGAATACATGGTGAGGACATTTTGCCACATCTCACATCTTCAGACCATCTTCTGAGCATGTCTTTTTTACTCAGACAGCCTAATCCCTGCCCACCACACTAAAACTCATCAAGATGAGGTACTCTTCCTGTCAGAAGCTGTGAAAAGGCAGCAGGAATTACGCAGTGTGAAGTACAAAACCCAGGTACCATAAGAAGTCCTTGTCCCACCCAACACCGACTGTAATTGAGTGTGTGTCCTGGGAACACCTAGCCTCCAGCAAGCTACTTACCCCAGTCATTGTCTTCATGGACTATTTCTTCTTCTTGGTCAGTCACTTCTTCTTTTGGTCGAGCAGCTTCTTTTTGCTGAAGGAAAAGCACCAAAGGTTCAAAAGCATCATGTGTGCAACAGTGCCACTGCCAACAGCAGCAAAGACCAGCTCTGATACCCACCCCTCTTTAGGTAGTTAAGAAATGGTGTCATCATTTAGAACTGTGTTAGGCATAAAAGGCAAAATACCTGAAAGTCCAAGAATCCCCAAGCCCTTAACACTCAAGACCATGACTGCCAGAAAGGCTGAGCCATCAGTGCAGGAGAAAACAATACTTACTAGCTAGCCATTTGCAAACCAGCTGCTTGCCCTTTGCTTTAAGGGAACTTGCAGCTCCTGTATTTTCGGACACACATGCAACCTTCTAAAGCCAAGGCTGCAGCAGCACAGGAATTTCTTTTGCTACAGACCTGTAGCTTGCTTTTTTCTAAAGACTTTAAGAAAGATTTGAATTAAAAAAAAACAACCAACAAAAATCCAACCCCAAACATTTTTACCTTGTAATTCTCTTGCTGTTTTCTGCAATTATGGTCACTACATTGTGGATTTGGCTTCATAGACATCGTTGGAAAGAAATCCTGCATGGCATTGTAACCCAGGTAGTAACTGACAGTGCCAAAATCTAACAGGTATCTAGAAACACAGAGAGAAAGCAGGGCCTCACAAATGGCTGCAAGCCTAGAAACTCAGGTGCTGGAGGAGCTTTCCTCAGTGAACTTTCAGAACACACTTTCACACCAGAGAAGTTGTAAAGAGTTACTCTAATTGTCTTCAAGTAAGCTGCAGTGATCTGACAACATAACCTCATGGAGGTGCTTGTGGTACAGGTGTTGAAAGCCCCAGGTGCCCTGTATTATGCAGGGAGAGTTTTCAACAGCCATTCAGAACCAGTTCAGCCATCTCTACTGCGGGGCCACATTAGCAAGGAAAGGAAAGATGTAAATGAAGCTGCAATGTTTGCAGTTTCATCTAGGCCACCTGTCAACAGAGCTGAAATGGCACTGAGCTGTTTGCAGGAACAGTAGTAGCAGACTATTTTTATTCTTTGGAACTAGACAAAACCAAGCTAAGGCTAAAAGCAGACTAAGGTTGTGTTCTCCAGGACCCTTGTAAAACACAGTGCCTCATTTTGACAGGGAGCACAAAGCTGCTCAGGTGTCTTCTTGGCTGGTCCGTGGAGCTGTAGGCTGCTCTCTCAGCAGGGGTCATGTCACAGTACTTCTAGAAAATACCAGAACACATCACCCTGCTACACAGCCATCTGGATTCACCTCGGGTATTTGCAGGACACACACTGCAGGAGGAATGCAGATTTATGCTTTCTCCATGCACACCATTGCAAAATCAGCACCAGCACTGCAGCATTTTACTGTGTAATGATGTCAAATGGGAGTGTGTTTAGACGTATCACAGGATATTAGGGGTTGGAAGGGACCCAAGGAGATCATTGAGTCCAGTCCCGCTGCCAGAGCAGGACCACACAATCTAACACAGATCACAGAGAAACACATCCAGACAGGCCTTAAAAGTCTCCAGGGAAGGAGACTCACCAGACTCTCTGGAGAGCCTGTTCCAGTGCTCTGTGATGACGTAGAACTAAAAAAGTAAATTGTGTGTGTATGCAGTAGGGCGAAGTCCTAGGAAAACTCTGAAGGCTCCTTACTCCTGAAATTGTCTGTTAAGAACAGGAGCTTCAAAGCAAGCCCACTATGATCCAAGCCCTGTGCAGCAGAGCCAGGACCTCTAGGCAACAGGCCACAAACGTGCAACAAAGAAACCAGACCCATCATTAGGAATATTCGTTCAGGCTTCTTTCTCTTGTGGCGCTGTACATCGAGTAGCAAGGACTCAGTCACTTACTTGAGCACGTTCTGTACCAGAATGCCTGCCACAACCCCCATGGTTGTAGGCAGGCTGGCTGCACAAACCCCCTCTCGCTTTAAGGTCTTCTCGTCGATGTTCGCAGCAACTACGAGTGGAGGAGCACACTGAGGGCAAAGGGAGAAAAGGCAGCTGAGACAAAGTGGTAAAGAAGAGCACAGCTCAGACTGAACGCCCAGTGCCCCATGGGCGTGCCAGGAGCGCGCTCAGCAGCCAGCTGTCTCCACGCCCCTGAGGCACCGCCACCGAGCCCAGCAAGCAGCGCATACCGCGAAGCAGGCCGTGCTGCCAGGGACCATCATCTGGATGTGCCCCGACACCGCGTTCTCGCTCACTCCAGACTCCATCCACGTTTGTCCCAGCTCATTGCAGGCCTTACAAACACAGAAGCACACACATCACTGCTGCAGAAGGTCAACGAAAGCACAGGACCAAACAGTGTAAACAGAGTGATTAAATACCTTGACCTTCCTGCTGTCAGACACAAAGGCTGTGCTCAGGAAGAGCAACATGAGAAGGCTGAGCAAAAACTGTTTTTCCAAGGACTCATTAAAGCTGTCCTCCTGATGCCAGTCCTTTGTGCTTTCCCCAGATGTTGGAACAAACTCAGGCTTTAGTAACCAAAGCAGTACAGAATCTAACTGCACAAAGCACTTCTAGAGGCACAGACAGAGCACATCTGTGTACCTTCAGTGCACACCATTTGTGGGTCAGATTAGCTGAGAATAACAGAGAAGAGGCTTTTGGCACATACCCTACTTTGGCTGCTGCTGCTATAGAGAAACCAGATTGATCAGGTACAGAGCCTCAAGACACTGTTAGCATGCACAAAGTCCTGTGAAGTGCACAATTCGCTTTAGTCTTAAAAAAGTTTCTAAGATCTAACAAAGCAGGCTTTGAGAATAGCTTTACAGAAACAAGATCACCTGGAGAGACAGGGAGTGACTGGAGTGACACTGCTCCCCTCACCATTAGCTACTACTGACTTCAACACTCTACCCCTTTATTTACATACACAGGATATGCTTTGTAGGAGTGGGTAAAAGCTCAGATTCTATTTCATTAAGTCAAGGAGGGAATTTTGTAGCAGGCTCTTGTTAAGCTCCTGCCTCTTCTGTAGGCCCCACAGTCCCTACAACCATTCAAGGAGAGAAGTGCCTTCCACAAACTGCCAGGGCTTACCGTGTTAATAGCCATGCGAGCTTCGAAGTTGTCCACACAGCTGAGCACAAGATCCACAGGCTTCCCCTCCTCCAGGGCTCCCTTACTGAGAGAAGTGGCACAGGTTGGTATAACATTACCAGCAGAACAGAACACCACCATGGCAGCCAGTGTGCTGCGCCAGAGTGCAGGAGCAAGTCTGCTTCTAACACCTGTGCAAACGCACAACAGAACACAACTGGCACTGCGGAGCTGCAGGAGAAACAACAGTGTGCTGCAGCTGGGAGTTAACGCAGAACTGTGTCTTTGTACAACAGCACTGCGGGTGGGAAAAGCAATTCTCTGTGATGTCTGCTGGCAATTGTTTGCCTTCTTCGTCTTACAAAGCACACCTGGAACTGCTCCACAGCAGTCCAAATAGGCTCCTATCTGATCTGTACACAGGGAAAAGCCTGCAAGACCTGCAGCTGTGGTTAGAAATCTGCAGAAAATGCAAGTGTGAAATAGTAAAAGGAACGGCCAGCTCCAGAGAAGAGCTCTCGGCAGGAATGCCTTCGCACAGACACGTTACCCGCGGGTTTCCAACTGAGTCATCCAAGTGAAAATCCACCTGACAGAAACTGCGTAAAGCTGTCTGGAGCCGCACAGCAGCAGAAGTCAGTGATGTGCCCTTCCCGAGAGATTTTACCTGATTCTATCCATGAAGTGTTCAAAGTTGTCCAGCGTTGTGATGTTGTAGTTATGTACTTCAAACTGAACATCAGGATTAATATCCCTTATGGAAGAAATAATTTCAGTCAATATTAATAAACACAATCACTTCCATTCTACTCCCTAACTTCACAGGTGCTGCTACAGCCTCATGCTTCCAGTCTGAAGTATGGCACACTGCCAGACTGATCACAACTCTGCAGATCTAAGTTATACCTCAGAGTATGCTCTGCTGCTTGAACTTTGCTTAATCCAGCTTGGTGAGGTTGGAAGAAGAGTCTGTTCATGTTTGCCAGTTCCACTTTGTCATAATCAAACAGCAGCAGCTACAAGGAAGATTGTATTAACAGATGTGAATCTCCAAAGACTCTGCAGCCAGAGCACCGCAAGGCAATCTAACCATCAAAACTGATTCTAAACCCAACAACATTCCTCCCTGCTACCCTCTTTGCTTCTCATACAAAAGGTACCAACACTCAATGAACAGCACTTTTCAGCTTATGACCTAAGGCTGTTCCACAGAGCATCCCCATGAACACTGTCCCCTTTGTGCTCACATCCCTGCTTGCTGTTAGGGCGTGAACCAGAGATGTGCAGTCACTTTCCCTGGCCTTGGCATGCAGATCTTTGAACACAATTCCCTTATGCCTCAACAATAACAGCGACCATCATGCCTGTGTAAGTCCTGAATCGACTGTACACTGCCTTTTTCTGTGCCTATGGTCTTCAGGAAATGCTCCTTCAGAGGAAGGGTGAGTATACTCTGCAACCAAAACTTACATCACCTCTGCATTAAGAAACTTCTTAAAGTTCAGAGAGAAAATGGAAATCGGGAATAGAAAGCACCTAAGCCACTCCCCAGGTTCCTTCTTTGAAGAAGAATCCTGTCTGTGAGCTCTGGCAGCTCTTGTTATCTGTACACACATCAGATTATCTGCAACTGCTGCTGAATTTTCAGCTGTGACACACAATGAACGGATGTTTGTGATGAAAGCAGCTGTTTGGCATCTACCACTTCTCCATTTACATCAACTCGCTTCCTAACTGCAGACTGGATGTGCTATGCAAGTTGTCCCTTCTCTTGATTTGGTTTTACTGTTGCAGTAGCCCAGTACAAAGGTTAGCTTGATGGGCCCACATGAAGCAGACAGCATCCGAAGGAGACCCATTCATGTGACATGGGATTAAGCCCTAAGTAAATCAGTTTTGTGGTGTTTAGCCAAGTGCTGTTCTTGAATGCTTTCCTTATTGTGCTTTTTCGTCTGGGCAGATCAATGGAGTGAAAAGAATCTAACCCCTCAGGAAGCAAACTGGCCACTTACTGCAGAGAGGCAGAAGCAAACTGTCATTACCTTACCAATGCCACACCTTGTCAGCATCTCAGCAGTCACGCTGCCAACTCCACCGACACCTACCACTGCGACCGTGAAGGTTCGGATCTTCTGCAGGAGAAAGAACAGGGCAGTGTACTACGCGAGCACCGAGCACGCGCGAGACTGGCTTAGCGCAGGCACAATCCTACCTCATAGTCTTTGACAATTCCCATCCTTTTTAAGGCCATCAAGCGGCTAGGAAGAAAGACAGCAATGTTACACAGAAAATGCTCTCTACCTTCTAACAGCAAATTTGTTTTGCAGGTATTTAAAACCACTTCTGCTTCACAAACAGCTCAACCAAGCACCAGACCCAAGCCTGCTGTTCTCACTGCAGTTGTGATCGCCAGGTAGATACAGTCTCAGTAAGACAGTAGATGTTCTCCTACTACCAACGGCAGTGGAGTACTGACCCTGCAGAACCTCCTGTACTTACTCAGATGGGCTGAAGAACACCCATGAGATCGGCAGGGCCCACAGCTAGTTTGCAAATGAAGCCCTGATTTACACAATGAAAGCCTACACATTTTTCTTGAACCAACTGTATGGCAGCAGGCTGGTGAAGACTCTTCCACTGCTTTCTGATCCAGTTGGTTTGATTAATTCCAAGGTACATTAAAAAAAAGCAATTGCAGAATATCAGGTTGTGAGAGTAAGTGGAAGAATTTTAAACTAACATTTTATGCTGCTATTGCCTGTTTTTCAGGGAAAGCATCAATGACAGTAAGGTATCAACTTGTACTAATACAATTCATCCTGAGAAACACCCCAAAGCATCAGATTTCCAACACCATTGAGTATGAGAAGGGGTCCCAGGTGTTCGACACTTCCAGATGCTCAAAACTCTACAATAGATAAGTCAGAGGAGTAAGACCTCAGATAACACCAACACCTGTCCCGTTTATTACCAACTTTGATGAAAAACTCAAGAGCATCTTAGAGTCTCTCTCTTCCTCTCCCCACGGCCCATCTGCCTGCCGCATTGCCCTGACATCCTTCCAGTCCCATCCCACCTCCACACGCCTTCTCCTCTTTACCAGGGCCACTGCTCCCACCTACGGCCTGAGACTCCATGGCCCTCCCTTCAGAGCACCAGAACTCGTTGCCCAGATCTGGTTCTGGAGTCCACTTCCCCGAAGATCTTCGAAACGCGCCGGGACGCGACTCTGGACAACCTGCTCTAGAGCCCACTTTACGGGGAGGCAGGACTCGCTCATCTGCAGCGGTGGCCTCCGAGCCCTGTCATTCGGGGATCCTGCCATTCCCCACCCTCTATACCCCGAGTCGGCCTCTGGCCCCCTCCCCACAAGCCCCGGCCGCACCTGTAGGGGTTGGAGTCGGTCACCTCCGGGCTCATGCTCTCGATGCGGGCCCGCGGCGCCGGCCGACCGCCCCTCTCTCGGGCCAGCTCCTCCTCCAGCTCCCGCACCCGCCGCTCCAGCCACTGCAGCCGGCCCCGCTCCGCCATCACAGCGCCACAGCGCCACGTCTGACGCCCGAGCCAGCTTCCGGCAGCGCCCGGCCGCGCCGGCCCCGGCCCGCCCCGACCCTGCGCCGAGCGTTCCCCTCTCCGCGGGCTCTCCGGCGGCGGGCAAAGCTGCGGCGCTGGGAGGGCTGACAGCAGGCGTCCGCCGGGGCGGTAACTAGCTCCCGCGAGACGCTTTCCTCCAGAAGAAGGTCCCGGTTCCAGAGCCGTGCTGGGCCGGCGCCGGGGACCTCTTTCGCTGGGGACCTCTTTCCTTGAAGGACCGAGGCCACTGCGGTTGCCGTGGCGACACCGGGCGGGGCGAACAGGGCGACTCCGCCATTAGCGTAGCGGCGCTGCGGGCAGGAGTGTGCCCTGCGCTGCCGGCGCAGGGAGGCGAGAGTAAGATGTCGGCTGAGCCGGGTACTAGCGAGGTGCGATCGCAGCACCGCTTCGACCGGGGAAGCTTGGATCGGTACCTGTGGAGCCGGCTGCCCGGCTTCCCTCGGCAGCCCGCAGGGGCCCTGGCTGTCAGGCAGTACAGGTAAAGGGCGGGCCACTCTCCTGCTTCCACATCGCCTTGAGGGGCGAGCGGATGCCCCCGTGGCGGCTGTGTTCTGGGCGGCTTCCTGAGGCGCAGAGCCACAGTGAGGGCGCGAAGGGTGCCTCTGTCGGGTGAGGAGCGGAGCCGCGGCTTTGCTGGCTGCCCAGTGGCAATGATGGCCGAATATAGGGCCCTTTTTCCTGACGGCAGGCAGCGGCCTTCGAGGGAGCAGATGAAGAAGTCAGAGTTGACGTTGACGGTGACCTGTGGCACAGGCATACCCTGCGTCTGCGCTCGTCTGCCTGCCCGTCTCTGTCCGCAGGCAGGCCTGTGCTGGGCGGGCCTGCGCTCCACACACCTCTGGCCTTCTGCGGTGCACTCTGACCGAGTATGCCGCAATAGTTTTTACTGCCTGCTCATAGAGCTCAGTTTGTCTGATTGATCTTTAATTGCATAGCAAATCGCATTCAGAAGCGCATATGTGGCTTTTGAAGTCTGTAGAGTGTTGCCACAGAAGGGTGACGCTGTGCTGAGACTGCCATGGCTGCCCCTGGAGCGAAGCAGTGGGCAGCGAGGGGCTGCCCCCCGGCCGCAGAGCCCTTGTGCTGTGCAGAACGGCAGTCTGTTTGCATCGGCAGATCAGCAGCGTGGCTCTGACTTTCATTAGCGAGTGAGTGATTAGCAGTCTTTCTAAAGCCATGGATGAATTCCTTGGTAAGCATGGCATCAGCTGCTCTGGCTGCAGCTATCTGAAAGGAACCACTTTTCTCTGTCTTCTGATGCAAATATAAACCATCCATCGAACGCTTAGCTGCACTCAATCTGGTGTCTACTTCAACTGCGGAGAGAATAGTAAAAGCTGCTAAAATAGTGCTAGTATTTATGCTTCTACTGCTTGACCTGCCTTGCAGTTGTGCTTCAAGGCTTCAACTGCTGTAAATCTCTGCTGTCCCAGGCAGAGTGTTTGTACAGCACACTTGTTAGACTCTACTACAGACTATGCCTCAGCTGCCTGAGGGGAAAGGGAAGTGCTGGGAGCATGAGGGCAAAAGTTCACCTGACTTTGATTTTCGTAGCCAGTGCCTGTGACGGTCAGGTTAGGATACAGTGGGACTCGGTACTAGAATTTGTCAGTTACTGGGGGAGCTTTCTCTGTGTTTAAGGACGAACACAGTTACGGGCTGGTGTGAATTCTGCGCTGTTTCATTTCCTCCAAACTGGAAAGCTTTAGAGCTTGCATCTGCTGCATACCTTGAGAACATAAATGATACTTCTTTAGAGGGGAGGAGCGGATGAGATTCCCATTTCACAGGAGAGCTAGCTGAGTGTCTGGTCTGTCTGCAGTGAAAGAAGATGACTTTCATAAGATACGTAGAAATACATTCTGTAAGACGAGAACTTCCAGCTTCCAGTTTTGTACCACTCGTATCTTGTATTTGAGAAAAACCTACCAGCTCTTAGCCCTCTCTCTTATCTTGTGCCGCGCTGGCCAGGCCAAGTCACAGTGCCTTTTACATCGCTTCTGTAGAAGTTGCAAGTGTTTGAATTAAATAAGCAGTTGTAATTTTTCTCTTTGTAGCTCTGGCCAGTCCAACCCGACCTTTTACATTCAGAAGGGTGGGCGAGCTTATGTGCTCAGAAAGAAGCCCCATGGTCCCCTTCTGCCTAGAGCTCACAAGGTGAGTAATGTTCTGCATTGAGCTACAGCCCCTTAGGGTTGCAGGTGGCTGAATCTTGCACATGGTGGTGCAGCACACTCGTGAACGTGGCCAGAAATGCAGTGAGTTGCTGGATCATTTCCAGTTTTCTGTGTTACGTAGATAATCAAACCTGCAAGAGAGTCATCTGCTGTACTCATGTATGTCTGGGATCTGCTTCCTGAGCCTAGGCTTCCGTGTTCTCTTCAGGTGGACAGAGAATATCGTGTGCAGAAGGCCTTGTTTGCTGCTGGGTTTCCCGTGCCTGAGCCCCTGTTGTACTGCAGTGATGTTTCTGTCATTGGAACAGAGTTTTATGTCATGCAGCATGTACAGGTTGGTGCTCCACTGCCAGAGATTCTTTCTTTTCCCTACTACAAGCTGCTTTTTATTGTTGAAAACCTTTCTGTTAGAGCTTGTCCAGCATTTACTAATCACCTTTTCTGGAAAAGCAAGGCTCCAGCTTAAGCACTAGTTTCAGACAGGACGTGGCATAGCCCTGTTTGTGGTCCTGAGGCTGCTGTAGCCAGGTCGAGACTGTTTCTGTTAGGTTTGAATTCAAAGGCTGCTGTATCATGTTTGAATTCAGGCCTCCTCCCTTCCTTTGCCTCCTACTGTATCATCAGCTTCACTGGGCCATTAGAGACGTGAGCCTTTGTGGACCAGTTCCTGGAGATTTAGGTTAACTTTCCTACCAAAGCCACAAATCAAGAGTAAGGAAATGTAAAAGCCAAAAGGAATTACACTACAGTTTAAATGTTTTCCTGGTTTTCTCTGGATCAGAGTGATTCCTTTCTGGCAGTAGCAAGGCTTCTCCTTTTCCCACTTCCAGGGCTGAGGAGGTGTGGTCTGTGCCGAGGTGGACAGCAGTGCTCTTTGTAACAGACACATTGTGGACTTGGGAAACAGCCACACGGTTCTTGTGTTGAGTACACCGTTCCACACGGCAGAGCCTGATCTCTAGATTTGTCATGCGGAAGTGTTCTGTTCCTTTGTGTTGCTGGGACGGAATTCTAAGGCAGCCATGGGGTGCTCAGTAGATAGAGGGAGGTTTGCTGAGGATGGAGACCGCTCTACCTTGCTGGGTGCAGTATAACTGTGTGTCCTATGGTTCAGGCACGGGCTAGACACAGACAGGATGCTTTAGCTGTGTAGAGAGAGCAGAGCCATTGTGTGAACCGGTGCAACTGAGGCACTTAAAGGGGTGAAGAGGCTGCCTTGTCTTTTCCAGCCTGTAACTGACAGGGTCAGACCTGAAGGAGAAGATGGCAAACCACACTCGCCTTCTAAATGTATGAAACTGCTTTTAAGGAGAACACAAGTGAATTTCTTTGAATTGTTTGCCGAAGGTTTTGGTACTTTTGGGCTTGAGGATATCTGGATTGTGGGCAGTTAACTCAACTTTCATCTGCTGGATACATCTGTTGTTTTGTTTACCTCCCAATAGATAGGTGGGGTACTAATGATCTAAGGTTACTGTGAATCCTTCACCTGTGCTGGGCAAGAAGTGAAGTAATTGAGGAGGGAATTTTGACTCCACGGAGAGCATTGGTCCCTGCATTTGCTTTTGTTCCTGACATGTATAGCTGTACTTCTCTGCACCTGGTGCCTGCATCCCACCAGACCCCTGATTTGTGATGTTTACAGGGTCGCATCTTCCGAGACTTGTCACTGCCTGAAGTAGGCACAGCAGAGCGCTCGGCTTTGTACATTGCAATGATAGAAACTTTGGCCTTGCTGCACTCCTTTGATTTACAGTCTCTGGGTCTCCAAGGATATGGTAGAGGACCAGGATACTGCAGAAGGCAGGTACAGCTCTTCAAAAAATTCTTTATTTCATTGCATCTTTGAGGGTTTGTTTGATGTGCAAGCTGGATTGCTAATGACTTGTAACCAAAGCACCTTGGCTTCAGTTATCTGTATGCAGAGCAGAGTTACTGCTGCACTCAGATATTCTGTAGTGCTGTGCCCAGGGAATTCTAGCAGTATTAGCTTTGGGCTATGTAGATGGGATTGCAATAGGAAACAGAGGCAGTCTTTTATGCATCTTCTGATCTCATGTTTGCAAAGGTACTGCACTGAGTGAATCTACAGGTAACATGTTAAGAGTCAAAGCCTGAAAGCTTTGTGTGCTTCATAACGTTGTGCTTTTGAGAACCTTGTGAATCAGCTGGAAAAGCCACTAGAGTGTTTGCATTTCCTTAGGTATCAACGTGGAAAAGACAGTATGAGACAGCTGCTCAGACAGACATTCCTGCCATGAATGAGCTGGCTGAGTGGCTAGCAAACAACTTGCCATCTGATGATAATGAAGAAAACCTGATTCATGGGGACTTCAGAATAGACAACATCATCTTCCATCCAACAGAGGTAGCTGAAACACCTGTGCCTGTTTAGTGGTTTTTGGTTCTTTTTTTTGGTGTGTACTCCTGCCACATAATGGTACACTTGTGTGGGTATTGGACTGCATGATACATCTTTGAAAGGAACAGCAGAGAACTTAACTCTTCTCTGTGCTCTCTACGGTGTTTAGGTATCTAACACAGACCTGGACTGCATTGCAGGTACTAGTTATTCCATGCATTCATTAGTCCCTATCACAAAGTTGAGGAACAAAACATTTCATATGCATTAATCCTGTTGAATTCACTGTGACTTGAGATACTGAAGGCTTACCTCACTAAGCTGTGTGAGCATCTGATCCAAGTTGAAAGCTGTGGTATGACTTCAGTTGTTGTGGCACAGATGCTGAATGCACAGTATGTCATACTTGTGGAAGGGGGAAAAACTTAGGTATGGAGATCAGAGAACCTGAAAGTTCCTCCTTCATCTTTAGGGAAAAGGAAGGCTTATTTTTTCAGTTTGTGGGGAAAAAAATGTGTTGCTGTCCATGGACACAGCTGCATTTTCATTATTTGCTTCCATTCTGTGCTGCAACCAAGAGATTTGTGACAAAGGCTCTGCAATGCCTGCTTCATAACAAAGCAACAGATCCCAGTCCTGCTGTAGATAGATCAGCTGATGAAGGCTGTAGGCTTGACTGTTTCACTCCCTGAGCAAAGCCTGGCAGTGTCAGGGGCTCTCTCAGCTGTTCTGAAGCAGTTGAAGGAATTGGCCGAAGTCTACACAGGAAATCTTAATTTATAGAGACTGCTCCTGTATATGCAGGAAATCTCCTGTAGGAAAGACTTCTGCACACTCTTCTGTGCCCATGACTTCTGACTAGGCTGGAAGGGTTGTCCCCAGGCCAGCTGGATTGTAAGAATTCAACAGAGCAATCTTCTGGGGCTGTCTCAGCCCATCCAGCTGAAGACACAAGACACCATTGCAGGGATGCTTGTGACAGAGGCTCACGTTTCTGTCTGGGCAGTGGTTGATTGTCCTGCTTCAGAACTTGAATTTCCTCATCTATGCATAATGTGATGGATTAGTATTGTGGTGCGTGGTCTGGGGATTTGCAAAGGAATTGTGCAGCAGGGCTGGAAACAAAGCTCCATCTGCCAGTACTGCTGCTTTGTGGGATGTTTTAATTCAACCATATTTTGACCGGAAGAGTTTAGAAGTTTGACAAAAACATAGAAAGTCAAGCAGGCTTTGTCTGGCATAGTGCTTGGTTTGCTGCTGCTATGCAAACGTTGAAGTTTGCAAACCCTGACATAGCACCAAGAGGAGCTGCTTTTGAGGATGGGTACAGCCTGCATTTTGAAACACAGGAACCAAATAAAGCTGTTGGATGCTAAGCGGGTTGTGCCTTTGTGGGTGGAGAGAATTTATCTTCCAGTATTCCCATGAAGCTTTTGTTTCTACTTAAGGCTCGTGTTTTGGCAGTCCTGGACTGGGAACTTTCAACTACTGGCCATCCCTTGGCAGATTTAGCCTACGCCACTCTTTTCTACTTCTGGCCTCCAGCTATTAGGCACTTGGGTCAAGGAACTCTCTTGGGTTTCAAAGACACCATAGGTATGAAACTAATCTTCCTGTTGGAATGAGTTCCAGGTTTGATTTCCATTTGATATGTTACCTTTCTGAGCAGTAGTAGAGTTAACAAGCACATCGGTTTACACTTGGGAAGAACTTCTCCATAGTTGTCATCACTGTAGGAAATGTGCTGACAGGGACTCCTGAGGCAGTGCAGGCTGAACAAGCTGCAGTATGCTGCTCCTGTAAGAGCTGTTGAACCTTTCTTGGAGATCATGGAAGCAAATGGAAATGTAACTTTATCCTTTTCTGGTTTTTCAATAAACCCAAAGCCCCCATGCCATGGTGAAGTCAATTTCCTGGCTGGAGTGGAGTTGAGGAATGTTGGGAAGTGCTATGCTTACTTGGAATTCTGACAGCTCCTGGTTTTTTAGGTGTAGCCGTGATAAGTCATGGGGTTTATGATGGAAGTGCAATATCTCATGAAGCTGAAAAGTTGTTGACATGTTTGAAGAATGGAGTGGGAGGAACAGGGCAGATGCTGAGTACTGTAAGAGGCTCTGTTGGCTTTGCAGAGACGCCCTCCTTTGAAGAGCTGGTGTCCGTGTACTGCCGCTGCCGGGGGATCAGCACTGCTTTGGACAATTTTCATTTTTTCCTTGCTTTGTCTTACTTCAAGTTGGCAGCAATATCTCAGGTAATACTCTCACATCTGCTGAAATGTCACCTGCTTGTTAGGAGCATTTAGAGTTGAGAAGACTGGTTCAAAATCTGCACAACAGTTTAGAGTACCCAGGACTGTTCCATTCCAACTGGTTCCTGTAGAAGCACTAACTTGGATTCTTATGGCCAGTAACCACGCAAGAACTCCTGCTACATGGAGCACATCATGCTCAGGGCAGCAGGCCAAAACCAAAGAGAATGTTGATGTGTGGGGTCTTGTTTATTTTCCACTGTGCAGGCAGTTTTGTTGTTGCCTTTTTTGTACTCCATGGTTAGTTTAGATCTGGTATTACTGAGAATCTAATGTCTCTCCAGTTCCTGCACTCGCATGAAAGCAGAGAGCAGAATAGGTAAGATACTGTTGGTACAGATGACAAAAGCTGTCTACTATGAGCATTGGAGCTCAATCTTGAGATGTGATTTAGGAAACAGCGTTCCCTTGAATTGTTGTTAGCAGAAGTAACTCTTTAATAGATACTCAGCCATTGCAGGGCTTAAGTGTGTTTTAGTGAATTGCATAAGAGCAACATACCAAATACGGGCTAAGCTTGTGTGTAGTTAATTTTGTAGGGGGGGTTGGCTTGGGTTCCCCCCTTCTTTCTCTTTGCCTTTATATTGGTTTTGTTGGAGTATGTGTTGTGGTTTAGTTTTCTTTTCTCCTGTGCATGGAACATCTCTGTTTTGTCAGTAATGGACTGAACTCATTAAAATTCAGGGGCTATTTCCATTTTCAGAATGAGCATTTAAGTGTTACTTTCATGCCAGAAGTTCACCAATCCTCTGAAGACACAACTTCAAGTCCATGATTCTACCAGAGACGCCTTTCTCTCGGTTGCAGGGTGTATATGCTAGATACCTCCTTGGGAATGCTTCTGCAGAGAGCAGTCATGCGTTCGCTAAGGTTGTGAAACCTTTGGCAGAGAGAGGTTTAGAGCTCTCAAAAAGGTAAGAGTGGTCTGAATTACTGGTCAAAGGCAAACCAAAGCTTTTACAGTGTCTTCAGTTATTTAAATGCCTTGACAAGGCAGCTCACGTTATGATGAGGGAGTATCTGGTTTTGTTATTGCTTTGAATGTTCTCCTCTAGGTCACCTTGCAGCAGCACACATCACAGCATCTCTAGAGAGCTGTTACATCAAAGCAGAAGAGGCCAGGAAATGTTGCTGAAAGTCAAGCAGTTCATGAAGGAGCATATATATCCAGCTGAGAAGGTAAAAGCTGCTGTAAACCTATTTATGAGTGAGAGTTACTTGTGTCATTGGAAAACTTTGGCCTTCTACCATTGTCATTGCATACTTTAGACTACCCCAAGTAATTTCCCTGTATTGAATAAGGTACCCACTGGAGTCATCTCCATGATGCATTTAAAGTCTTGCAAAATTAATAGCTTGCAGTTTGGATTTCCAGTTACATGTTTCATTTTCTAATGCAGCCAACTAAATAAAAACCTGAGCTTATTGGGGTCTAGGGCTAGAAAAGACAACACACTCTTACTGGTTTAAGAGTGTTCTTCATTTCAACAGCATCTGTTTGCTTGTTTCTCTAAGGAAATAATAGAATACTATGCTGGGTGTGGAAACACAGAGGAAAAATGGAAGAAACCACCACTGCTTGAGAGGCTGAAGGTATGGCACTGTAAATACTTGTAACAGTCTAGCAGTAAAAGAAACAGGCACTGATACAGTGTAAGAACGTTTGGCCTGCTCTGCCGGAGTGTACTCTGCATGGGAAGACAGGGTGAAAGGAAAGGAAGGAGGAAGTGTGCAAAAGGAGGTGAGTGATACAAGAGAGGGAAAAAACAAAAGTGAGTTGTAAGGGTCGTGTCTGACCTTTGTCAAAGGCTGCACCTAGTGAAGGCAACTGCTGGAAAAAAGGCATCAGGTATGGTAGGTGGGATGCTAGGCAGGAAGGAGGAAAAGGCAGCAAGGCAGAATTCAGTGGTTTCTTTTTTCTAAGAGGTTTTGCTAATACTTCTCTCTGATGCTTTCCACAGGAAATGGCCAGAGCAGAAGGTCTGTGGAACCTTTTTCTCCCAGATGTCAGTGGTCTCAGCCAGCTTGACTATGCACTAATAGCTGAGGAGACTGGGAAGTGCTTCTTTGCTCCTGAGGTTTTCAACTGCCATGCACCAGGTTAGCAACTCTGTCTTGTAACTACAGCACTGAGAGTATTTAGAAGTTGGGCATCTTTGGCCTTATGAGTTGTCTGGCTCGGAGTAAAGATGCTGCTGATTTCTTACAGACACAGGAAACATGGAGGTCCTGCACATGTATGGCACTGAAGAGCAAAAAAAGAAGTGGCTGGAACCTCTCCTGGAAGGAAAGATTAGTTCTTGCTTCTGCATGACAGGTAATTTGTTCTCCCGCAGAAAGTTCAAGGCAGCTGTCAGAGATTTCCCGTGGCACATGCAGGAAGTGCAGAGTGAACGCAAGGTGAAGCACCCTTGCTGCCCTTCCCTGGGGCTTACACTAAGTACTACTTGCTTTCTGTACCAGCACAATAGATTGTGCTGTACCAACCAACAGCTTACAGGGAGCTTGCACTTCTTGTCACAGGGGTGGACACAAGCAAGACTGCTCTGACTAAAGCTGTGCGGGTCTGCAGTGTGGTGGAGGGCTTATGGCAGAACCTGGCAGTACCACACAAAACACTGTTACTTGTTTCATGTCTTCCCTCAACGTTCCCTCTGTGTGCAGTGTCAGTGGAGTGGGGCTAGGTCCCAGCACTTGTGGAGGTGGCACTACCTGTGTACTTAATGCAATGCTTTTGAGTGTTTGTGGTGTTCTTGAACACAGAGCCGGATGTGGCTTCAAGTGACGCCACCAATATGCAGTGCAGCATTGAGCGCCACGGAGACACTTACGTGATCAACGGCAAGAAGTGGTGGAGCAGTGGTGAGTATGGAAGCCCTAAACAAGAATGATGATGTCTATACAGCTCTTTCTGAGAGCTCATAAATCCCAGATATTTAAGTTTAATTTCTGAGGTGGAAAACTGTATCTTCCTGAGTAGAAGCAATAGAATGCAAACAATGGAAAGAGCTGAGCTGAGCATTTGTTCTACGAAGCAAAATGCAAGGCTTGAATGCAGCTTGGGCCCTGTCTTCCATCTCTGCTTTATTTACAGAATGAACACAACTATTGTTGCTTGAAGTTGTCCCCTCCTGTGGGGTAACTTACCTGTCTATGGCCATGGCCTTTAAACATAAGCTTATGAGGCTTATGGTGCATCTGCAGGTCTGTCAGGCACTGCTGCCTCATCTGCTCAGGCTCAGAACACTGGGCAGAAGTTCTGTAAGCAGAGAGAGGCTTGTGTCTTGCTTGCGCTACTGGTGTTTCTCGTTTGTCATTTTGGAGCTTTTACTTCCCTCCCACAATTGTGTTGCTGGAAGCAGTGTCTGAAGGGAGATCCTGATTGACTTCCATAAGCAGTAGATCAGAGGTTTTGCCAGAGCCCATGGGATGTTTGCAGGCAGGGACAGTATCCTGCTCTACCACTTCTTTCATTTTGAAACCTAATACTTGAAATCATAGAATCAGTCAGGGTTGGAAGGGACCACAAGGATCACCTAGTTCCAACCCCCCTGCCATGGAGGGGGGATCAGGCTGCCCATAGCCTCATCCAGCCTGGCCTTAAACATCTCCAGGGATGGAGCCTCAACCACCTCTCTGGGCAACTCATTCCAGGCTTTCACCACTCTCATGGTGAAGAGCTTCCTCCTCATGTCCAGTCTGAATCCACCCACCTCTAGCTTTGCTCCATTCCCCCCAGTCCTGTCACTACCTGAAATGCTTCCAGAAACTCCTGGAAAACTGCTGCTTTCCTGGAATCCTTGCCAGCAGGGGACAGCTTTGGTACCTCTCTGGAGAAACTGTAAATTCCACCCACCGTGAGCTCCTTATGGAGTCAGAACCTTTCTCATTCATGACTCAAAGCCTCTAGCCTTTGCTGCTCATTAAATGCTTGTGATGAGGGCTGTCAGTCCCTACTAAACCAGAACAAAGACAGGAATGAGTGACAGCTCATCTTTGATTTTCTTGTAGCTCCCTATTTCAGCAGCTCTAGTTACTGCTGTGCTCAATTCACTTGACGACTTCTGCCTATCTGAGGATGACAATGCCTTACGTTTCTGCTGCAGCTTGGACTGCACCCCTTTGGCATTCACAGAGCTCTAGAACGTGCTCTATAAGGCACTGGGCTTTTTGAAGTCTAGGGAGAGCAGGAAAGGCCATTTTTGGTGGTTATAGAGGAGTTGTTACTGGGGTTTGTGGAGGACGTTGTACACACAAAGAGGAGAATGGGTTTTTTCCTTCTCTCAGTTCTCAGCCATGAACTTACACCTCACTGCAGGCTGCAAGGCTGTCTATGGAATTGAGAGCTGAGTTAAAAATTGGAACTGGCTTGTAAGGGAAATGCTCTGAAGTTTGACAAAACAGCTGGAGAAACACAAGACAAAAGTGCCTGTACTGGTGTTTTATTGCTGATGGTTTGTTTTTTGGTCTTAATGAGATGTCCAGACACATACAGATTGTTTGTTACAGCTATTTAATTGCCTAATAGTGTGATATTTTTAGACTTAAATCTTGGGGGGGGGGTCAGATGTTTGGGTTTTGTGGGATTGGATCAGTCTGGTTTTTTTCAGCAAACATCTCATTGTTTCTAGGAATTTCAGTATTTAGTTCTTGCCTCCTGTTTAATTTTGATGAGTGCATTCCACTTTGAAGAGCAGTGTAGTGTCTTGGCTTGGCTGCAGGTTCAGAAACGTGGCTGAAGGTTTTCTTAAAGAGAAGAAGGTGCTGAACAGTCCCCCCAGGATTAGTAAACAAGTCCCCTGGCTCTACAAGACAGTGAAGGCAAGGGAGAGTCTATATAGTGAAACTGGTGGTTTCTTCAGTATGGTCTTCATAACTGATAGAAGTTTCTTCGAGCCTTCCATTCTGCTGTTGCCTTTTCCAGTACCCATAGCTTTTCACAATTTTCATAATGTGCATTTTGAAAGAGGCTCCCAGGAAGGTGTAGAGGAGGGGGTTCAGGCAGGAGTGGAAGAGAGCTATGCTCTTGGTGATCTGGAGTGCAATGTCTATGGTTTTGCTTGCATCACAGTCAGTGATCAGCAGGTAGATGATGTCTATGGCTCGCCAGAACTTCACCACGTTGTAAGGCAGCTGGGTGACAATGAAAGCAGCCACTACTGCCAGCAGGACCAGGAAGGATCTGCGTTGTTTGGTGCTGGCAGACCTGAATAGCGCTCGAGCAGTGGCTGAGTAGCAGATCAGCATGACCAGGAAGGGAAGCAGAAATTCCAGGATGATCTCCAGGATTTGAATAGTGGTCTTCAGGAGTGTTTCCATGCTCATGGGAAATACAGGAAGGCATTCCTTCCTGTCATTGTGCTCCCTGACTTGATTAAAGACCAGCTCGGGGATGCTGAGGGAGATGGCAGACAGCCAGACGCAGAGGCAGGTGGCACTGCAGTGTTTGCCAGTTCTTCTTTGCCTCTGGGGTTCAGCAGTGGCCCTGTATCTGTCCACGCTGATACAGGCCAGGAACAGCATGCTGGAGCTGAAATTCATGGTGTACAGGGAGGAGGTGAGCTTGCACATGGGGTTGCCCAGCTGCCAGCCCTGCACTGCGTTGGCAGCCCAGAAGGGCAGTGTGAGGAGCAGGAGCAGGTCAGCAATGGCTAGCTGCATGATGTAGACATCTGTCGTGCTCCGCGGTCTCTTGCAGTAGGCATAAACTGCCACCACCAGGGAGTTCCCAGCCACTCCAAGGGTGAAAGCCAGTGTGTAGAACACAGGGGGGAAGACTTTGCTGAACTTCCTCACGTCGCTCTTTTCACAGAGGAGCTCGTATGCATTGTAGTCTATAACAGAGCCGAGATCATCCTCCTCGTCCCCGATCCAGTAGTCACTGGAGTTATTTGTATCCCAGCCCATGGCAAAGCTACAAGCCAAAAACCAAACCAAAACCAGAGAGAAGGAACACCAAAGAAATTAATACTGTCTTAACTCTTCAAATGCCTGTGGAAGCAAACTCCTTTTGTCCTTTGAAGAAGCTGGGTATTGAAGAGATATGTGTAAGTAATCCAAGCAGAGCTAGGCAGGGATGGAGGCAGGAGAGGCCTCCTGCCTCAAACTGACCACATCCTTGTGTGCAGTGCAGAGTGGAGGGGGTTCAGCTGGAATGCAGGGGATTGCAGGCTGCCTGCAGTGCACCCCGCAGGTTTCCTCACTCAGCAGCTGAGGCAGAGAGAGCTCCTCAGCTGCAGGCTCACTGCTGCTTGGTGCCACCCCATTAAAGAACGAATTCTCTGCACCTTCACAGGGGTCAGGTGGCAGCTGCCTCCACAGACCTGAGGGCTGTTAAGCAATGTTGAGAGGTGAGCAGAGGGACTCTGTGCTTGCTGTCATGAACTCTGGCAGCGTGGGCTGTGAGTACAGCAGAAGGAGGCTGTGCTTGTTTCCCAGGCACACCTGCACACACCCAGGACACAAAGCACAGCACTGGAGGCTCAGCACTGCTGGAACGAGCTCGGTTTAGGCTCAGTTCCACATAGGCACGGCTTACTGCTTACAGGATTGCTGTGGGTGCTCTGCAGCCAAAGACTGCTGAGCATGTACTGACAACTGGCCACAGGTACCCAAACAGCTCCGAACCTCAGCCCAGCCCTTTCTTCAGGTGCTGACTCCTGAGAGATTTACCCTGTAAACACTAGAGCTGTGTTCTCACTGCCAGCCTAAGGTATGAGTTTGAGTGTTCCTGTCCTACAGTACTTTCTTCTCCTGGAACCGTGTTCACTTCCTTGCTGGATCGTTTTCTGTTGTGCACTACAGTCCTGCAGCACTGTTTTGTTGGAATAAATGCCACGAGATTTCTTAACAACAGCATCAGAAAGTAGCTGAGAACAAAAAGCACCTCAGGCTCTGGAGTGGGAGGCCAGTGCTAGTATCTGATTACTCTGCCCCAGAGCTGCAGTTCGGCTTCTTCAATCTGGAAAAAGCTCCTAACACAGTTTCTGGTTCTCAGACAAGGCTTTAAACGAAAGGCTGCCAAATCTTTATTATAAACAGTATTTCTTTTTTAATGTATTCTGTCTAGCATGAAAAATGTTACGGGTTGAGCATTCCTTCAGCAGTGCAAACCAATCAAACAGGGAGAAATGAATCCTTTCTATTTTTGCTTGAATTTGTTTTGAAGTGAATCTGTCTACATTTGTTTCAAGTGTGTTTACAAACCAACTGGTCTGGTTTCATCCATAATGATTTCAGTAAAATAATCCAAAATTCCAGAGCAGTTCCCATAAAATAAGAGGAATCAGTGTTTAACATTTTGGTCCTGTGTCACTGTTGCCTAAAGGCCGCATGCAGTAACTCTGTTCCTTTGGCAAGGGATGTCTGGGCTCTGCCCTGCAATCTGCTAGCAGGATCTTACCAGAGGCAATCTTTGCAGCTGGGGAGGGGCTCAGGCAGCAGCAGTAGCAAATGTATCTTGTTTGATTTGGAGTGGTTTTGGTAGAAAGGAAACCCTGCCAGGAGAGCTTACTCTGCTTGGCCAAGATTAGAAGAAAGAAAATTAACAATTCAGCTGGACAGATGTGGCTGTGGTCTAAAGCACTTGTTACAGAGCCCACCTGGGAGTGTTTGTTGAAGCTGGATCTATGGCTAAGCTGCTTGCACAGAGGGCAGGAAACACCTGGGTGCAGACTTCCAAAGCCTTTATTCACAAAGTGGTTTGGCCAGGCCAAGCAGTGTGCTATGCTGCCTGAGATGCTTCTGGCTGATGGCAGCTGGTGGTTCTCCCTCAAACCAGATATTTTGTCTAACAAACCTTTGCGTACTTGCCTTTCCTGCACACCTTCTTTCTCAGGCACGCTTGTACATGCCATTACAGAAAGCAGAGCAGTGCCCTGGGAGGCAGTCACTGAGTAGTGGTGGAGCAGGCTCAGTTCAGTGAGCCATGCCCACCTGGAACGCCTACAGGATTGCTGTGGGTGCTCTGCAGCCTGCGGCTGGAGGCTGCTGAGGGTGCAATGACAACTGCCCACAGGTACCCAAACAGCTCAGAACCTCATCTCTTCCTCAAGTGCTGTTTGCTAGGAGGTGTGTTCATGGCTCTGTTAGCAGGCAGCCTGGCAGTTATTCCAGCATTCCCTTTAGATGCACATTCACCCTTCCTGTGTCTAGAGGTGTACACACACATGCTGAATGAAGCTACTGCCCCCAGTTTCAGCAGGCAGCTTCTGCGCCCGTGCATTAAGCTGTATTCCAGACAAATCCAGTCTGAGGACCAAAGAGCAGCATGTGCCAGCCTAGCTGCATAAGCAGGACCAAGCATCATAGCAACAGAGAGAGCAGGAAATAGGAAAACAAAACTAACCTTTTGTCAGCAGGTGAAGCTGGAATGGCAGCTGGGATGTGCTTCAGTCAAATGGTGGGAGTTAGTCTGACACTTTGCGTTTTGTGCTGGAGCACCACACCCTCCTCTGGAAGGGAGTTGCACTTTCATTTTGACTTGCCAGTTACAAATAGATACAATTCCTGCCCTCATGGAAACTCTTCTCGAGTTGAGCACACTTCCTACCTTCCGCCCTGTTCCAGCCGGGTGGGTTTGGAAGGTCAGGGCTCTTACTGTTTCACTGTGCTGTTGGGTGCTTTATTCCTCAAAGTGCAAATGCTGCTTTATGCGGCAGCAAAGGACTTCTGTCAACCCACACTTTCAAAAGGTGAAAAGGAGAGAAGGGGAGGTGTGCCTGGGGCAGTTATCTGTGTTATGCCCCCGGGGCACTGCTGTGCTTTTTGTGTCTGCCCATGTCAGATTTGACAGGATCCTTACATCCCCTTCTTAAGCAGCTTTCCAGGGGATGCAACATAAGGATGAGTTTGCTTTCTGGGAGCTGGGGGCCTTTGCTCCTTCAGTATGTGATATTGAACCCCAGACCACAAGGGTGATAGAGAAGAGACAGGAAAGCAAGTGGTAAATTGTCAGCCAGAGTCTAACTAACCTGAGTGCTAGCAGGCCCCTAATCAAGTTAGAGTTTGATAATGTTTCCACCCAAGCTGCAAGCCAGGTAGATACTGTACAAGGACAGCAAGTGCTATTCCACCCGTGGTGTTTCTTCCACTCGCACTGTGAAGAGTCAAACTTCTGCAGGAAGGGGAAGGTGGAGAAGTTGTGCGGATTGCATGCAGGCACTGGGATTGCTGCACAGAGATGGGGGCTTCGTAATGTGGCTGGATCTCAACTTTCCACAATCTCTGCAGCTTCAAACTGGTCTCTGGTGCAAGAGCACCTTCCACAGTCTTCCAGAGCTTTTATTTTGACTTATGTCCTGTAGCAGTCCAGTGAGTTTCAGTAAACGCAGTACTGAAGCCAAATGACAGAGAGATTTTCAGCAGACCGAAGGTCAAGTTTGGCTTTCTGGCTGGGTTGATGGACCTGCTGCAGCCTGCTTAGCCACCGGCCTGTGCTTCAGCTGCTCTGGAGCAGGTGAAAGGCAGAGTTTTTCAGAAGGGGCAGCTAAGAGTGTAGCATTCAAAAGGACAGAGAAAAGGCTACCCCTTTCTGCAAAGCTTTCATCCCCACTCATCACACTCTTCGCAGGGGCAGGTAGGACATTTGGGTTGCCTCCAGCACATCTGCTTCTCCTAAACCCTATCATTGCTTAGGGACTGTAAGAGCTGTAGCTCTTTAAAATAAGTGAACCTCTTGGCTCTAAATAGACTCTGGTCCTCACAAGACACAATGATTGAGGTAGAGCTGAAAAAGTTCCCAGGGAGATCTCTGTTTCCTGCAGAAAAGAGTTGTTCCTGGTGCCCCTGAGGGGCTGTGGGCAGGCAGTTTGCAGGAGCTACATCCAGGCACTCTGCAGTTCTTCCAAAGCACTGGTGGCTTTCAGTCCTGCATCGAGCCACCACTGCTTCTTGGTGTTCATGGGTCAAAGTTGCATCACACTGGGTTTAAGTTCTCAGGAGTCAAGACTTGGAAGTGTGTAAAGGCCAGGAACCTGCCTGTGCCTGCATTCAGAGCCCCTGTGAGACAGAGCTGGTCCTTTGCCTTCCAGAGACTCGTACACGTGATTGAGAGCATCCAGCCAGGTGCTGAGCTCTCACTCAACTCAGAGTTTGATAGGGAAGCTGCCTCCAATTTTCTTTCACATAGCATGGAGAAACTTGCTGCCCCATGAAGCAGGAATGTGGCTTGAGGAGTGTTTGCTAAAGTCTCTGGAGAGATTCCAGAAAGGCAAAGTATTTTTGGTTGTAAAGCTCCCTTTGAGACAAGAGTGGCTTAGGAAATAGCACTAGTGCATTTCTTCCTCTTTGCTGGAGAGGAGTCCAGCCGCTCTCTGCAGAGTGGCACACTGCAGTGTACTTGGGGTCATTGTGGACTTGCTCACCCACTTGTGGCACTTGTCCATAGAACTCATCTGTTTCAGATCTACCACCTTTAGTCAAGCTGCTCACCCCAACTTCTCACCCCTGTGTTTTTATCTTTGAACAGCTCATGGGCCATAGATGTCACCCTGCTTGAAAGCAATGGGTTCTGCAAAGGGGCAGAGTAAAGAGCCCTCAAAGCAGGTAGTGGTGATCAGTACAAAGTCAATCTTGCTCCCATTTCCTGGCATTGCAGTGGCTGCTCTGAGGAGGAAATAGCATGGGTCAAAGCCAGGCATTGTCTAGAGCAGAGCCTCCCAACCCTTGTGATAACATCTGCCAGACAAGCTAAAATCCTCTTTGCTTCTGACCTCAAAGCAAACCAAGTTGTCCAGGTCAGAGCTTGAATTAAATCTCTCTGGAGTTTGTCATCTGCCTTGAGATGGCAAAGACAAATGCAGAGACTGCTGCATCCCTCAGGGGTGATCCTGCCTGCTTTCCTCTGGCTGCATTGGTTGTGAGAGGAGTGAGAGTGCTTCCACACCGAAAAGCCTTGGGGAAAAGGACCCGGAGAATGAAAGCTCTTAGAGATCAGCTGCTGTTTGCTTTAACAGGGGAGTCTTCTCAAGGACTGCCACACTGAAACGCTAGAGAAGGGTCTGCAGCAATGCTGTGGGTAAAGTGCTGGCAGACTGCTTTCAGGTAATGGTTTCCACTCGGGTTTTCCCCTGAGGTGTGAACTAAAATCATTTGCATAAAGTGGAAAAAGCTTTAATTCTGGAGAAGTGGATGAAGTAGCAGCAAAGTCACCATGGCTAAGCTCTGATGAACTCTGATATGCATAATTAGTGTAGAATGTTGCTGGCATTTCATCCCCACCCAGGTCCTCCAGTCGTGGTTCATGGAGCTCTAGTTTTGAAACAACAGCATCTCACACCTTGAACAATCTTTGTACTGTGCTCTTCACTGAGCTGTGATGGACAGGAGGAATTAGGCTCCACTTCCTCTCTCCTCTTCTCATTGGGATAGATGGAGGAGCTGGATCCTGCTTTTCTTTGCTGCCTTCCCTGGAAGCAAGTCATCTCCCTTTAGGTGTTAATCAGTTTACCTGCTCTAGTGGGAGGTGTCCCTGCCTATGGCAGGGGGTTGGAGCTGGATGATCCTTGAGGTCCCTTCCAACCTAAACCATTCTATGATTCTATGATTTGTCTGTCTGATTACTCAGGGTATAAGCACAGGAGGCTGCCTGCCTTTGCTGCCACAACACTGAAAGAGGGAGCAGGATTTGCTGCTGTGACACTTGATTGGAGATCTTCATACTGAAAACTCTTCTTGTGTCTGTGGCTTTTTTAAGGTGCTGGGAACCCAAACTGCAAAGTTGCAATTGTGATGGGCAGAACCACAGACTCCTCAGCATCCAGGTAAGGATTCCTGGGACATCCAAGAGTTACCCAGAGCTTGTCTCTTGGAGGAGTCACTGCTTGCTAATAGTTGCCTGAAGCACAACTGAGTGCCTTATCAGCTATGAAGAATCACAGAGCAGTTTTAAACCTGTGCCTGTCACTGGGCAAGCTGCTGTTGTGCTGCCAGCTCTAGTGCCTGAGGCCTCCTGTCTTCTTCACTGTCACCAGCTCACATTCCTGTGCTTCCCCCTTCCCATGGCACTGCTCTAGTCTGCAGCTGGGTAGTCAGCCTGGGGGGGTTCACTACCTTTAGTAGCTCTGCTACAAGGACATGCCCGGGCAGCTGGGGTGGTTCAGCCTGGAGAAGGCTCTGGGAGACCTAACAGCACCCTGCCAGTACCTGAAGGGGTTACAAGAAAGCTGCAGAGAGACTTGTTTACAAAGGCTTGCAGGGACAGGAGGAGGGCAATGGTTTGAAATGAGAGCAGAGCAGATTTAGGCCTGTGGAGGACCCTTCCAACCCAAACACTTCCATGAGTCAAAGAGTGCGGAGGCTCATGTGCCATGCTGCATGAGGCGGAATGGCTGCAGTCAGTGGAGGCGAATCTCAGCAGTGGCTGTGTGGCAAGTACTAGAATGAGGACAGAGAAGCAGAGGGAGGAGACAGAAAGGAGGCTCAAAGCTAATCCAGACTTGTGCTTCTTACCTTGCTCAGGTACAAGCAGCACAGCATGATTATTGTTCCCATGGACACGCCGGGGCTGAGGCTGATCAGACCCCTCTCAGTGTTTGGCTACCTGGGTAGGTGACAGCATTTCTCCTGTGTTTGCCTGCTGTGCCAAGCTGCAGTAATGCCTGAAGCACTGCATGAAATGCATCACCACGCAGCATGGGTGGAGACAGGGCAGGAACCGAGGGCTCAGTTTGACCCTGGTGCTGTGAGGTTTCTGTTGCCATAGATGAAATCCACGGGGGACACTTTGAGATACACTTCAGTGACGTGCGGGTGCCTGTCTCCAACATCATCCTGGGTGAGCTTTGCTCAATTCCTCTGCATGCATCGAGCAGGGAACCAAGCTTTAGGAGCCGGTGATTTGTGTTCTCATAGCCTTCTGCTGTGCTCCATGGCCACCCAAGTATGGGTGCTTGCAAAGTGACCAGAACTGGGAGTTATTAATGAGAGAATGAACAGGCCAGAGCTGTGGCCTCTTGCAGGGAGAGCTGTGCTACTCTTCCCTCACCCTGATGGCTTCTTTGCTATTGTCATTTGCTGGAAGCTTTCCGTCTCGGGCCCGGGCCCCTCAAAGTTGTCCCCATGTTCCTATACCAAATTTCATGGACAGATCTCTTGAGTGTAAGATTAACATTTAAAGTAAGACAAACCCTCTCTGAAACCTCCTCCGGTGGTAACACTGAAACACGAAACACACTAACAGTCTGGCAGGAGTGATCTCTTGGAGTAAATAAGCACCAACTCTGGAGAGTAAACAGTGTAAGAAGCTTGCTCCTGACTCTGTGCCATGATGCTTGGAGCCACAGGTTCTATCCAGGGGCAAGCATGGAGCCCGCATGTGCCTGTTTGTCTTTTCAACCAGGTGAAGGCAGAGGATTTGAGATAGCCCAAAGTCGGCTGGGGCCAGGCCGCATCCACCACTGCATGAGGTCCCTTGGTGCAGCCGAAGCCGCCCTGCAGCTCCTGTGCCGGCGTGCGGCGCAGAGAGAGACGTTTGGGAAGAAGCTGTACCAGCATGTGAGCACTGCCCTGCGTTAGCCCACGCAGAACCCTGGCAGAGCTGTGCCTCGGGCTGCTTCTGCCAGTCAAAATGCCTGACGTGGCAAGGGGCAATCAGTGCGAGGCTGCCCTTTTTTGTCACTGTAACCTCCGGGCTTTGAGGTTCTCTCCTGGAAGTGCTTTCTGCTCTGTTGCTGCATTTGATAGTTTTGCACCGTTGGTTTTTCTCTCGCTGGGCAGTTCTGGCAGGCAGCTGGTTGGGTGGGCAGCAGATGCTTCTCTGCATTTCAGATTCTCTGTTCATCAGTGCTGGAGACACTGATGGGTCTAAATTTGACTAAACTTTGGACTTTACTTATGAGAAAATAGAAATACTTGACCAGAGTGCAGAGCAAGGCCATGTGGGCTTGATCTAAAACTGCTGGTTGTTGTGTGAAAGCGAGCTTTCTAGCACAGTAAAAAGGTGACTGTCCCGTTTTTATAGGAGCCATCAGCACCTCTCAGTGGGGCTTGTCCAGCACACAGCAGGATGACTTGGAAAGAAGGTGGCAGAAAGAGGAAACTGCGTTAGAGTTTGGCAAGGGTCATGGAAATTTGTACAGAGCCAGAGGGATCAGAGGGCTGCCAGGGTTGTAACTTCAGTTAGATGAGGGGAGCTACTCATTGATCAGCACTGGGAGGCAGCTGCAGCAGGCACCACCTTGCAGCTCTGCCTGCCTGGATGTCAAACCGCACCAGCCCCTTGCTCTTCTCTTCCACAGCCCAGCTGCTGTATACTGGTGCCTGTTAGAGAGAGGGTTTGAGTCCTGGCAGCAGAGTTTGAAGGGCTTCTGGAACAGGGTGAGCAGGCCTGACCAGGAACAAAACTCTGCCAGAAGCTGGAGGTGTTTTCCCCTGTGCCCTCTTTCCTGCCAGGGAGAGAACTGTTCTTGGCTTTCTGCCAGCCAAGGGTTTTCTTCTTTTAACTGCTTTTAGAGTAGATGCAGTGTGTAGCTTTAACTTGCACAAGAGTCTTAGAAGGGCTGAACACGCACAAGGGGAGGAGTAGGGCAGGAGGAATTCACTAACTGTCTGCATGTTGGCTTGGGCTGCTGCAGGAGGTGGTTGCCCACTGGGTTGCTGAATGCCGCCTCAGTATTGACCAGGCTCGACTGCTCACCCTGCACACAGCCAGCAAGATCGACACCTTGGGCAACAGGAAAGCAAGGAAAGAGGTAACTTGTGTTTGAGCTTTAGGCCAGGGCAGGGGGGGACACAACAGCTGTGCATTCACCTAGTCAGACAAACTAGACCATCTTGCCAAAGGTTATCCTGCCAAGCACAGAGCACAACTTCATCCTGAAAATAGTGTTAAGGTGAGCTTTTTGTTGGCAGGAGACTGCAAAGGCAGTTAAAAGCTGAGCTCAGCCTGCTAAAATGCTTTAAAATTAAACAAGTTCAAGTGTTGCTCACCTGTCTCAGCACAGCGAGAGGGTTCTGGGCGACTGGAAGCAGCTTTACCTCAGGCAGAGCTCTCCTCCCAGCCACTGCAAGAGCTGCCAGATAAATGTGTGCACTGCTCCTAACAAACGCAAGTTCTCTTCCAACTGCAGGTAGCCATGACCAAAGTGGTTGTTCCTCGGGCCGTGCTCAAGGTGATTGACACTGCAATCCAAGTGTGTGGTGGAGCTGGTGTTTCCCAGGATTTCCCTCTGGCTTTCATGTGAGTCAAGGCAGAGTGAGCTGTAGTGTAAAAGCAGGCCTGTTCAGGGGGTTTGACAGCAGCAGGTGCAGGTATGGCCCAGGTGTCCCAGAGGGAAGCTCCACATCAACTGCTTTAATAATTCAATTGCAATGCAACTGCATTGCTTGAGCACAGCCCACACAGAGGGGCAGCCTGGCACTGGACCCACAAGAGTTGCTGGCAGCAGCTTGGCTGTGTCTCTCGTGGCTCTGAGGAGAAGCAAGCTGCCTGCCTTCCAGCCTGTGCTCCTCAGCCCAGCTGGGAAGCTTTCCTGCAGTAGCCCCTGTGCCTCTCTGCAGGGAGGCCCATAACCACATGGCACAGGGCCCTTCCCCAGGCAGCAGTGCAGAGCCCTCCCCTGCTGAAAAGCTGCCCCTAACACAGCTGTTGTGGCACAGGTTCGCCTACATCCGGACGCTGCGGCTGGCGGACGGGCCAGACGAAGTACATCTGTCCACCATTGCCAGGTGGGAGCTGACTGACCAGGCCAAGCAGCTAACTGCAAAGATGTAGGGGCAGCAGAATGCCAGCTGCAGGGGATGGGAGACTGAGCCAAGGTTCTGCTCAGTGATAGTCTCCAGGGGCCACTGGATAGATTCAAACCATTGATCCTAGCTTGAAGCAATGCACCTTCTCCTCACTTGTAATTCTGACACTGGGCCAGGGGTTGCTTTTCAGGTTGCAGACTGCCCTGCAAACAAACAGCAGTGTCTGGGTTCTAGCACTAAATAAAATCTCTTTTCCAGCAGGCCTAAAGTGCTTTATTTGCTCTGAGCCACAGCCCTTTTAGCCTTTTATTGCAGGCTAAGCAGTTTTGACTCAGCCTTTTCACCTCACTTCATTTATTGCCAGCCAGGCTAACCTTCTCATTTGTGATTAAATGCCAATTAATGGCTTAGGGCACTGCCTTTTTGCTCAGAAGTTCATCTCAGGGCAACCTGATACAAGCTTTCACTTTAAGCATGAACAGTGATAGAACTCAAAGAGAAGGTGCTCCTTTCAGCTCAGTCCTCAGGACCAGCAGCCAATCCTGTCCTTGACCCTCCAAGCTGGATGCTCACCTGAAGAGTGCTCCAGCTAAAGCCACTGAAGTCAGCCAGGCTGGGACATGTGCTACAGACACCTGGAGCAGGGACCTTTCCCCAGAGGAGCTTCTTGCCTTGTAATTAATTCATTCTATCTAAACCAAAGATGAAGGGAATGCAACAACTGTTCACATCTCCATTTCCACCCTCATCTCTTCCTAGAGCGCTGAGAGTGGCAATGGCTGAAGTGTATTTTAAATACAAACCCTCTGCACTGCACCAATGCCCAGGGAGGTTCAGGAGCTCTGCTTCAGCCTGTCCAAGCCTGCATGGTTTTTTTCCAGGAATGGATGCTCAGGATTCCTACCAGGCCCTGCTCAAAGGAAGGTTTGTGACTGTCCTCTCCTCCCTCCCCAACCCTCAAAGAACAGCTCTGCAAGAAGCTCACCTTTAGCTCATTAACAAGGCTCTTAATTCCCTTTATTTAAAATTTTCTGTACATATGAAGGGTCTGTAGAATGTACACAGGCTAGAAAGGTTTATATACTGGATACTGTATAGAACATCTCACAGGTACACTAATTCCTTACAGAACATCTCCAGGAAAGGCTTTTTGCTGCAGCTCTGTCCATTTGGTCAAGCCAGTTACACAGGTGAATGTCTAATGCTGTCTGATCTCTGGCAGCAGGTCAGGTTAAGGACAGCAGTGAAGGGCTGGGGGACAAACCCTTTGCAAGTCATGTTCAGTGGGAGTGATCTCATTGGGGTAGGAGGGAGGGGGATGCCCTTTTAGTGAGGGGGGGTGAGGTCAGAGTGATTTTAGCCCGGTCCTCTAGACTGTAGCTCAACTGCAGTCATGCTAATAACTCAGCAAATATAAAAACTAGGAAAGGTTGATTCACAGTCTTGTAAACAAATAGGAAGGAACAAAATGTGCTTACGTACAGCATAAACAGTTCCTGTGTACCCACTGCAGCTGATCGCAGAGTGCTTGGAGGTGCAGTGCCACAGCCACTGCCCTTTCCTACAACAGCAACCGGCGGCCATAGGACAGGAACAACACTGTCCTGGAAGGGCTGGGAAAGGCAGCAGGCTCCCTGTGTGCGCAGGAGGACAGCGCCACTGCTCGGCACTGCCACGGCCTCAGCCCTCGCACAGGCAGCTCCAGCCCTTAGCTGACATCTCCCACCTCGTTGTCTACTGGGGGTGGCACGCTGGGCATCACGGAGGAGGCTGTCCCTGCAGTAAGGTAACCTGCAACTCCAGGGCCTTTGGGGAAGAACAGAGAGTAGTGATGATTAGCAGCTGAACAGCTTCATTCCCCTCTGGTAACACTCAAGAGATACCACCTAAGGCAACCAGACACTTTGAACAAGCACATTCAAGAGTTTCACTGAGGTTCTGTGGAATCTGGGAACACTGGGAGTTAAGTCCACGAAGTGCAGTACCTTGTGGAGGCCATTCCAGGCTTGCTCAGCACTTTGTTCTGCTGTGCCAAATAAGTCGCAAGAGAACCCAGCATCATCCATCTGACTTCTACCAGGGTTTTCTGACACCACAGCCTGGAGCCAGAGCACCAGAGCATTGTTTGTGTCCTTGCAAACCCTCCTGCACTGCCAGTGCAAGCAAGAGAGCAAAGCAGTGTCTGTGGTAAAGAAACCGACCAAGAGGCAGGCTCTGGCCTCAGACAGGAGCCAGCTGATGAGTGGCACCTGCCAACAGCCAGCCCCAATTCTGCATGCCCTAGCGTGACAACTCCACGAGTTCACTTGTCCCTCGAACTGCCACTAGAGAGGGCTCCTAACACACTTGAGAAGTTAGTACCAGCAAGTGCCAGGCACTGCAGCAGTTAGATCCCTGCTCCTGGGTGCTGAAGAAGGCAGGTGTGCAGGGCAGGTGTCGGTGCTGCACGTGGCCCACGCGGTTGGTACAGGTCTGGGGCATGCATCTAGAGCTCAGCAAGTGGCAAGAGCAGCGTCTGCGAGGTGGTATCTACCTGCTTTAGGGAGCTACACAGAAGTTAGCAAGCTGCCTGGCAGAGCACATCTAAAGCCCACTTCTCAGGTGAAGGGGACTGCTGCCAGTTAGAAGGGAAGGAGAAGAGACACCTGAGGGAAGAGAAATAAGCAAGGGAAGTTTGGAGGGAAATGCAAACGGCAAAGCAATTTGAGGCATGACATAAGGCAGAATACAAGGTAAGGCAGGTTAAAATAAGGCTGTTTTGGTTCCCATCTGTGCTCTGCAAGCCTACAGCATCTTTACCCTGCATCTGCAAGCACTTCCACATGGGGCAGTTAAAACACAGCACAAGTCCTCAGGCAGCTGAACTGCCGTACTGTCCCCAGCACCTGGTATAGCTCAGTTCTTAGCCTTTACTCTACATTTCTGGTTTACAGTCTTCATGTAGTAGCAAGGAAATTCAGTGCCAGCTGAACACAGTGTTCTGTGCCAAAGTGGCATAAATGGGGCAATAACCAAAGCCCCTCTCCAGAGCTGAGGCAGCAGCTCTTTCCTGCATGAAAATGTGCACCAGGTGGTGCAATACTCCTGGTCTCAAAAATAAACCATCTGCTCTTGCTAGTCTTTGCAGGAAACCTTCCTGCCTGCATGGCCATTTGATTTACAGCTCCTTCCGTCTGCTCTGCTCAAAAGCTTTGCTAGGGCTCCTGTACTGGCTTGTCACAAAGGACCTCACAACCTTAGCAGGGCGGCTGAGCTTTTCAGACCAACTGCTTGTTCAACTGCTGGCTCCTGAACAATGAGCAGTTTGCACCACACTTTGCTTCAGGAGTTTGCTCCGATGTCACTGCATGCAACACTTCAGAGAGAAGCACTCAGTCTGTGCCAGTCAAGTGCTGGGTAGTATTACAGCAGCTGGTGTCATTGGAGAGCTGTCTCTGCAGTGCTGCAGACAAGTGAGGGAAGGGCCAGCACTGGATTTGCTATGCTGCAAAAGGTGCTGTTACCAACCAGGAAGCTGACATCAATTCTCACCTGTGTGCACACAGCTGGAATGCTCTCCCACACTGCTCACAGGACTTCAGCAACACGCTGGGCTGCCATCTCCACCTTGGTGGTACCAGCAGAAATTCACCCAGGTACATCCAAGTGTGTGCCACAGGGCTCAAGCACAGGCAGAAGGCCATTCCCACCTCTGTGTTCTGAGCTGTTAACATTCCCACTGCTCCTGTGCCAACCCAGAGTAATTCTCGTGGCACAGTTAATACAGCCCAAGGCATTCTGAAAGAACTTTGGTCCTTGTCCCAGCCTTGCAAACCAATCTGTGCTGGAGCTGAACAGACTGATCCTGAGAAGACAGGGAAAGCTGTTGCTGTCCATTAGTGCCAGTGACCTCTCTGCTTTATCCCCACAGGGTACTTGTCAGCGCCCAGGTTCCACTGCTCTGGCATTTTAGAAGCAGGGACAGCAAAGGCTGACCAGAGAAAGGCATTCTCAAGCACAAAATTGTCTGGTGTTAGCTTATCTCACTGCATTTTACAGCACTGGATGGTCAGGACAGACAAGGGCACTAGGTACTAGGCATAAACAGCACTCAGAGCCCAGGCTGACAGCTAACCAACACTCCAGTGCAGTTCAGCACAAGCAGAAAAGGGCTGCTCACCTGTGAGGTATCCTGCTGTTTGTGTCTCAGAAATGAACAAGTCATGTTTCTGATCCTTGAAGGCACTCCAGACAGAGGAACGAGACAGAATTTCATTCACCTGCAGTATGTGAGGAGATGAGCACAGTGTCATGCCTGAGGGCAACGAGCCTGTTTTCTAGAACAAAACCACACCGAAGAGAGACTCCAGCAGTGTGGCAGGAGCTTAGGCTGCAACGTGGGGTCACACATTTCCAAGGAGACTTGTTAGCAACTTGCTAACACCTGCATGCACTGCAGCTGAGCACACAATGCAGAAGGCTCACAAAACTGTTAGGATTAACCAAGGGCTGCTCAGTTTGCCATCCCCAGTGCCCAAGGCCAGCACTCACCTGCTCTCCATACTGCAGGCTGCGGGACATGAACTTCAGTGCTTTCACAATCTGGGCTTTTGTTGCAGATGGACTTTCCAGGTTCTCAAGGCCAACACCTTCAAGCAGCTTTAGAAGGTAAGGGACCAAATCTGCCTTCAAAGCCTGCAAACATACCCAGATGAGTTACCTTACAGAGACTGGGAAGGTCCATACAAATGTTCTACACTGCCAGGAAGCAAAGTGCCAGCAGCTGTTACTAGGTGTGTTTCGACTGGTCTGTTTCTCCTGGGGAGCAGAAAGCACTGTCCAGCCACTCTGCTCTGGCTGCTCAGCAGGCATCTCTGTGCTGTGCTTTGCAGCATCAGTGCCCAGATAACATCCCCCAGCAGGGCTGCATTTGGAGAAGGGACTGATGCCTCCACCATGACACACAACCAGATGGCTTCTGGCAAGCCTTCTGGGCACTCCAGCTGAGCACTGTCTCTGCTATTCTGAAGAGCTTAGGTGCCCAGCTAGACCTTGCACTTGCCTGGGCTACCAGGTCACTCTGCTCCCTCTGGAACATGCGGTTAAGCGCTTCGCAGGCTATGCCCACGATGTCTGGTCTCTTCTTCATCCCATTCATCAGGGGGCCAATGGTCTCCAGCGACGCCATCGCTCGAACACAGAGCTGGAGGGAGAGAGACACTTTGGTGGCCATGGCCAAGGTGGGCCAGCCAAGACCACCAGCTTCTCAGTCTTTACCAAATCCCCATTCATCAGCTCTAGGTCCTTGCCCATCTGGCACACAGCATCCACAGCAGTGTGCCCTGGAGCACTACCGAACGTGCAGCGGCTCCTCCCCGCCCCAGCAGCGTGCCAGTACCTCGTTGTCAGCCAGGATGTGCATGACACGAATGGCACATTTGGGAATGGCGTTGTTCCTGTGGCTCATGGCTTGGATGATCTTGTGCAGGTGGCCCAGCGGGGGCACCTGGTCAGCCAGCTGGGGCTGCGCGCTGAACAGGCACACAGTTGCCGTGGTGATGGTTTCCAACGTCTCCCCCTGCAGAAAGTGAAGGCCAGCAGAGAGGGCAGCTCAGTAAACCCCATGCTGCCACCACAGCAGGAACAGCTCTCACCTGCTCTGCAGTGGCATTTTCTCAAAGGGTGGATTATTCAGTGCTGACATTTAAAAGGAGAAGGCCCTAAAGCCTGTGCAGCACACTTCCCACACCTGCTGTGCCCCAATGCCTTCACAAACTGCTGCGTCAGCAGCTCTGCTCAATGTGCATATCAGTGCCCTCCCTGCAAGTCCAGTCTGAACACTTTAAAATCCAGTTTTTAGCACTATCGTTAAGATATTGACTTGAACCCTGTTCTCTTAACACCCCAGATCCACTGCACTCCATCTCCCTGGATTTCACCACAGCACACTGCTAAGTGGCAGCCTGGTACAGGTCACAGTTTGCACCAGAGCGGAAAGTCTGTGTTGCAGAAGGACACGAGGTGGCAAGAGCTGAAAAAGGTGAGGTTAGGCAGCGTAGAGCAAGTGCTGCACGCTCAGTCATGGAATAATTAAAGACGCTTCATTGGTTAAGCCTCATCTCTATTGCAGAATAAGCCTCTAAGACTTACTGAGGCTACTTCTGTGGCTTCAGAGACTTTATGGCATTGGCTCATGTTGAGAAATTGCCTAAACTCACCTCCATGTTTTTGCAGGGAGTCAGAAAGCAGACAGAAATCACTCATGTTGGGAAGAAAGTGTGAGAATGAGTGCATCGGAGACTAAAAGACTGATAGCTTAAAGGAATTGCAAGAGCAGAGTCAAAAGTTGATCTTACATGGGGGTTATTCTTCTCCAGTAGTTCCGTGAGCTTTTCCAGGAGTGCAATGAGGAACTCTCGTGGTTTCCGTAAGACCCAGGCCGGCTGGGCAATAAAAATCCTTAGGAAGACTCCCCCCACCGCGAGTTCACCTTCTGCCTCGCCGTACACCACCGCAAAGTCTTCAGGCAGCTGTTCAGTGGCAGAGCAGAGGGATTATTGGCAAGGGTGTGGCAAGCTGCAGGTCTCCAACAGCAGGAATGTAACACTGGCAAGGGTCACTGGGCTGTGTTTGCTGAAATAGAGCTGGGCAAGCCCAGGAAACCCTCACCTTGGAGAAACACAAGGTAAGGGCAGAGGGAACAGCCCTGGCAACACCACCAGTGGAGTTTCCTTCAAGAGCACAAGCACCCACCTGAGCCTGCAACTCTGCTCTCAAAAGTAGCAGCAGTGAGGCTGGTAACACGGCCCCTTGCTTCCCTGTATACTGCAGAAGGCTTCTCACATCAGCCCAGAGAAACTTCCACCTGCAGCAGAAATGCTGTCTGGGTGTGTTTGGAAGACGTTGTGCTGCTGAGGGAAGCAAACCTGGCCTTCCACAGCTGCCAGGACATCTCACTGACATGATGTGATGTAATGGTTCAGGACAGCCATCTGTGAGGCTCAGTGGCTTACTACCACCTCTGAGCATTTACCAAGCCCAGGTTTACTACAGCCATGCAAGAGGTGACAGGACATTTTCCAGCAAACCAGTACCCTCCTTGCTTGCTGACTTCTGGTAAGTTTCAGAGTGACCTGGACTATCAGAAAGGCTGGCTGGCAAACCCACTGCCAACAGAGTGTCTGATTTCAAGGTGCAAGAAGTAACAAAAGGACCAATTCAACATTAAACCAGACATGTTAATGTAGCACTGAGGTCCTGTTGGTACTTCAGGAGGAAGCCTTGCCAGAGCTTCATCCATGCTTCTGTCACCAGCTGCCTCACAGTCCCCCTGCACACATTTATAGCACAAACAGTGCACTCTTACCTTCCAGTTAGTCTCAGGGTTGTCCCTCTGCAGCTTAAAGTGCCTTTAAAAATAAAGGAAGTTTTGGTGAGCAGTAAAAGCAGTCCCCTTCCCCACCTGATAGCCCAGTCTGCCCCCATCAGCAGGCAGCTGCAGTTTCTAAGCCATTTTCTCCCTGTAACTCTCTTCCAATCCTCCCAGCAGTAAGCGAAGCCCTGAACTGCAGAGACAGCACTGCCATGGCTGCAATCAGGTACCACACACACAGCCAATGTGCTTCTCTGCTGCCAGCTGCTTGCAAGGGTCATGCTTCACAGGCAGAGCTCCAACAGCTCCTCTGTGCAGCAGCTCTGGCTGGATGCCACTGAAGTGCCCAGGTAAGGAAAGACTTAGCCAGGAGTCTCCACGTACTCGAGCATCATTTCTCGAACTGTGGTTGACACTCTCTCCCTGGAGCTGTCATTCCAAATTAACTCGGGATTTTCGTGAGTCCCCTCAAAGATATGAACAGCAGCTTCAGGGCTGTCTCTCATGGCATCCATGAAGACTCCCGGTAAAAATTTCATTAGTGTAATTCTGACCTGGAAAGGATGAACAGAACTTGCTCAATACACAAGACAGGCTGACAGCAAGCCAGAGAGCGGCAGGAAGCCCAGTTACCGTCAGCGCTCTTTGGAGGAAGGCAGGCAGGAAGTTAAGGCAAGAGTTCCAAGGAGAGCTGCTGCAGTTCTTACCTTGGGACCCACCAGCTTATCTGCAGTCATTTTGGCAAAGAGCTCGGCCGTTTGGGCTCGGACCTGTGGGTGAGTTGAGTTGCAAAACATATCCAGTAAGTAGATTAAAGCACCTGTACAGAGAGACAAGAAAACGTTCGCTTTTTGTTCAGCTCACAGGCATCAGGAATTCACTGACTCCACATCCACTGCTCTGGAGGTAAGACCAAGCTCTGGCTTCTGTATTCACATGAAGGCCCTGCTGCAGAGGCAGCTGCTTTCAGTGCAGTACTGTACCTTTTGCCATGGCCTCTTTGATGATCTTTGTGCTGGATGTCAAGGCATACAAGGTCTCAAGAACGAGCTGCCGACCTGCCAAAACAAAGCACCCAGAGCTTGGTGCCACAGATCAGAGAGGAGCTGCACTGGTAACTGAAAGCTCCAGCACGACTGCCATAGG
The DNA here is from genome assembly GCA_013400475.1 of Tricholaema leucomelas. Taxonomy (NCBI): domain Eukaryota; kingdom Metazoa; phylum Chordata; class Aves; order Piciformes; family Lybiidae; genus Tricholaema lacrymosa; species Tricholaema leucomelas. Next base: position 54,389 of record WAAF01002223.1, read on the forward strand.
GCTTATGGCAACAGCAAGCTCAGGGATTCCTGGCTACAGGGACCTGGTTGAGGAATGTCCAATCACACTCTTGCATGGCATGACTTCTGCACTGAGTGCTCACTACCTGCCTCCCCTAGAAGCATCAGTCAATGGAACACCACAGCTCAGACCGGCCAAACACCTCAGTTCACCTTTCAACTCACACTGAAGGCAAGCAGGTCACACAGAACACTGTTCACAGCCATCCCCACTGAGAGCTCAGTGTTAAGCTCAGCCAGCTGGCATTGCAGTTAACTTCTCAACTGGAACTTTTGCCTTGCAAGGCTAAGAATGACCTCAGTACATACTTGAAGGTAAGGAATGCAGGAGTGCCAGCAAGTTAGCCAGAACCATTGACTCAGCAATGTTGTTGACACATTCCTGGTTACTGGTGACTATGTTCACAACCTGTAAGAGAACAGACACACACTTGATTATACTCCAGCTGTGACAACACTGTCTAGAAGATACAGTGTAGAAGTCAGCCACCTCCCTGGCCAATGTAGCTGATATTTACAATAGCTATTCCTGACACCCAACTGTCTTCTCACCCCAGGACACAAGGCAAGCAGCTATCACTTGTTCCTCCAGGGATCTGCTGACACAGTGGAAGCCCAACCTTGATACTCATTCTGTGTGTCACTGTTGGAGTGGCACCACCAGGTTTGTCTATACTGATTATGCAGAGCATCCAGACAGGGGGGCACTTTGTTAGGGGCTTTTTGTTGGTTTATGTTACCTCCAGAGCCAACTGCTGCACCTGGCCAGCTCCATGAACGCGCAGGAGGGAAAATATCAACTTAAAGTGCCCTATGCATTCACACTCAGAACCTGCAAGAGACCAAGTCAGTTATTCTCTTCATGTTAGCCATAGCATGCTCTGAAGACCATCCCAGGCCCACATTTCACCACAGAGCTGTTAAACACTAGATGGCTATATATGATCTGCCACAGTCACTGAAAACAGCTCCTGCAGGACAAGGCCTGCTACAGGACCAGAACATTAAAGCCCTGTCTATTAAAGTAGCTTCCAGAGTCTCAGGTCAAGAGTGTTTCAAAGGCAGAGGATAGTTCTTCCCTCTAACACAAGCAGCTGAGCTACTTTCTGGACCACAGAGTTACTTGGAAGGTAACTAAGCAGGCCGAGTTCCTGCCCACGGATCAGCGGCACTTGTCTTCAGGCACACTGGCCCTTCATGGTTCTCCCAGCCCACAGCAGGGCTGCTCTTGGCAGCAGTGCAGTGCTCAGCTTGGCGAGGTTCTTTTTGATGCAAGAAGTTTAAAAACCAGCTAAAGATTCTCTGAAGGATTACTGAAAGCTTCATCCAAGAGGCTGAAGCCTTCTCTAGCAACAGGAGACTAAAAGCAGCCAAACCCCAGTGTTTCAGCAAGGCTTGGATTGCACCCACAACTTACACACATCTCTTGATAACATCCTTCAGGAAAAGCAAACCCAAGTAAACCACAACAGAACCCATAAGCCTGCATGGCTCAGCTGTGCCAAAGGCTGTCAGCCAGCAAGAGAAAGCCTGCAGAGGTCTGTGTGTTTTGCTGTTATCCACACAGCAGATCAGGGAAACTAAGTCTCAGGCTCACCTGGGTTGTGTTTTATCACATTTCTCAGAGCCTCCAGGGCCATTTCAACTCTCCGTAACCGATCCCCGTGTTGATTGGATTCCACTTTCCCCATCTGTGTTATTGCCATTAGTGTGTGAAGGTACTGGGCTTGTGAGCCTATGTAATCCAGGAGGCTTGCAGCAAATGCTTTAGGGAGCTTTAAAGTTAGAGATGAGAGCATTGTTAGCTGCTTGACAACAGTTTGCACACCAGAACAGAAGTGAATCCAAATAACTTCCTACATTTCACACAGCCCTTTCTTGCAAATAGGAAGCACTTCTGCTACAAATCCCTGCACATTAAACCTATTTATCTCTAAACACAGCCTTAGAGAGCTGCCACCACTTCAACAGCACTTCCAAGGTGTATCTTTGTCCATAGATACAGACAGAGGGCAAAGCCACCAGGCTGGATCACTACCTTGGGTCTGCAGTGCAAGCCTACAGAGAATAAGCAGTAAGACATTAGAAGCAGCAGGTCTGCTGGCAAACATGCTGCTTTTAAACCTCTTCTGCTCCAGCAGAGATATCCCGTAAGGAAACTTCCATGTGTGTTCTCCAATCTGTTTGCACTGGCAGGTAAAGGCAAGGTGACATTCCAAAGACTAGTCACAACAGGAAGGTTTTAGCCACAGCTCACCTCTAGCTGGAAGGTAGGGACCTCATTGTAGACCCTTACAAAAATCTCTCCCACGATAAGTTCCTTTGCGTGGTCACTGAAGACAAAGTCAGATCCGTAGCTCTTGTCACAGTCACCCTTTAAGCAGAGATAATCAGCACAAGCTCAGACAAAATAACTGGGTTGGAAGTGTGAAGCTACAACTTGATACTGAAGGGCAGAGTACTTGAACAGAAAACTAATGCTTCAGCAGAAGTCAGAAGTTCAGGACAGACTGAAACATCACAAGAAGCAAACAAGCAAACTGTTTTTTTTTTTCTTTAAGACTACTGCATGAAGAAAGTGACTTGGGAGCAGACACCAGCAGAAACTGCTGCTAACTATACCACTGCACTATGAGTGGATGCACCAGAACAAACCAGTAAAAAATATTACTGGGGTTTAGAGTAAAGAGCAACTTACTCTCTTAATCATGCTGTCTTGCTGAGATTCCAGAAACTCAAGTAACTCAGCTCTTGTCCCATTGTTCCAGATCAAGTAGGGGTTCTCAGTGTTACTGTTAAGCATCTTCAGAGTCTGAAACAAAAAAATGTGCATGATGTAACCTTGTCAGCAGTCTTGGAAGACTGCACAGTCATCAGCACGTTTCCTGACAGCAGTTCGTCCAGTCTCCTGGACAGGGCCAGATGCACACACACATTTGAAGTGCCATGCTTCCCACCTAATGGAGGAGCATTAAGTCAGCATTTCCATTTCCCTCTAGTCTGCTTCAGGCCACACACTTCAGATTCTCCTGTTTTTGACAGTGAGCAGCAACCATGTGCAGTGTGTCTTTAGAGGTGACTTCAAAAAGAGAAGCTTAGCCTTTGCTCTCCAGTGTATCCTCAGCCTTCAACAATTAACTCCTTTGCTCCCGCAACTGTTTTGCAGTTATTGTTCTATAAGGTACAGTTCCTGACCACAGTGTTTGAGCCTAAACCAATTTATCCTCCTCGCAGTTACTACAGAGTTTCTGAAGTGATTGGGCACTCTGTCCATAAATCACCATAAAGTCTGGCCAGCAGATGTTTACCTCTGTAGGACTGACCACAGCAAGCTTCCGTGCAACATAGGGTGTCAACATCCCAGCCAAGCTTTTCCTGATAGTTGGGTTCTCAGGTGTAGCTTGTTCTTCGGAGAGATACCCTCCAAGGCGACTCAAGGCCAGGAGACTGAGCTTAGCAAGGCTATTTGCTACCTCCTGAAAAAGACAGTCAGTTATGGAAACCCTTTAATGTGTCACCTTTAAGGAAGGGTGAAGAGACTTGCATAGCTGTGGGGCAAAGGGACTACACAGTCCTAAAGCAGACATTTCAGGTAAGTGCATGGTGTCACTAGACAAACCCTTCAGTCCAGCCTCAAGAGAAAAAAGACTTCTGATAGCTCAAATTTGCCTTTTTACTGTCCACTCTACATTAAACAAATCTCTTGCATCAAGTCTCTTAGAAATTCCAGGTTTTACCAACTTTAACATTTGAACTCAGAACACATGAGCTAGTCTCCAGTGTATGTGAATACACTTCTTCTGTTGAGAGGTGGCACGCAGTGACCTCGCTCAGGTTACCTGCTGATTGGAATCCTCACTTTTCTGGATGCCGCTCTCCTCCAGTGTGTAGTCGTAGCTGAAGAGGTAGCCCAGTAAGTACCAGAGAACTCCAGCTTGGAACAAGTGTGTTTGTAGCCAGTAATCCAAGGCAAAGGAGCTCACACACTCTACACCTAAAGCAGCTACTCGTGGTATGTTCTGAGAGAGAGAAAAAAAGGTTTGCCTTAGTACTTGTGAACAAAGGAAGCCAACCTCCCCAAAGGCTTAAAGCCCAGACCCGCTAACCCTAGAGTACCAGCTAAGCAGCAGGGAGAAAACCGGGAGTGGACAGCTTAAGCTCTCTGGTAGCCAAAACCCATTGTTAGTCAGCATCCCTCAAATAAGAGTAATTGAATAGTTCTTTCATATTATTAGTCCAGTAAATCAATCAGCCAGGCGTGTCAGTTAAAACACAGCAGTACTGAATCTTCCTAGTGTTTGCATTTTAAGTCCACTAAATGGATTCAGAGACAAGTGTTGAGAATTGGGCAGCAGAGTTGAGATCTCACTAGGGTTTGATCAATCTCTGCAACTGCCCCATTTCCATTCCCTTAAGCATTTAGCAGTTAAACAACCCATTCAGGCAAAGGACAGCAGCTCCTACCTTGCCATAATACAGCAGTCTGCAGAGGTCCTTAATGATGTTTGGCATTTCTGCAATCTTCTCTCTGCATTCCTCAAACTGAGCTGCCACACTGTAGCACTTACTGATGTAGCCACAGACCTACAAAGAGGAGCCTGTCAGGGTGCCATGGGAGGGCAAAGGCAGGGTTACATCCCTGCACTTAGTATCTCTGGGTCACTGTTGTCAGTGGTTTGCGTTCAAATGCACACACTGACACCACCACACTGACTATCTTCTCAGAAGCTGGCACAGCCCAGGCTGCTGCAGCTTACCTGCACAGACATATCCTCTGCTTTGCTAGAGCCAGTCAGCACCGCCACACAGCGGTTAAATGCTTCCTGCAGCACCTGTGAGGAGGGGATGAGGCACAGGGTCAGTCACAAAACCAGATGAAGGCTGGCAGAATGAGAACATCAGCTGCTGAGCCTTCTGTAATGGATGAAGGGAACAGGCGACAACATCTGCTGCCTGCACAAACACAGCCCCTTGCACATGCTGGCATCAGCCTCTGACACCACCCCCACCTGCGAGCTAACACCACAGCTATAACTGAAGACAACCTCAAGCTGGGTAGGACCACTCATCAGCTGGAGGCTAAAAAGGCTTTACAGAGGCATCTGGACAGGCTAGGTCAACAGGCTGAGGCCAGTGGTACGAGGTTCAATGAGGCCAAGTGACTCACGTGCAGGACCTGGAGCAACACTCCCCTGTAACACTACAGGCTTGGGGAAGAGTGACTGGAAAGCTGCCCAGCAGGAAAGAACCTGAGAATGTTGGCTGACAGCCAGCTGAATGAGGAGTGATGGGTCTCCTGTCGTCAGCGCCGGCAACGCCACATCAGACACCTTATTCAGTTTGGGTTCCTCACTGCAAGGACACTGAGGTGCTGAAACATGTCCGCCCCAGGAGTGCGATAAGAAGCCTTTCTGCTCAAGCACCTTGTTCACACAGAATGCAGCAGCTACCAACAGGGCTTGTGAAGAGGCAAAGGATGATCATGTATAGTTTGCTTTTCCAAGGTCTAACAGACATGCCTAAGTCCAGAAAGGAGCATACTCTGCAAGAAGCTTCTCCTGCTGCATCCAGACGGGAGACAGCAAGAATGGACAAGTGTCTCAACAAGACCAAAAGTGATTCTCAATTGCATCTGATGTCCTGTGCACTGAAAATCTACAATTTTCAGCTGTTTCAAAGTCAGACCGAAAAAAAAACAAACCTCTTTTCAGTCAGTTTCCTTCCATTTACCTCAATTCCATTTTCTCTTCTCAATTCCTCTGCATTTAATGCTGAGCAATTGACAGTGTGGAAAGCAAGTTCTGCAGCAGCAGGCAGGAGAGGAGATTCTTTGGAAAACAGAAGGTCATCTGATGTTTCAATGGTGATAGTCTTGATCAGCATAGGGTAGCCTGCATACTTGTATGGTTTCAGCTCTGAAAGAAATGGTACAAGCTCAAAGATGTGCCCAGTGTACTTAATTACCAACACTGGATATATAAGGGTTAGGATTCAAAGAAAGCCATCACCTGGAAAACTGGGATCAAGGCTGAGCAGAGGACTAATACTAGTCAGACTTTCTGCAAGACTACACTCATGTGGCTAGTAAAAAGGAGACCATCTCACCAGCACCCAGAGCCTGCCATCTGGGTGACCCAGTACTGGTAAGGCCACCTCTGCATAGACACAAATGTAAGGCTAAGTCAGGTACAGGGGAAGACTCCAGCTGATCAGCACTAGAGCAGCCCTTAATGCTTTTTTGAATCAAGTTTTACCACAGATGAATTTCTTCTGTTCTGAAGCCCTTTAGCACAGCTATGTGACGCTGTGGCAAGCCAGCATCCAGAAGGGAACACAGACTCAGGAAGAGAGGTGAAAACTGACTGTGATGGCCACTACAGACAGCAAGCTTACCTTCCTTATGTCTGTTGAAGAGGATGCTTTGAGTTTTCAAGATCAAAATTATGTTTTCTGGGTCTGGCCCATCTATCACCTTGGCAGACTTTGTGCACAGGAACTCATATGCTTTATTCACTTTCTCAAACATGTCCTGCAAACAAAGAGGAACCAGCTCAAGAGTTGCTAAGGACCCCCTCAGCACAAGTCTGCAGCACCAGTTCACGTGCAGGTAGAACAACACATCCCTGGTTGTCAGCCACAGGACTAGTTCTGTGGTTATTACACATCAGAAAATGCTCCAGACAACAAGCTTTCTTTTGTCTCCTAGACTCCTCTGTAGGCAAGAGACTAAAACTAAGTGAATTCCACTCTGACAAAAGTGACAGAGTGCAGCTGAGTTGACTAAGAACAGGCCCTGTGGGAACCTTCTGCAGCATGGGTCTGACCCAAACACAACAGTCCACTATGAAATCTTAATATTCCTCGAGTGGCACCAGTTAAAGTGACTCAGCTGTATTATAGATCTGTATTTTGGCATTCCTTCAGGGCATAGCTTTTAAAAAGGGAAAAACAAACAAACAACCCAAGCAAGCATTTCAGCATTCTTAATGCACAGAGCAGCTGCATCTGTCCCCACTCCATTAACATCACAAATGTGTTGTACATACCCTGCCTTCCGGATTCTTGTCTGGGTGGTATTTTTGTGCCAGCCTGAAGTAAGCCTTCCTGATCTTGCTTTCATCATTCCTATGAAAAATCCAAGCCCCATTACATTGAGTACCATTAAAAGACCAAGTCTGGATTCTGCCAACAGCACTAACAGCAACTGCAATTAAGGAAAAGCTACTATGCTGCTGTGTCTCAGTTTGGAACCCCTGCCTCCTCAGCTGACAGTGGATAGGAGTCATCATGTGGCCACAGAATAGAAAGCAATTTCAGAACAGCAAGTGTTTTAGTACCTCTTGTACTGAATGTACAAACCAGAGTGCATTTCTCAGTGTCTAAACCTTCCAGATGAAGGTTCCAAATGAGCTACAGAGGTAAAAGTAGATCACAAATTACTGGAAGTGCCCCGTTATTGAAGGGTAAATACAAAGTGTTGTCAGTTCTCTTCTAGAGACCTGAAGTCAGAATGAGTGGCAAGAGAGGAGGTACAAGTCAAAAATGATCTAACCACCAAGAAAAGGAAAGTATTTGGCAGGGAGAAGAAGAATGGTTAGAGAAACCAAGGTCCACTGTGAAAATATTCAAGTTCTGTCATCCTTTGCTCACTAAGGTTGAGCCTCATGCCTGTCCTGTACAGCAGCCCAGTGAGTGCCTTGAAGCAGAGCTCACAGCACTTCTTCCTTGGCTTCAGTTTCTCTGACACTTTGTCATTATTCTCTCAAACATGGGAGCTGCATTTTCAAGCTCTGGGGTTTTGAATAAAGCAGTCTTCCACTGTGAAAGAAGCAAGTGCTACACATACCAGAAGTGGTTCTCCTAAGTGGCTACCAGAACCTCAGCTGCAGCCTATGGGGGTTGTGTGAATGCAGTCATACAACTTTAAATACTGGAACCAACTTACTGGCCTTGTCCTTTGGGAAGGTTAAGGACTTCATAAGCATCATCTATTGACATGGTAGGTGGCTTCTTTTCTACCTCCTTCTTCCAAGCTTCTAGTGTGTCTTTCAACAGCTTAACCTAGGTAGTTACAATTCATTAGTGCTTTGTTCATGCTGACACCATTACATCTCATTTTTTTAACTAAGCGCTGCTTTATTAGCAAACTCTTATCACTCATTAGCCTAAGCCCAGACTTAGTCCTTTTACCATTAGTAATGATGGTTTGAACCACCTCTAGGCAGGGACCAATTGAGACTTCACTGCAGTGCTACATCTTATTCAAGATAAGGGTACCTTAAGATTAAAAGCTTTAGTGTAAGAGTTACAGTAGAAGAGGAGGCCTCATTGGAGAGCATGCAGTTCACATCTTGATACTTACAAAAGCTGCAAGAGATGCATGAATAAGGTAAGATGCTTTGGCAGACCTAGACCATAGACCTGGACCAAGATCATCTCACTACTTCAGTCAATGAAGTCATACTAAGTTAGCTCAGTTTCTTGTTCAGCAAAGACAAACTAAAGGAGGTTTCCTGCACCCACCCCAAACCACTCATCCCTTGAGGCTCACTGTTCCCTGGATGCTCTGTTCTGCCTTTCACTAGTCATCTCAAAGAGGGTAGACTGAACATGTGGCTGCTACATGGCACCAAGGCTACTCTACTTCAAGGTGCAGAAGTGTTTAACATGTATGCTCATGAACGTCATGATCCATCGGTTACTGGTCACAAACCCAGCATCTGTTTTCCTCAATTTCTGTTGCAAATCCCACTTTCAGGACTGAAAGAACAACAACTAACTGAACCCTCGCCTGCTCCTTACACACCGGATCTTTAATGGGCCAGTCTGGAAAGCGGAGTGTATCGCAGAGGTGCTTGAGGTAATAGATGTTGCAGAAGAGCTCGTTTTCCAGCTGTGGGTAGTTGATGACTGGGATGGGGCAGTACTGGTAGAGTGCCCTTGTGTTGCTCTGAAGGCGAGGGGTGAAGTCGGCCAGATGAGCAGCAATCTTCTCTATCATAAGGCGCCTGGAAGTGAAAGGTTCGTTACCCTTTGCCCAGCAGCCCCAGTCCCCAGGAACCGCTCAAGTGTGTTCACAGACTTCTGGAAAGATCTGCCTTAGTTCTGTTTCCCCATGTCTCAGAAGGGACTCAGAACAGAACATGGTCCTGCTCCGTTATAAAGCACTCACAGAAACGAGTGTTTTAAAGACAAAGGGCAGTAACGTTCAGCCCTCCCTCAAGAGCTCCTGGCTTTCTGGGAAGCCCTAAAGCTGTACTGTAGTATTAGACAGGTGCTGCTAGCAAATGAGGGCAGTACAAAGCAGTCCACAGACACAGTGAAGCTTCCACTTGAAAAGAACTCAGCTATGACAGAGACAGCTGTGAAGCGTGAAGGATGTCTGGGGAAATACAGCCCTTCCTGCTGCCAGCTCTGCTATTTCTGAGAGAAGCAAAGGGCAATGCAGGATACTGCCCGCACAAAAGTCACACGGAAAGAAGTGTCAAAGCCATGGGATCCAAGTATTCCTTTGGAAACAAAGACAAGACCTCTTCAGCATAAGATGTAGCTCAGATTTCTCCCTCTGACAGAGAACAGTTACCTCATTTCACTGCTCCAAATTGCTTCTGGAGTGTCAAACTCTCCAAGGAATATCTCAGAAAATTTTTCTGGTTCATAGTTTTCTAAGTAACACACCATTGCTTCAGGAAGAACATGTCCAAGTATACTTCTTTGAACTATATCTTGACCTTTAGTCTACAGAAAAGACCACATTGTCATCTCAAAGGTAATCTGAATTCTGTCTTGCTAAGCAACTTGAGATCTAAAAAACCCTCCCCTGTTGTCCCTTACGGGTCTTGAACTCCAGCTCTTTAAAGCTTAGAAAAAGAACAAGCATGGGGTACTTCTAACATTAACTACGGGTGGTCTGCAAGACTATGTGCAAACAAAGGTAGTTACGTTTGCAATTTACTCACTTCTTCAGCCTTGAAAGCTTGTTTTGTATGTGTGTACTTCAAAAACCTAGAAGGAAAACAGCAGTTATTTTTCGCTTCACTGACTCTTCAGGCAGCCTTGGAAGAGAAGCAGCCCAGCACAGTCCAGCTGGTGACTCTCACACGTTTACTTTGAGATAAAAGAATAACAGCAACAATCAAATAAATCTGTCTACAAAGTCCATCAGACCCTTGGGAACTCCATCAAGTTAAGCACTCCCACGTTTCAAAGGCCTGTTCTTAGATGCTTGTTTTCTCCACACCAAGAAAAATCAACCAAAACAAAAGCTGACAGACATGGAGAACCCTTCCCTACACACTCCCTGAAGCATTTCAAGCATCAGTCATTCCAAGCATCACTGGTCAAGAAGTATTTTCAGCCACTCTTTTTCCTCACCTTGCAATAGGCAGCACATTGGAACCTGTGTACATCATGATGAAGAAAAACACTCCACTGAGGTAAAACCTGGGCAGCTGTGGGTTGTCCTGCATGACGTGGAACAGCAGTATAGCCACTTTCTCCACCAGGATGGGATCAAAGGTCAGCAGCAGCTGAAAGTAGACACAAGCATTTAGGTGAGCTGCTTGAGCAGTGTGAGGTAACCAGCCAAGCCCAAAGCCTTAATGAATGCCATGCTGGGAAAAGCCAGAGAACTGCCAAGCACTTCAGTTACATAGTATTTTGGTCCAAGAATAACAGCTTTGGATCTCAGAACGTTTCAAGGTGCAAGGATCCTCCAGTGGTGCCCTTGTTGAACTCCTCTGTTCTGGGGGGAGTTCACCTAGAGCTAGTTGTCAAGGGCCACGTCCAGATGGCCTTTCAGTATCAGTGAGGGTGGAAATACTTAATTGATGCGATATTGGCTGAGATATGGAATGTGCAGCAACAGCCAGAGAAACAAGCATTGTCCAGAGGCCTGCAGGACATCACTGATGGCATTTAACATGCTTGTCCCACAAAGTATTCACATGAGGAAGCTGGCAGAGAAAGTCAGACTTCCACTCGCTTAGATGTATCTTTGAGGAGTTTCCTACCTGAGTGATATGAGGAAGGCAGCTACTATCTGACAACAGCCTTTTCACTCGAGGCAGAGGTCTTATGATAGCATTGTCTTGATCCCTAAAACACAATGAAGTGGCACAGTAGTAAGCACCTGTGCCTTTTCTCCTTCAAGACTGAATAGCTTGAGCAAGCCAGAATTATCAGGCATTACATTCAGTAGCATTCTCTTTTTTAACTTCAAAGTTTGTTAGGCTTGGGAAGTGTGGCTTAACGCCACACATTAAAGCAGCTTCAAGTCAAATGCTGTGCACTAGAAACACACAGCTGGTGCTTTCAGTCTTGCAGTCCTTTCCACATCATCAGTGCTCTGATTTACCACCTTTATTTGCTTGCAGAATTACTGCTACAAAACAGGCTCATTAACACTCTTCATTCATGCCTTACTTGGTTTCTAACAAAAAGCTTTAAGACAGAACTCATGAGTTTATGCATCTGCCAGAGAAAGTTCACCACTTCTGCTGGGAGTTGGTGTTTACCTGCTGGGAAAGTATCCACACATTGTGATGAGCATGTTGAGCACAAGCGTGGCAAGGTCAGTCTCATTCAACACAGGCTGCCCACTGGCAAGCAGGCACCACTTCAGCTGGGGGATGACCTGCAATGGTCGCCAGCCATCCATACCCTGGGCCCAGCAACGAGTTTTTGAAGTGAGCTTTCCACTGTTCCACAATTCCTGCATCTATTGCAAGGTTAGAGACAAACCTCATTAACGTGGCATTCAGAGCTACCTTTGCTCCTAAACATTCGCACAGGATCTTCACTGCTGTTGAACAGACTACTATAGCTGCATGAAACTCCTATGTATTTGTAACTGTCAGGAAACACGAAGTGAAAGCTGACAGATGAGCTGCAGCATGACTGGGGCATGGAGGGGCGGGCAGCCTTACCAAAAGGCCTGTTTTTTAGCACAGTATCAAGTCTCTTCTCCAGCTTTAACCCTTAGAGAGTTACTTGGAGAACATGGTTTGGCACTACTTATAGTTTTCCTTCTCACTGTTTGAAAGACTCGGTCTCCAGGATGGAAGTAATCTGCTAGTCTGAAGCCAGTACCTCTTGAAAGCTGTAAGGCCCACTCCTTTCTTTGTCAGCATTCCCAAAGTACCACTCCTTCTCGCTCTCCCTCTTTGTGTCAGGTGCTGCCTCAATCACGTTGCTCTAGAAGTTGATGTTTATGACAACAGCTTTAACTTCAGTGCAAACATCACATTCCCAAAGGAAATATGAAAAGGTCACGGGCAGGCAGTAAGAAACAAAAGGACACACACCTGCAGAGGGACTGTAGCTCTGCCCGTGTGAAGATGTGCCAGAGTAAGCAGATCTACAAGTATTCTGATGCCATTGGAATCCATCAGGTCCTTCACGTTTTTCTGTTAATGAAGGAGCTGAGTTAACACAAGTGTTTTCTAGGTAAGAGTTGTTACAAGTAATGAACACCTCTGTGCAAAGTGACCAGGGCAAGTCAAATCATTCTCCAGTGACTAGAACAATCACCACAGCATCTACACATTTCCTCCAGCTTTCTCACCAGCAAGTAACTACCACATTCCCACACCTATCAAATGCTACAACCTGCATTTTTGTTCAAGTTAACCTTGCAAGGCTAGTTAAGACCATTTTATACAGGTGAAAGGCCAACAAACTCCTGTTCAATGTAGATGTCCACCATACCTTGTTGAGGATCAGCTTGTTGAGAAAGAGTATCAACCTGTCCCGCTCAAGCCTGTCAGTGCACTAGTGCAGCAGAAGAGAACAGATTAGTGTTTGACAGCACATAATAGAAGTCACCTGCAGAAGTCAGTAGATGCACCTGCAAGGACACATGCCTTTTTTCTACACCCAGGATAAGCTGCTGAAAACTACTAAGTGTTCAGGTTTATGCATAGCTAATACAGACAGCTCTGCCTCCCTCTGAGGAGGAAAGGTCTTGTTGCCTTCCATCCTCTTGGTTGCTCAGGGTCTCAGGACACTCAAAGCCACTAGAGTTCTAAACTGACAGTGTCTGGATTCCACAGCGAGTTGCTTAACACAAATACAAAAGGAAAAAGAGCATGGTGTCAGCCAGCAGGCAGAAAAGAGTCTTTGATGCCACATCCATGGTGAGACTATCAGGACTCCCAGCAACACAAGAGACTGCAGTGGTTCAGTTTTACTCACAACAGCTGTATCCAGACCCCTTACTCAAGTTAGCAAAGAACCTCTTCTTCAGACTGCATGGAAATGTGGTTTTGTGGGCTGTACCAGTTGCCAGACATAACTTAACAGGTACTTAATAGGCAAAGCAGATGCCACTAAAAATCTGATCCCTCACGAGCCTGTCTAGGGCTACCACTGCATTAGGTTAGGACCTACTGCTACTACTCGGTCAGTGCTTTGAAATAAGGTGAGATGGAACAATGTTGTCCTCTTAAAAAGCTTCATGCTTCTCTGCTTTTCAAAAGCAAGCACGACGTCAGCTTCACACAAAGTTTCTTCACACTATTTCTGTGTTAAGGCCAACAAAAGGCAGATATAAAGTCTCATTGGAAATACTTTTATGATCAGCAGGTTCAAAGAAATTTAACTGAATCAAGGGGGGCTACCAGAAAAGCTTGGCAACAACACAACAGAACAGCATTCATGCTGCAGCTTCACCTTCTGTAAAATCAGAACTCAGGTTTCAGAGCAACACGAAGGATCTGAACATAGTAGGACTAGATGTACGTCAGCTACTGTATCAAGTAATTCTAAACAATTCTTACCCTTTCCAACATCCCAACTATGTACTTAGTATCAGAAAATGGTCCTATTTCTTCATGACATCTTCCATAAACAATGGCCAGTGCTTGCAGACATAAGCACTTCATGTTCACTTTTGGGGTAAGCAAGAAGCGGTGGTAGAGCTCATTGAAGAACTCGTATCTAGGGCAGAGAAGAGATCTTTAGTGCAGCAAACCCCCAGGCCTTGGGAAGGAGAGAAGACTTGAATAGTGCCTCACGATTTTTTAATTGCTCCGCTTTCTTCTGTTTCATCTTCTTCCAGTAGCAGTCTTAGATAGTAATCCCCTATCTTGATTTCCTCAGAAAGGCACTCGTATTTCACCTGTAACAGGACAAATTGCTTAGCATTAAATAGTGCTTCTCCTTCATTTAGTTTTTGGTTGTGTAACACCACGGTGCTTGCTTGCATCCACAGACTCTGTGAGGTGAGCAGCCCTTCCTTCCTGTAGTTTGAGCAGGACCAGCACCTGCTAGTTTGCTGTTAAAGGAGCACACGCCTACAAAATACATGCCACAAGCTCTCCAGAGCAGAGGGTCTCACCCTGCTGAAATCCTAGCTTCTAGCCCTTAAAACTTTCTAAGATCAGTGGGTTTGATTAACTAAGCTGGGATAACATGTGGTGTATTTAATGACTCAAGTTTTAATGAGTATTTACACTCTTGCAACATTTTGCTCAATGTTACTACATGTAAGAAACACAGGCATGACTTAATTACTAAGCTCTGCTTGCCATTAAGCTGGGCAATAGAAGCCTAGAGGCACCAATATAGGCAGCAAGCAGCTGAAGTGAAGTTGCACAATGAGAGCCATCATCAGCTTCGGAGCAACTACGTTCAACTTAAACACATGCCTCAGTGCTTGGTGGCTAAGCATTTGGCAAGCACCTCCTTCAGTAGCCCCAGCAGACCAAAGCTGCTCCCTGTAGTGTTTTTTTTGCACCAGTAGTTTGAAAGCCACTGCCACGAGGCCACAAAGTTACCTGCAGATTTGAGCACAGCATGTTATACAAAGACATCCCACCAACTAGTACACTTCTGAGCAGCCTCAAGCCACCATCTCTGTTGGCAAGGGGGTAGGGTCCACAGGTGGCAGGATAGCCTGTCACCACTACACAGTTCAAATACTTGCAGTAGAGTCTGATAAAATATTCTCTTAAAATATTTGAAAGCAAATCTGAGACAGAAACTGCGCAAAGATCATGTTACAGAGTGCCCCACGATCCAGGACCTGCAGGACTGCTAGAGATACATTCCAGCAGCATGAGCCACGCAGGAGCACAAAGCACAGGTGGGAAGTGTGTCTTACAAAGTTTCAGATCTGTACTTCTGATGCTCCCCATTCAGCACCTCTAAACCTCAGGCAGATCTGGGACAACTGTGGCACCCAGAAGTCCTGTGCCTGCCCCATGGCTGAGGAGATCTTAGACAGCTAAATTCCAGTGCAGAAAATACCAATCCAAACTAAGGCAACTATTTGCTGCATCAAGCTAAGAAGCCACCTGTAGATGTGTGATGAAGAAGCTGCATACACAAAACAGTTTTCTCCTACAGCCTTAGCCTGGTGTCTTTCATTTCTTTCTCACTAGCCCATCAGCAAAGAACTCCTCAAGAGCAGCAGCTCATTTTTGTTTCACTGGTAGTATTCTGCTCAAGGTTCCACTAGAAAGCTGTGCTGTGACCAGGATGGCATATGGAATATCTAATTACATCTTAGCTGAATTCAGGCGTGGCCCTGCTTTGCTTTGGTATTACACAATGAACACTGTGGGACCCTGCCAACACTGGAGACAGAGTAGAGCACAGAAACGTGTTTACTAGCATCTGACTTGAAAACATCCTGCTAGTTATTTTGAACAAGCTTATTAGGACCTTACCAGTTGCTTTGCAGAAGCATGAAAGGCTGTTTTGAGTTCAGGCACTGCTGTAGAATGTGAAAGCAGTATCCTCAATCCATAATTGCAAAGCAGCACGGGTCTGACCACATAACCTGTTCTGGTTTGGCAGCCCACTATTTCACTGTGCTGGTTTGAGCCTAGCTAGAATGTTTTGGTGAGAAGGACTAGATCACAGGCTGTGACATGAAAAGAATCTGTTAGGGAAAACTGTTTGGGTATTTTCACCTGTGAGTGAAGTAGACATCATCACTGAGTCTACTCTGGTGATTTCTAAAGTGGGGGGGGGGGGGCGGGGGACACCCAAACCACCACATTCACAGCCTTAGAACCACTACGAGATGATGAAAATAAAGACAAGGAATTTGCCATCAGGAAGAAGTGACTCCTGGAAATACCCAAGAGGAGTCTGATGGAGCACACTGAAGAACAAGCACCATTTATCCTCACAAGAGTACAACCCCAAGTCTTTTAACACAGGAGCATATCAAGGGATCTGATCCATCTTTTGTCTCTACAGTGTCATTTGTCAGGCTGAAGAGGCTTTGTGTTTGCAGTGACACTGGACAGTATCTGCCCATAGCCTCAAGCCTTAGCAGTTAACTCCAAAATAACTGTAGCTTGCAGTCAGGGTTTATCAACACCAGATGCACTCAGAGAAAGACAAAGTGACACTTCAAGCAGACATATTTCACACATGCAGTTTCTCCTGCAGTGGGTCATTTACCTCAAACTCCTGATGGTTCCATGAAATAACATTACTGCTGCCAAGTTCTCTGTCAATATTAAACGCTCTCATTTCAGACTCAAGAGTGTCTCTCAGCTCTTCCCGTGTTTTGAAGTTCCAAATCAAGTTTGATCTGGCATGATCCTGAAGAAATCTAAGAAAGAAGTAACACAGTTTAACCACCTCCAAACATTACCTGAAAGGCAGACAAGATTAGCTAAGTGGATCTGAATTAGAAGGCACCAAGCAGTGGTCTCTCTAGCATTACAGACATGATGGTTCATCACCTGTAGAGTGTTCTCTCAACCCTGGAGGGCAGCCTAGCCTAAAGCATGTCTGATGTTATCCCTTTTGGCTCTATACAGTATCTGCACATACCTGATGACAAGGGGACCTGCAAGCTCTTCCTATCTGCTAGTGAAAGCTACAGGCAAACAACTCGGGGCAGCAGAAATGCACACAGCAAGTGTATGCTTTAAACAAAAAAAGGGCAGATCATGCAAGAAAATAGAAGCTGATGTCTCAAGTGCCTCAAGACAATCAGTGGACATTTTTCACTGGCAGCCTTTGGATCCAGCCACTGGCTTAGAGCAGCTCTTTAATACTCCCAAGTTTGTGAGCACACAAACCTTTCTCTCATGCAACACTTGTTTAGAGCAGACTACACTGGAATTTCAGAAACAGTAAGCACCAAATCAAACAGCTAAGTTCAGGGAATTTGCCCACTTGCTTTCCCAGACTGCTGACAAGTTGCGCTTTATTAGCCCATTTAACACAGCACCCCAGCCAAAAATCAACTGCTAATGTCTTTTCACAGGGGGAGACCATTCTTTTGTAGATTTTGACAGTTGCAAGAAGCCACAGGCAAGCAAGCTGCCTTTAGACCCTGTGGCACTATCTGAAATCCAGTATCCAGTTTCTCTTTGCCTGCCTCAGTTTTATTCTGGTTCAAGTTAGAACATCATGAATAGCTTACAGGTTGACACCAACACACTGCAAGGGTTCTTTACTCTGCTTAGCCTTCAACACCATGCAGATCTGCATCTGAAGGCAGTTATTCACTCTTCCTTTTGATGCACAGGAAAAAAGGATGGAGTCTAACAGCATTTGAGAAGCTTGTCCAATTCCTCCCTTCCCCAAATACAAGCTAAACCTGTAAGAATCTCTTGGGATTTAATTTTTCCTAAGTTCCTGCCACAAAGCACTTGCACTGTTTCAAGGCAGACAGAAACTGTCATGAGGCCAAGGCAGCTCAGAAGATATTAAGCAAGATCCAGTCCAGCAGTATCTGAGAGCCACACTCAGGCGGAGTTTTACCTGTAGTAGAAGAGATCCCAGTTAGCCTCTATTTTAATTCTTTGGCGCCGCTTCCTCAGTATCACTGGCTTCTGAAGAACGTTCTGCAAAGCAGGTACCTTTTACAAATTAGAAGGGGATGTGGGGAGTACCTGTTTCTACTAAGTAAAAAGCTGAGCTCTCTCCTTCAAAGCCACACTAAGTTAAGCCTGGTAAGTAAGGTCTTCTTTTCTAGCAAGTAGTAGTAACAGACTGCCGTAAGTTATTGACATCAGGTTAAGGCATGCCAGAGAAGCTTTCAGCTGTTTAACAAGTCATTCTTTTTGAAGCAAGTTAGCTCCCATCACCATAAGCACTCATCAGCTTCCCTCTTTGCTCTTGGAGGGAAATAACCAGAGCAAGTCACAGAAGTCAGTAACAAGCCTGTCTTGGACACTGAAAGGTTCCCTAGTTTGATCGAGCATGAAATCAACATTCTACTCTACATGAGGTACAACATGCAAGCAGAAGTCTGAGCAACACAATCCACACAAGCAGCAGAGATACAGACTCACCATATTGTTTCTGTCCTGATTGGGATGGAAAGGTGGAAGAAAAGAAAAGGTAGATTTAACAAGCCACAGCTGCACTTGAAAGTGCTAATACCAAACTTGCTACCTTCTGAGTTACACCTGAGTACACTTGCTGTGAAATCAGACAGCTCAAAACTCGACGCAGAAGTGATGGTTTAAACTATCCACAGTAGATTTTAAAGTGCACTTTGCCTTTCCACTACTTTTCCTACAATCCTCCATCAATATTAAAATATCACTATTATAAATATTAAATGTTGGCTGCAAAGAAGATTGCATAGTTTGTGCCAAAAGCAGTTTAAAGATTGGGTGTGCCACATTTCAAGGAATTTTATTCTCCTGTGTACTTCTCTCGGCCAGTTTGATGAGGCTGGCTAAAGCAGGCAGCAGCTAAGGCTTAACACATCTGCTGAAGGAATCCATTCACCTGTGAATCTCTCAAACCCTGCTTTCCATTCTCCAGGGCATCCATTTCTAACCCAAGATGAAGAGTAGTAAGAGGCAGGTTTGCTCAAAGGAGGCACAGCTGTAGAGTCTTCCACGTTTCTACCCTTCTGTTGCTGTCACACTTCCCTGATTTCATGGATTTGCAGGTGTTCCTCTCTACACTTAAGTCAAGTGGCAAAGAGTTCCAAATACATTTACCTCTTTTTGAGCTATGCCCATTCTGTCTCTCCAATGCATCAAGACCAGATCCACTTTCTCTTTGGCAAATTTTTCAACTTCCTTTGCAGCTTTTCCAGCCAGTCTCTGCCACTCAGGCACCTTATTGAACTTGCCATACTGATCCTGCAGAACAAACCCTATTAATCACTTGCAGCTGCAGGTCTGCCAGCTTGTTCGATGCAGGGCAGTGCTACAGTCAAGTGTCTGCATGAGGACAGTCACTTAGAGGCTGTAGCTCTCTCT
Organism: Tricholaema leucomelas; assembly: GCA_013400475.1. Taxonomy (NCBI): domain Eukaryota; kingdom Metazoa; phylum Chordata; class Aves; order Piciformes; family Lybiidae; genus Tricholaema lacrymosa; species Tricholaema leucomelas. The sequence goes on from WAAF01002223.1 coordinate 73,602, forward strand.
GATGGAAGGTGAGACAGATAGGTCTACTTACAGTTGCAATTTTTAAGTTATCTCTAACATGCATCCTGTCAGCATCTTTCTCAGGAACAGGATCAGCACTGTCGAGGTATGCCAGCAGACCTGGAGGCTGAAGACATTTCAAACAGTGTTAGCAGACATGTGGCTAATGGAACACAGGCCCTCACATCAGGTGATGAGACAACTCCTTAAGAGCTCTCAAAATAGAACTTCTGTTCACCTCCAAGCAAGTATGTAAAGCTACAGCAGCTTTTTGCTCTTGCTAGTGAAGTGCCACCAGCCAAGAGAATCATCTCTCAGAGACACATCATTAGCTTCAGTACAGCAGAGCTCCTGCCTATATTCTGCTTCTTAAAGGAGCACTTAAGGACTGCATGAAGAGAGCTGACCTTGCAGACATCAATATCTTTTGAACACCATATGCTAGGGTTCTGGTCTCCCAGGCTAGGCTTTTCCCTTGGAGGTAAAGGAGATATTTGCTACACATACTAAGTTCTCTAACACTGCAGGCTCTCAGATTTTATTTTTCCCCTACTTCATATCCTGTTTACTCACCAAAACACGTTTCAGTAAGTTCATAGCAGTTCTGTTCTCAGCTGTCCAGAGGCCAACCAAATGTCTACTTAGCTGCCTGAAAAAGCAACTGAAATTAGCAAACCACGGGTTCATTTTAGATAGTTTTAACCACTAAGCCAACACCCTTACCATGCTGGTGAAATGAAGATAAGCAAGAGCTTCATGCTCTTGTTCTAGTTCAAAGACAGGCTTAGCATGCTTTAAAGTGTTGCCTCAAAGAGGTTCCAGAGAAGTTAGTGGAACAGCAGCAGCACACGCTTTTGGATCTAGACCTCAAAAGAACACTTGAGCAATAGAGCAGAAGCTACTTATCCAGTAACCAAGTTCATCCAGTCAGTCTTAAGCTAGAGTTAAGATTCTAGAAGCCATCAAGAACTGCTGACTATTCTCCTTGAAGCTCTTCATATCAGTTACTTGCTAGGAAAGCCTTTTTCAAAGCCTGCCTTCTAAGCCAACTGACCTGCCAACATTCAGCACTGGGTTTCCACTGCATAGAGCTGCAGCATTGCTTACAAGTGAGTTGTCAGTGTTAGCTGTAAAACAGAACTAGCACGACAGAAGGTTTCACACTAGCTGGCCCCAACAAGTCCCACTTGTCACTGTGCTGCTAAGCAACTCCTACAGCACTTGGGAAACATGCAGCTGAAACTTTTATAACCTTGTCCACCCCAGCACATGCTCAGGCCAGAGGTTCTACTGGCTGCTGAATTCAGGGAATGACTGCTGTATGAGACCTCTCTCATACAGGATGGGTGATGCCAACTGCAGGCAAGATGCCTGGAGTGTGCACACTAGGATCCACAGTCATGTAATACAAGTTGGACCTCTTCATGAGTTCTAGACATTCCACCTGTCTTTTCTTTCCTGAAGGCTTTCAGAGAAAAAAGAAATATAAAAAGGAGCCTTTAATGAGTAACCAAAGTCTCATTTTGCTTAAAAAAAAAAATGAAAAAAAAGAAACCAAAGGTTTATTAAGCGGCTGCAGCCTCAGCCAGAGCTTTCCCTACTTAAAGACAGATCAGCTACTGCAGCAAACACTCTCCTGAAGAACTACACGCTCTCTCCTCTGACCTCCCAATGGTTCAGTGCTAGCTAGGCTGATGAGACTTTTTAAACATAATATTAGGTGAGACTGACATACCTATTGGTAAGCATCCTCTGATCTGTGCTTATTGTAAACATAGCAGTGTGCAAGTGACGAGGTAAGGCACCTTCACTGAGGGCAAGGTCTTGCATTTTGGTAGCAATCTCTTTGTCTCCTTCCTTTGGAAACAGGGCAAGATGATTACTAAGGAAAGAATCTTAGTTAAGCTGTTTTTATCTTAGTACACAGTTCCAAGGGCTTCCTGACCATCAGTTACGTCGACCAAAATCCAAAGAAGCCGGAAGCTATAGTGTGATGGGCTTGAAGTGCAAGTTCTCACCAGCAACTAATCAAAAGTGTAACAAAACCAAATTATCAGTAGTTACACCTGTGAGGAAACAGGATAGGGAAACCCTAACTGGATAGGATAAGATGCATGTCTGCCTTCACAGATCAGGAGATGACGGTACAAGTACCATCTCCACACAACAACTGTAAATTAATGGCAAACAAAGCACTTGTTGCTTGACTTCGGTCAACAGCAATCTTTTAAGAGTAGCCCAGTTCAGTCACATGGGCAGACAGTCACCCAGCTGAGATACATTAGCTGCAGTAATTCAGAAAGAGCTTTCACTGCATTTTCAATTGTCCATGTCCCACTGTAGATCAAGTAACAGGAGCTGTAATCAACAGCATAGCAACTTGTAGCTGACGTTACCACGTGCATCGGTGGAAACTTGCAGATTTGCAACGCCTCTATTGCAAGTGTTCACTCCCTCCCTTCCAGGAAGGACCAGATCTGCGTTCCAGACGCGTGAGCCACTGGAATACAGTGAGGCACTAACCTAAGCCCTGAATTTCAACACAAGATGTGTCGGGAGTCAGCACGGTCACCCTGCAACAGCCTTGAGCACCCCTTGAGGAGTATGGGGCTTGGCCCAAAGATGACTTTTGTGTGGAAGCTAGCAAAGCCAGGTCATCCCTTGGGAAAGCAATATGACAGAGGCTGGCATCACTAGTCTGCTCTGGGCCATCGCTAGCTGCTAATCCCCTACTGCTCCACCTGGCAGTGTGTTGCAGCACATGACCTCTCCTCCTTGGCAGGGCCTCTTTAACGTGCAGGACAGGTCTGGTGACCGAGCTACACGCAACATTGACAGCCAAATCTTGCCTGCAGTATGAAAACATGCAAGGCACTACCTACCATCCCAACTGATGTGCCTCCGCCCCCCAAGCATCAGAGAAAGCAAGGTGCTATGTAAAACCACTCAGAATTAAGTGGCCTCCCCCCTTGCCACCAGCACAAGAGAAGCTAAAATAACAACCTTCCACTGGGAAGCAACTGCCCTCCAAACCGGCCAACACAAAGCAAGTATCCTGTATAGAGCTCTCACCTCTATTATTGCCTTCATGACCAAACCTGCTCCTTTCACAATTGCCATGGAAGGGTGCTAAAAGAGAATACAGGCAAAATGAGCTGAGTGCAAGATTTGGAGGTTAGATCACCTGCAATTCAGTTTAACTCATCCACACAGCTGTTCTGCCTCTAGTTCTAGGCAAAACCTAGCCCCAGGAAGAGCTCCTATCCTACACCTTTCAAGAAGAATTCCTCATGCAGCTGTCAGATGACTGCCTTGGCACTGCACAGCAGTACAGAGAAGCTGGGGAAACTGACACAAGCTAACACTAATGATTTATAGGAAGAAAACACTGACATCTCAGCTAAACCCCCTAGAATTCTTGCAGGTTCACTACTGAACAGGATGTTACTGTCGTTTTGTAACTCTTCACGCTGCTTCTACTAAGAGACACAAAAAGAAGTGTCAGATTCTCCAAAGAAAGGAAAATCTGGGCATCTGCAGAATCTAGCTTAATATTTAACTGGTATGTTAAAGTGCTTCTAAGAAAAGAGTCTTAGGCAGTTTATTCTGTAGTGCATGATGTGCCAAATCACTGGAGAATAACCACCTCACAGACACTGAAGGTAAAGCAATGTCACTAAGGTTAAGGCACACTAACCACCTGAACAGGAGGCAAATTATCCTTCCAGGAGAACATCAGAAAAATTCATGTTCAGTGACTACCCGAGGCCTGTAATAGTGGTAAAAATCTGATGCACTCTTACCTGGAAGAGCTTAAATAGTGTTCTTCCATTAGACGCCACCATTTCCAACAGCATGTCAAACTGCTGCCCCTCGGTAGTCTCACTGTACGGAGCACACAGGGCAAACGTCAGGAAGTCCAGAAGCGAACTAATTACCAGGGCACCTGTCCCATGATCCTGGAATCAGGAAAGCAAGCATGTCAGAGGAAAACAGCCCTGTCAGAGTATACATGCAAGTTTCACTTGGTACTGATGACGTTGAAGGTGCTCTTCCTTGCACGGCATCAGACAGTCTGCAAACAAAAAGTGAGTTTCCCAGATGCCGTTAGCCTGATGACAGCAACACTCTGGTGAAGCACTGGCTCCTACAGAACATGGGAGGCTTGGACAAGCTTCGGTGCCAGACACCTGTGCTGTCTCTGCTCCAACTGCAGCTATAAATACATTCCAAGCATACCCAAGGATCACAGAAGTGTTTTCCCAGCAATTAGGAAAAGCCCTTAAAGAAGGTCTCTGTTTCAAAATCTGACTTACCACATGGGAATTGAATTTCTCTAGTAGATTTTCTAGAAACTTCTTTGAAGAAAGAAGGGAAGCTTTGTTCAGCTGCTCCTGCCTCAAGTCATAGTCATCATGCATGGGCTACAAAAAAGTGAAAGTATTCACTACACAGTTACACTTCAGCCCTCCGCTCTTAACAGCTGTATTCACAAAGCCACATTCTGAACTAGTAACAAACACATCCTGCTTCAAGTTCAGCAGGAAGCCACTAGAGGACAGGTCATTTCATGGATGAGCACACTGCAGGTTGAGGGGCAGCCCCTGTGCCTGAATGTTTCAGTAGGTACAGCTCACCTATGCCAAAGGGAAAGACTCTGCAGTCCAGTACTTACACACATAAGAGCACAAAGCATGTCAATAGAGGCATGGGTTACTCCGTCGTTGTTCCTTTTGAGAGCTTTCACAACCTTCACTCCCAACCGTTCTCGAAATCTTTTGGAAAGGAAGCACAACCACCAAAATTAGAGAGGAAACAGAAATGTAAAATTAAGATAAAGGACCCAAGGTGACCTCCTCTCACTGCATGTGGCAAGCCAGTACCTTGACATATCCATAAACTTGGAATTCCTTGTTAGGAAAACCTTGACTTCACTGTTACCTTTAGCTAAGTGTGTTCTCAGCATGCTCAGATTGTTGCTGTGGTTACAGGACAGTGACAGAACAGGAGCTACCCACAGAAGCACAGTACTTCATACAGCTCTTGGGCTAAGCCTGTATGCCACTCCTCACAGCATTTAGCTGTCCCACGGTCCAGAGTCAGGAACATTCCAAAGAATGCCAGGCAGTTTTTCTGCTTCCTTACATTACTCAGCTCAGACACAAACTCCACGCAGCCTACACTTACTGTAAGATTAGAGCTCAACTTCTAATGTGAACTTCTGCTGCTGAAGCAGTGGCCTCAACATACTTAAAGAATGAAGGACTGCCTATGCCAAGGACTGATGAAGGTACACGTTAGAAGTTTTTACACTAGGAAAGACATTAAACTGTATTCAACTCAAAGCAGAAGGCACTCAGGAAAGAGAAATCAGCTTTGGGAACATTTGGGATTCTCAGATAACTCTACAGCCTGCTGTCAGCCTCATGTTGCTGAGGTAACAATGCTGCTTCTGTACACACAGGCTGCCAGGTTTTCAGAAGTGATGCTTAACTCCAGCCCTCAGTTTTAAGGATTATACATCAAAGGCCTCTGACTTACTTTGGGAGCTGAGTGAAGGCAAGGAAGCCTGCTTTGGAAGCCACTAGCCGTCTTACTGCTTGGAACTGGCTTTCAAGCTCTGCATTAGATGCTGCCATCTCTCCCTCCTGCGAGAGCAGTGCCGTTATGGCGTTATTGATGAGCTTCTCCTTGTTCTCCGAGAACAGACCCTGGTTCAGAAATAACAACCAGTAGTATCTTTACGCACTAGCAACACCTTAAAGGGACGGGCAGAGGATTTACTCTTACATCTTGTGTAACTGCATGGAGTACCCCGCTGTAGGAAATGTTAGCATTGAACCTGAAGACAGCATCTGCAAAGTTACCATCTGGAAGAAGACATAACAGAAGTTAAGCATGCAGCTCCTGACTAAATCCCTGCGTGCTTTAAAGAGCACTACAGAAGCATGTAAGAGGCATTAGCTTACTTGGAGGAGCAGCTAAAAACCTCAGATGGAGGCTCTCTACTTCTTCATCTACCGGCATGCTGAGCAGTCCCCACCGCTGGCCTTTCTGTGTGGAGGTCATTTTCACACAGACATCTCTGTTACCAGAAGCTCTCACTCCATCCAACAAGCTAGCCAGGAGAGAATCTCTGTCAGGAGAAAAAACATACCATTTACATCAGAAAAGTTAAGACCCAAGTTAAGACAAACAGGGAAAAAAAAGACAGAATGAAAGGCAGTAACATCTGGAATCTCTTACTAATCCTGGTGCCAAGAGCTACAGCTCTGCAGAAGTCACTCCCTTCCAGGTGCCCCTGTATTCATGGCGAGGATGGAGCTGTCCTGGGCACACTATAGTCAGATGGAGCCTTTCACTAAACTCCGGATTATCCGTTAATGAGTTACACACTGCAAGCCAATTCAGCCCTGTGCCTGCTTCAAAACCTCACTGAGCAGGATTAGGCTGCATTACAGCTGCAAGTGCACTCAGGGACTGCTCTTTTATATAGCATCAACCAAGACAATCTTCATCAGAGAGCTCAAAAGGCTGGCAGAGTTTCACATTCCTGTATCACTTACAACTATTCCTTCTGTCCTTGTCTCAGCTATGCTGCTTAACCGAGTATGACACACAGACAGCATACTGCTTTGCACCAACAGGCTGTGTCCAACACCTTTATGTGTCCTTCAGAAACCTTCTGGACAGATCTGCCTAACACTGGGGTGAAAGTAAAGGGTAGAGATTTAGATGCTCTAACAAATCTTGATTTGTAGGAGGCAGACTGCTTGGAGTCAATTTCATAGGTCAGAGTTTGGGGAAACGGGGAACCTGCAAGGACTACAATGGCAACTTGCACTTGGCAGTGCATCCCCGGGAGCCCCAGCTACCTTTCTGTCGAAGAGTACTTCCGAATTTGACCTTTGATGAACTCAATGGTAAAAAGCTGAGGGTTCTCACAGTCAGACACTATAGCAAACACCTGAAAATAAGAGACAGTGATCACATTCATGACTCTATAAATTAAGGTCCCAAATTCCTACTACCATCAGCTTCTAGAACTTCTACCTGATGAAGTGACACCGAGAAAGGTTGCCTCTTACCTCGCCCAAAGGCTTCAAAGTAGCAATGTTATAGGTAGCTGGATCCCGCTCAACTAAGCAAGCTTCTGTAAGAGCCAGCACTCTTTTCACAGGCTCCTTAAAAAACCCAACAGGCACATTAGGACAGAGAATTCTCAGCACTCCAGAGGAACAAGGGCAGTTCAGGTGGGCACCCTTACCAGGTGTCGAGGAGTTATTTTCTGAACAACAAACTCTGCTAAGGATGTCACCGACTCGTCATTGCTGTACTTGCCGAAGCGAAGGTTCAAGTACTGCTCAAACTCCAGGGCCTCCTTCCTTACCCGCAGAGAGATACCTACGAAGTTGCCAGCATGCTCTATTGCACTTTTGATAATTTCCTCCCTCTGCTCCGACGCAAACAGGTGCTGCAAGTTTTGACAAGAAAATAAACCAAACAAAAACCAGATTAAAAACTCCATGGCATAGCTCAGGAAACCAATTCCCTAAATAATCTTCCACCTAGCAGCTGGGCTTGCCTTTGTAAGTGCACAGTATAGAGAGAATAGGCATTTACTACACAAGAGATCCACTGCTGAGCTCTCATTTGCCTTTCAAAAACATAAAACCTATAGCAGCTGTTGCTAAAGGCTACTCTGCTACAAACCAGTGTGCCATCGGTCTGCATGACCTGCTTGCCCATGCTTGGCAACAGATCCTCACAGCTTGGCAGGCGTGAGGAGCCAAAGATGCACAGTGGTAGTCCTGGCTGCTGTTTGTGAGGTCTGCTCTCCAGCCTTGCAAGACAAGGTTAGGGTAGCTCTGGAGGATCAGATATATACTAGTTTTGTGCTAGAGCAAAACGTGCTGCAGTACAAAACACAGGGAACCTCAAATCTAGGCACCAGATGCCTGTTTTGTTTGTAGTGCCTGCGGTGCCTGCATTTACATCAGTAACTGTGAGCTAATTTCTAAAGATCCATTTCAGCTCTTACAGCGTAGTCCACAGAATGCCTTCTAGGATTCCAAAACCAGCATTACACTGCAGCAATTCCCAAGTGAAGCCACTGAGCACCAGCCCATAGGCTAAAAAGGCAGTAGCATCTCTGCTCAATGTATCTCTTATTGAATCCATCAGCTAGGTAGATGAGTAACACTGCCTGCCACCTCTAACTTCAGGAAGTGCCAAGAAACTCCATGTCCACATCACAGTGTAGTCACTGCCCAGACAGAAATAACTAGATGTTCTATACTCAAGTTCTAAATAGGAAAAAAGTCACCAAACAAAAACCCCAACCAACCCACCCAGAACAAAAAAACCCACCCAAACATTGCTCTCTAATGTTTTGAACTCATTTTCTGTGGAAGAGGTTTTAAAATCCATCAGCAAACCTTGAGGCTCCACAGCCAGGTCCTGAAGGTGCAAATGCTTGCATGCTCACGTGATGGTGAAGCCTCGTGTGAAATAGACAGCTCTAAACACATCATCAAGCACCATACCAAGATGTTTGCTTCTAGCACTTACCAGTCTACTAAATCCCCCATAGAGGATACAGAAGCCTCCCTGGTAGCCAGCAATATCAACAAAGCCTTCGAAGTTTCTGTAGTCATAGGAGCACAGGACTTTGTTTGTTGCAGGATCTATTTGGTCAATACCTCCAGGAGTCACTTCCAGAATCACAGGCTTCCTTGTATCACTCCAGTGATGTTTGTAGCAGTTATACCTCTGCAGAGAGAGCCACTTTTAGTCACGCAGACACACGCTCCTTTACTACACAGCAGCAGTTCTTTTACGATCAAGGAAGGCTCACAAATGGTATCCCCTCCCTTAATGCTCTTTTCTTTGTTAGGAACACTATGAATCAAAGCAAAGGAGCTGTCAACCGACAAGCAAGTCACAGCTTCAACAATGCATGTTTAGAAGAGAACGGCAAGCCATGAACAGCCACTCCAGAAGGAGCGAGTTTCTCTTGTTGCAGAAGATGGGCTGCTCGGCCTGTGTGCACTGCAGCTAAACAAGGAAATAGCTATGGCAGCAGAGGCTGTCATTCATCCAATCAAGTTAAACTTAATCACTACAGTGCATATTTTTCACAGCCTGCAGTCATATTCCCTTACAGACTAAATGAAAGCAGGAAAAGTGAGAGGTCTGTTCTAAACCACAGTAAGATAAAGAGAACCTCTATATGCCAGCATTGTTACCATGCTCATCACTGCAGATTTATTATCCAATACTTTAAGTTACTCTAAGGGCTACCTCCTTCTCTCCAAAGAAGAGCTGCAGACAGCAGAGCCTTTTATTTCAACAGCAATCCTCAGATTCTTTATGTGTACCACTGTAAGGCTCAGGCCAAGTAAAGAGAACTGCTGAAAAGGTTCCCACTGCTTTTGAACAAACTCCTAATTTTCTCTTCTCAAAGCACGGCTTCAGCCACAAATCTACAGCAGCTACTTCAGGTAGTGCATGCAGCACAAGTGTAAACAAGAGTCTTGAGATCATTTCACAAACCCCACCAGTGACCCAGCCAAGTCACTTACCCGGCCTGTGATTTTGCCTTCTGAGAAGTCTGTCCTGAATCTCTGTTTTTAAAAGAAGTTAAGAATGAATGCAAATACTACAGCAATTCTGTTCAGAAAGTCTACGTTTAAGCTGACCTTGTTTTAAGGGACTCGGACCTCACCATTCCATTGCAATTTAACATACTCAGTATTTGTAGCTTTACTCACTAGTTAAGAATCATCTACTAGCTGCTGTAACTGACACTAGATCAAGTTAACAGAACAGCTCAAAACCCAGTTTTCTTTCCTACTTCTTCTGTAAGGAAAGACAGCATAGTAACCTACCACAAATGGTAATGATAACCATGTATTTAGCACTTGCTTGAAAACAAAACCCCCCCATCAAAGCAAAGCCAACCCTCAGACCTTACCAGTGCCTCAGTGAGGAGTTCTGTTCTGTGTTCTGTGGAGAACTTCAGAGTCTCAGACTTTTTCCCACTCCCCTTGCGAAAAGTGAGGCTAAATTCTGTTCCTTGTCCTTTTCCAACAGGAGAAATGCTACAGATATCTCCATAAGGCCACTAGACAATTGAAAGTAATTAGGTTATTCTGTTAGTAGCTTCAAAGCTACATCTCCTCCCCTCAAAACCCTCAGTAGTGATAATAACCAAGTTGCCGTCATGAGACAATAGCTAGCATGTTGCGTGCCAGGTGGAGCTGCCTAGCTGATGCTCTGCAAAGTAAGTGCGTGCCCCAAGTCCCTGCAAGGACACAGCCTTACAGTGATCAAAGTTAGCACACTTCACTCAGAACACACACCCAAAAGCAAACTACTGTTCATTGGCCAATAAAGACAAGCTGCTAAAAGCACAAACCCTGCTGAATATTGGCAAAGGTAGCAGAGGCAACACCAGCTTTCTGTCATGCAAGCTGCTGTAGCTGCTACCATAGCTTCTCTTGATACCTTGTCAGACTAGATAGATTCTGAAGGCTGAATGCCATTCTGGATGGTTAACACGAGTCAGAAATCAAGTCCAGAGGTGCTAGTTACCTGGTTTGTAACTTCTAGCGTGTTTGGGTTGTAGGTGGTGATGGCATGAGTTCCAACGGAAAACACTCGCTTGTACCTAGAATGCAGAAGACTGTCTGGTTCTGCACCCACAGCAAAATCCTGCTGGGCTGCAAAAATTACATTAAGAAGCTGTAAACAGGTCACTGTTACACAATAGATGTTGCCAGCTTGCACTTTACCCTTACAGTATGTTCAGCTTGTCTATCTATAAAGAGGACACACAAGAACAATATTACTGAACGCACATATCCTAAGTTATTGGCTAACCAAAGGCTCTTGCAACTTGCACTGGAAGGACTACCAAACCAGGATAAATTCTAAAAAACACTAGCAGACAGGAAAAGACAGTTTTGCAGTACTCAAAAGCATCTGTCTGAAGCTGTCTCAGACGACACCTGTAACATAAAATAATCCACTTTTCACATCTCGTCACAACACTCTCACAAGTCAAACTGCTACTAGGACCAAGTCTAATTTTCTTCACCTTGAGGAAAACTAAAGTTACTAAACTCAGCAAGCCTGAGATGACTGAAGCTGTAGTCCAACACAGCTAGTCACTGTACATAGACATCACAGATATGTTAACTGCCCCAGTGCTTGAAGAGCAGCTGAGAAAGGCTGTTGCTACCTTTTCAGGCATGTCAAAAGCAAGCACCAGGCAGCTAAAGCTAAGACATCCAGATGCAGCAAGCGCGAAACGGAAGCTCTACCACGGTTTCATTTCCTTGATAATCTTCACAACAGATCCTGAATCAACTCTTTATATAAAGGCTATTTACATATTTCTGAATCAGAAGGTTTTTGCAACATAACCACCCAGAGTTTGAAACAGTACATTATGACTAATCTCTTACTACTAGCAGCAACTGTGTTCTAGGGTGCTTCTCTCTGGAAGCAGTCCTGCCCAGAAAATCAAGCCAAACCTAAATCCGAGGCACCTGTGGTAGGCATTCTCTGAAAAAAAAATAAACTCTGAAGATGGATGCCCTCCTTCAACCAACCAAGCCCACTCTGGCTAGCTCTTCATATTCAAACTGACTCAGGATAGCAATTTCAGTTTCATTTCTGGCTGAATTGTGGGTTTGCTGGGTGAAGAGCAGATGTCTAATTGGCTGAGCTGGATCTCTGCCAGATTGGACACTGTATCCAGCAACTCAGTATCTGGAAGTGTATTTATCATCCAGCATTCCTAATATGTGATGTGACAAGGAATACAAGGCAGAACAGCAGATGTGCTGAACCAGCACCTCCTTCATTGCCTCTCCCTAGAAAAACTTAGAAGACCAAGTTTTGTTGCAGAAACAGAGAGGACTCACAAGTCACTTCCTACACATCCAAAACTTCACCTGTAAGTACATATAAAGGCAATTATACCTAAGCCTAGAAGACATAAAATCAAATGCCAGGACCTTAACTCAGACAAGACTCAATTTGCTCATTAGCTAGAACCCTAAAACTAAACTATTTCAAGTGAATCGAGAATGTGTCTTTGTAGACAGAAACTTTTGCCCTCAGTTGCTCAGCCTACTGTGGACTCTGAACTACACAGGACTTCATTTTTTGCTGACAAAAAGGCAGGAACTCTTTGATTAGATACTGAAGCAATCTTCACAGTTTTTCAGAGCACATCTGAGAAAGATCTGTGGCCACCATTCCTTGCAATCCCATCCTCCTTCCCCTCCTAGCATTCCTAGTCTTAGACACTTGATGAATTCTTCCTATAATCAGCAAATAACAAAAACAAAAGTGAGATTCAACTTACTAGTCAAAAAACCAGGTTCAGACAACATCTCTGAGTACGATCACTACAGTGAAGCAGCACTCACGTTCCTGGGCAGCAGACAACATGCCCTCTTTACTCCGTTTGTTTAGGCAGAAAGGGAAAAACGCTAGCTGCCCAGCACTGCTCTGTGTGTGAGAAGGGGCAATGGGCAAGGACACCAACCTAAGTCCAGAGAAGCTTTGAGAAGTATGTGCAGCTGCTGACTCCAAACACAGAACAGCAGAGACCATCTATGACAGTTTAATGGAGTTTTATTGGAAGTTCCTTCAGCTTCTCTGCAGACAGAAGCATTACTGAAAAGCCTTTCTTTGGATCCAAAACTCCCACCAGAAATAAAGTGTATCTCTAGCAAGAGAAGTCTTCAAACAATCTTGCTTACTAGTTTAACAGATAATCTATTACACAACTTCAGTCTGTTTGGACTAGTGGCTCTCATCTACCACAGTATACAAGCCACTACTCCTCCAAGAGTTCTGAGGCTAAAGCACAACTTTGAAAACTCAGATTGATTCTAATGAAGACACATTAAAGGCTGAGCAGCAGGAGACTTTAGTGAAATTTTCATCTAACAATACAGGAACTGTCATTAAATCAAATAATGGAGAGGAGAAATGTCACAAAGCATAAAACCTCCAAACTTTAAAATACTTACTTTCCCCTCCATGAATGTTTTGTTGTGTAGAAACAAGCAAGATCTCTGTTTTCTCTAATTATATTCATTCTGTGCCAAGACCTGAAAACAAAAGAGCCATCCTGTTAGTACTCACGATTTTCCTTTCAAACCAAAGTTCACTAATCATCAATATGCTTCAAGACAAAAAGGCTTTGTTTTTAAACACTCCAGTCTCTGCTTTGTCAGTTACACACAAAATCAGGAATACTTATCCAACAACATACAGACGAAGTTGCACATGGAGTTGAATTCTTAGTTCCCTCACTTCGCTACATTTAGCAGTACTAGGATACAGTAATTTATGCCCCATTATTTGATACATTAGCTTAAGTCACACACCTTCTGCTGCACCTTTGCACACTTGCACCCAAATGTATTTTACACCACTGCCAGAACACTTAACTCCTGAGAATTTTATTGTATGAAAGTGATTTGAGTGCCCTGCTGCCACCACTCCAGCTAAGCCACATGCCTAGTGGCATTTCAGAAAAACAAAAACAAACCCAAACCAAACCACCAAAACAAACAAAAACAAAAACAAACCAAAAACCCAAATGAAGCAGCAGAGTAGAGCCTGGATAGCTGCAACAGCTTATTTTCCAGTTTGAAATGGAATTTGAAGTTAAGAAACTTATTGGCCAGGTGCTTAAAGAGCTGATGAGTACCCTTTCTATGCACCAAGTTTAAGCAACCCCACCACTGAAGTCACACAGGAATACTTATTCCCTGAGCAAGTGCAGGGATTCAGCAAACCTTGCACGCAACTGCTGGACTGGATCATGGCTTTAGGAGCCGGCAAGATCTAAGAAGGGGCTTCTGAACACTGAACTTTCCATAGTTGAAACCAATGCACGGTGGGGACTTGGGAAATTGACCTCCTTTTTACTTCCCTTTGCTGTTACTACACGCGAGGCATTTGAGTGGACATACTCTAAGCCACAGGAGTGAAGCTGTCACTCTCAGTTTACTGCTACAGCATTATTTTCGTTTTTGAAGGTGTCAAACAAGCTCCCCTGCTCCTGACCACTTACTGGTACTGCTCTCAAGGTCACTTTAAATGTGGCAATCCCAAAACATGACACACTTAAGAAGCTCATCTGCAAGAACTCACATGGGTAGTTTGCCTGAATCGATGCTGAAGTAATCCAGCCCCAGTCAGTACATAAGTGAAGTCAGACCATAACCCCAGTTCCCTTTTTACATTCAGCTAGCTCTCTATGATTTGTAAAGGAAGGTTTCTCATTTGGAGATGGATAACCTGTAACATCAGCTCATGGCTAATTTCTTTCCTCTATGACTTGAGGCTATTTTCTTTCTGATCAAAGACTGTAACAGTTACACAGTCATGACAACGAAGAATGGACAGCCAAGTGAAATAAGCTGGAGAATTCATTCCCTCTGGTGAAGAACCAGTACAGTCACCACCTCCTACTGCAGAGAATTTGTGGTCGTGCCGCTGGGAAAACACAAAAGCAGCATTTACACATTTCAATGACTCAGACTTTGACTCAGGTCATCAGAGTTAATACCCCATTGACTTGTTGCCAGTTAAATTCCCTAAGTCCAGTTTTTGGAAGCAAAGTTTCATGAGATAAGATATTCAACAGTATTATTCCTGAGGTTCTCCATTTTGCCTGGTTTAAAAACAATGCTGCACTATTACTGCTGTGGATAGGCATCAACAGTACACTGTCCAAACTACACAGATTTACTGCCTAGTAGCACATGTCAGATCTGATTGCTCTTGAAGATAATTCTACACTACACAACTAAGTGCCACAAACTCAGTCTTCACAGCTCCTTTAAGTCATTTTCTTGACACTAATGTATTACTAAAAAGACTTACAACAAGACAAGCCCCACTGTGTATGGTGCAAGATCTATTTACCTCTAGTTCCAGTTTATCCAACACCAGACTCCTCTGGCAAACTCAAGTAGTCTCCCAGACCTGACCACCACCTACTCTACACATCACTTGCTCCAGACTTGTAAACATCTAGTCTAAATACAGCACTGGGAAACACTGCTTCATGAGTCAGCATTGGCTTCCATGAGATTTACAGCAGCAGCTACCTGCGCTCGGGACACCAATACATGGAATGCCCAGATGCAGTACAAACCCACTAGGCTGCGTCTTTGCTTTGTTTGCATTCAACTACTGAAGCCACCAAGCTTCCCTGCTTTGCTCACCGTGCTTGGGGACAGTGACTGTAGCTATCTCTCCCACTCAGAAGGTCAGCACAGAAGCAGTATGTGCCAAAATGTAGTACCAATTTGTTCTTGTACGTGTGCCTGCGTTTGAGCACAGAACAGGCTAACAACAGCCTAGCATCAGCAGCTGCAATGCTGAGGACCAGCAATGATTTTTCAGCTGCCTGTGGCTCTGCTGTAAGAAGAAAACAAAACAGTTTCTGCAAAAGGCAAAGACATCTTAGAAAAAACAAGTTGCCTTCAGTCTCTGTTACATGATCAGTGTGGCATCACTCTTTTGGTACCACCTACAGTAGGACACACTCTCCTTTGAGTACCTGAGACAGTACAACCCTTGACTTCCCATCAGCTTTTGTTAACAATACAGTTCGGTCCTTTTGCCAGTGTAAGCTACAGCGACCTGCCAAGTCATCTCTCAGGAACTCCCCCAGACAAGATCATATTATTGTCACCTTTACCACCTCCTCCTGCAGGTAAGACTCCTTTACAAAGTTGACTGCCTTGACACAAACCTGGAGTTAAATTCTCTAGTTTGCCCATAAAAGCATCTGTGACAGTAAGGTCCTAATTTTAATGATCATCTTAGTGTCCTAGGGTAGATGCTACAGAAAATCATAACTTCAAAGGTTCTTTTGAACATATTGTGGCAAGCTACTGGACAGTGCACACTCACGGCTCTCAAAGGTTAATACTGGAGAAACACCTATTTCTACTAGAGCACAGGCACGGTTTCATTTGAAAGTAACAGTTTATAAACACGCTCCATCTGGTTGATAGAGAGAGCAGGCTGAATGCAAAGTGCAGTCACATCATCAAACTCCTGCAGGCAAAACATTGTCCTTGACTTGCAGCTTCTGTTGGGAGCCTAACTAAAGTACTCCCCCAACACCTGGACATTTTAATGAGCTTTCTCACAAGACAGAAGTTCAGAAACACTTTCCTCTTTCATTCTTATAGTACTGTATGAAGTTCTAAAACAGTCTTCGAGGGAAGAGTTGAAACCAAACCACCTTTGTGTGTACCGAACATATCAGCAACAGCAGCACCTAAAGGGCCTTGAACCACTGCCAAGACTCCCTCTGCTTCAGACAGAACCTACATGGCTAGGTACATTACACAGGCTGCACTCAACTTGCACACACTTCCCACTTCTCCAGGATTTCACACACTCTTCAGATAACACTGCCATCTGGGAAAACAGAATCTATTTCAGGAACCAGAGCCAAGTCAGTCTCAAACTGACACTTGTAGAGTTAGAAGATAAGCTGTGACCCTGCAGGCATCAAGGCAATAGGCATAGCTGCAATCAAACCCAAAGCCAAAGCTTGGAGATGGGTTCAAAGTTTAGCACAGAATTCAGACTGACTTTTCTCCACTTCTTCCCTGATCATCCTCCTCTACTATCCCAAAGCTTTAAGTGCATGTTTAACCTGGAATGCTTAGGCAGCACTTCAGAGCCCCACACAGGACTATGATTCTGTTCCACTACGGGAGGCAGGAAAAGAGATGCTGATAAGAGATTTCAGGGCAGGGGGAGGGCAGGGAGGGGTGGAGACGATGCCAATAAACTTTCTAAAACTTCATTCCAGCAAGGCTAACACATAAGGTAGAGTTCCTGGAAAATCTGTACTACACAGGCACAGATACTCACATCAAGCTCAAGAGTCACTCTTCTGAGAGAGAAGACATGTAAAGAAGATAAAAACAGGGACCACATGGAAAGAAAGGAGGCTAAAGCACTGAAAGAAAACCAATCCAAGATTCTGCTAATCTGTGGATCTTTATACCTACATTGTAGCTTAAAGGTCTGGAGCTTGATTTCCAGGCATCTGCTCATGCACAGCTTTAAAGGCACTACTGAAGCAAGTTCTTTTGCACTGAAATGTTTCAGCTGTCCAGGTTTCCTCTGCCTCTTTCACTGCTGCGTGCTAGCTGGCAGAGCTAACACTGAACTTTTTGCTCTGCCCTAAACAGCTTTCTGGTCTTAAAGTGCTGTAGTCTAGTTAGCTGTGGAAACAGATGAAGAACTCTGTTGTGAAGGAACTTGCAGACCTTTTTGCAAGAGAAAGAGGCAAGACTCAACAGATCCTTAGAAGAGAATCAGTGCAGCCTGCCTCAGTGATAGTAGCATTGCCACCTTCAGTAGCCCAGGATACAAAGAGGGAGAGAATTTCAACCTTAACCACTACTAGAAATGGTGACATCAGTGTCCATCCTCCTCTGAGGACCAGTGCTGAAGATAACCAAAATTTTCCACATTTGCCTTTTTAAAAAACTTCCCATCGACATTTGCATTCTGCTGTATCAACAAACCAATCTGATTTACCAGTGAGACAGGCACCAGCACAGAAGAGTTTACTCATTAACGGGGGAAGAGAGAAAAGCTCTCCTTCCAGGCATAGTTTAGCCAGCTTGTCACATTTCTTCAGAATGCTGTTCCAACCTCAGTTTTATTAGAGAGGAAGTAGAATTGTTAATTAGGGCTTTGGCATGAAAAGAGGTTTTTGGAAGCAAATTGAGAGGTTAAACAGTTGAAAGTTAGTACTTCAAGATATAGTTGGATGTCAACTGAAAAATTACTAAGCTCTGTCTACTGAACTTCAAACACAACTAGTAATAAAAGTAGCATGCTCAGTCTGAAGCACAGATCTGGATCTTAAGAGCATACTGCTTAAAATCTGGAAATACAGAGTGATTCAGCACCTCAGGACAATGAACATTTGGAAACTATGAAAACCACCACAAGACAGAGAAGCAAGCAACATATATGGAACAGATCTTCAGACATCTCTTCCAGCAAGGCTGAAATACATGGTGGAGTTCCTGGAAAGCTTACGCTACTCAGCTCGAGTCTCCAAACACTTACAAACTTGTTGCACGTGGAAAAAAAGTCAGTCATTTCTGGGTAACCATAGCAGGCAGCAATTAGACCAGGATGTGTCTCTACAGACTGCACTGGGCTAGAGCCAAGCATAGCTTTACATCTGTAATACTGCTCCTGTTATTTTGAACTTAGCCACGGAAGACTGAACTGGAAGACTGAATTGAGTCTTCCTAACTCAATCCAAAGATGAAACTCGAGTCACCAGCAGGCCCCCCCCAACAGCGTCCCTCCTTTTTTTTAACATATCTCACTACAAGCAAGTAGCCTTATCTAAGCAATTTTCTTATTATCAAGGTTTGGATTTCAAAGAACTTAGGTTCCAAAACAAGGAATACTTTCTGAAAAATACCATTATTTTATCAGTGCTAAGTAACAGGAAATAATACAGCTCTCTGATTACCTTCTACTTCTCAAACCCTTTGCCACAGATTGTGCTTGTGAAGGAGAACAAAAAGGAAAGCACATTTCAGATGACATGAGCTTCAAAAGCAGCTACAGAGAGTAAGCACATTAAAAGGAAGGCTCCAAACAAACTTCTGTGCCTGTGCTTCCCTCCAAGCACTCAAATGTTCTCAGCTTGATAGCACCGAGCTGACAGCATCCCAAAGCTCTCCACCCCAAAACTGACATACTAAGACAAGGCTTTGTGTGCCCCTGAGCCTGGCCCTCGGTACAGACGTAGCTATCAAGGTGCAAGCTCCACACCATCTGACAGCGAAATCCATCTCAGGCTGTCGGCAGCCCACTGCAGACAGAAAGGCAACGAGCATGCCTCCTTCTGACTTTCAGAAAGCAAAAGCCAGCTGAAAAGTATCCATGGGAGACATCCAAAAACCATTAGAGAAATGAGCACACCAGGGGCAGATCTTCCGAGATGCATTTAGTTCTGCTCATGCCCTTTAGTCATCCCATTAACACTCAAAAAATAAGCAACATCTCCCCGAGATCAAGTCTCCTCCTCCTCTCTCCCACTGCGCATTATTACTTCCCAGAGCAGCCCAGGCAGGGTACGCTCTGATGTGAGGCCGAGGCGAGCAGCGTGCCTCTTACCGACTGCCCGGCGCTCTTCGGGAGCGGAGCGGCAGCTCTGCCCCGTGGCTACGCAAGCTGCACCAGGTGCAGAAAAGCACCAGGCAGGCTGAGGCTAGAGACAAGCCCAGCCTCTCCTCTGCTAGCAGGTACAAGAAGAGGGCAGGAAAGTGGCTTCTAAGAAAAAAGGTCCCATGCTCCGGGCTCAGGCCCGCAGGGGCCGGTAGATCGTCGCCTCAGGCCCCGGTGGCCCTCCGTTGCCCGTCCTCCACGGCTGGGGCAAGGAGTGGAGGGCTCCGCCAGCCAAAACATCCTTCTCCAGGCAGCACCAAACACTATTCCAGTCCTGCTCCGTTCCCTCACACCTACCGGGCAAGGACACCCCCGCACGCACGGCCTCAAGCGGCACCTCGGAGCCCAACGGCCCCGCCTGGGGCTGTGACAGGAGGCGGGAGCCGCCGCCGGGATTTACCTGTCCCGGGAGCCTGCGCTGCCCGGAGCCGCCCCCACCAGCGCTGCGCTTCCCGCCGGTGCCGGCGACAAGGCTGAAGAGCGTGCCAGCGAGAGGCGCCGGAGCCCTTCCGCGCCCGGCCAGGCGGCGGCCGCTCTCCCTCTCTAACTCCCTCAGAGCCTGACGCTGGAGGCCGCCATCTTAGCTCCGGCACCCAGACCGAGCCCCTCGGCGCAGGCGCGGTGCGGCCGGGCCCGTCACGGGGCGCGGTCAGCTGGTGTGCGCCCGCCCCGCCCTGCCCTGCCGCCGCCGCTTGCCGGGAAGCGGCGCGGGCGGCCGCGGTGTGCGCAGGCGCCAGGCTGAGGGCTGTGCGTAGGCCCGCCCGAGGGTAGAGTCCGCGGCTGCGGTCGTTTCTGCTCTGCTCTAACGTGACTTAATCTGGGCTAGGCCAACTAGTCTGGGGCTAGTTAGGAGTTGTGGCGGTGCGTTCTGGGCTCACAGACAGCGGCAGCGCCGCCGGTTTTCCTGCCTCCAGCACATCCCGAGGCCTGGTGCTGATCTGTGATTGTCACGGCAATGCGCAGGCAACGAGAGAGGGACTTCAGCTGCGTGCACCGTGTTAGGAGCCTGTAGTTTCCTGAGAATGCAGGTCAGCAGGCCAGAAGGACACCTGAACAGTAGAAGCAAACTTAACGGCGCCTGCTGTTCCCGCGATTGCCGAGGTACCGGGCAGTCCTGTCCCCATGCTTTGTGTGGTTGGCCAGCCCCCCTCGGAGGTTGTTAACAGGACTCTTAAACTCTCCATCAACTGCTGTACTCGGCACCAGACACAGGATTGGCTCCAAATTTTGTAAAGTACAGCAGCATTATAACCACCTGCAGTGGTCTCCTGAAGCATCTTAAAGACTGGTGTAAGTAGTTTCACAGAATGGTGTAGGTTGAAGGAACCGTCAAGATCATCTAGTTCCAACCCCCTCACACTTCTTTTGATGCAGCCCAGCACACGGTTGGCTTCTGGGCTGCCAGCAACCATTGCTGGCTCGCGAGGAGTTTGTCCCAAACATGACACCCCCAAATCCTTCTCCAGACTGCTCTCAAGCCAGTCCTCACCCAGCCTGGACTTGTGCTTGGGATTGCCCCCATACAGGTGCAGGGCTCTGCACTTGACCTCGTTGAACTTATTTGGTTGGCTTGGGCTGACCTCTGCAGCCTGTCCAGGTCCCTCTGGATGAATCCTTCCAGTGTGTCAACCACGCAGGTCAGTGTCACCCGCAGACTTGCTGAGGGTGCGCTCGATGTCGCTCACTTCAGAACCATGCCTTTCCTTTAAAACAACGCTCCTGAAGTCTGCAAATGAAGAGAGAACGGAGGAGCAAATGGGAACAAGAACTAGTTACCTGGTAGAAGAAATCAGATTAAAGTCACAGGCAGTGTATTGCTAGTCTTTATCTCCTTTTCCACCTATAAGATATCCTTCGTGTCTTATGTTTTACATCAGGTAGTTAATTAGTAATAAGTAATTACTTTGATAATTCCGGTACTCTGTGCCACATTAAAATAGCACTCAAGGGAAAATAATTGAGGAAGCTGATAAATGACTTTTGGTCACAGAGCTCTGAGGGGCAAAAGAAGATGTAATGTTTTATTAATGTGCTAGAAATTGCAGAAGTCCAATTTCAGAGGCAGGTGATACGGTTCAGAAGAGTTACTCTGAGTGCATGGAGTAGTTTTTGGAGGGGCTTGAAGAGATGTTTGTTCCTGTTTTGGTTGATCAGTTGGCTTGGAGGATTAATTTTTTTTTTTTGTACAGGAGGGCTGTGTGTTGTTTTAGAGCTTTTTTCATGTTATTAATACAGATAAGTAAATCGGAGTAAAGCGACAGCTTGTTAGATGTTCATTGCTGGAGGCCAGAGAAGGACATTTGCATAAACAAATTGGTTTTAACAAAGTAGGGAACAGTATTTTCATAATCAGATTTTAATCAGACAGCAGAGATTGTATTTCATCATATTTATTCAGCTCAAGTTAGAGTTTGAGTAATAGATTACGTTTTTACCTGCCTATTTTCCTTTGCACACTGCCTCTGTTTTTTGACATGCTCCCATGTAGGTGGCAGTGTTAACTTTGGTTATAGTGTAGGAGTACAATAAAGGGAAGGGAGGATACAGATTAAGAGTGAGAAGATACAACAGAAATTGGAAGGATCAGTTTGAAGTTACCATTCAGAGAAAAAACAAATGAGAAAGATACATTTAACAGTTCAGGCAGAAAGTTATGGAGATGATAGTGTGCACCATATAAAAATCTCTCAGAAATCAAAGCAGACCAGGATTCCATAACTGCTTAATTGTAAGGTGTGTGCCTGGACAACAGAAGTCGGTTTCCTTGGCCATTTTTCCTCTTGTGAGATAATCTTGCTGGTTATTTGTACAGGTATAGCTTTGGTTTTTCTGTTTACCTAAAGGCTTGTGGAAAGCCTAGAAGACAAAACCTGTAATTTTAACACCATCTTGCAATGCTAAAGTTTATTATCAAAAGCTTTGAAAAAGCAGGTGAACAAAATCTTTTCTCAATTAGCACCAGTGGCAGTTTTGCTGTTGGCTGTGACACAGGCATTCAATCTCTCACCCCTCCACACTGGAGCCTTTCTCATTGTTAAAATAAGAATAACAAAGGACAGTTTTGATGCCTTCCTGAAAGACAAAATGTTGCATTGCTTTGACCCACTTTGGAGAAATGAACTTATCTCCGTTGCTTCCAGATCTTTCACCTGCAGAAGTACTGCAAATGTCAGGCTGACCTTGCAGTTTGAGCACTGTCATGTGCAAAGAGTTCAGGCCACCTGCAGTCTGGAGAGCAAGATCCCTCCTTCCTATCCGGAAGGAGTGGCGAGTTCCAGTCCACTACTAAATAATTAACATTCCTCTGGCTATTTCTGTGATCATCTGAAAGGCCCTGCTTGAGGGAGGCTGAATTCTGCCAGCACACAGGCACAGATCCTCTGCAGCGCCAGCAAGCATGGTGGTTATAAATGAACCCCCAGCAGCAGAGCTCCTGGCATTTTACAGACAGGTTGTCTGTAGTTCACAGCAGTACAAAGAGCCAGTTCCCACCTACTCTACACACAGCCAGCGAAGGACATGTTAACTCCTGCCTGTAATGATCAGGCAGAACTTTGTGTTAGCTGTCTGCAGACAGGAGAGATTCCTCTACCTTTGTTCCTGTCTTACAAGAAGAGAAGTTCCTCAGAATCAGGAGTAGTTACTGCACTTTCTTACAGTGTATTTACATCACAGGGGGGTGCAGCACCATTCGCTCTGAGACTGAGAACTGCTTTTCTGCCATAACGTGGTGGGGAGCTATCCAGTCTTCTTAAAGGTCATTTCCAAGTGGTACACCACAGCTTGCTGTACATTTAGGATAATTAAGAGGGGAATATGCTTAGTAGCTGTATTTTTAGGCTGCCAGATAACAACAACAACAACAACAGTGTTTTTATGCATTATTACAGGCCTTGTCTGATAGAGGACAATGGAAAGAGTTTTGAAGGGCCAAGGGAGAGGTAAGTGTGCAAGTCCCATCTGAAGCTATGGAAGTAAGATGCATTTGAAAACTTTGCTCATGAGTTTTGTCCCTGTAGCTCCAAATTGGTTGCAGATTGTAAAATACAGGTTACACAGAGGACCTTCTGGGAACCAAACCCACATGGCTGCATAAGTCTTTACCCCAAAGGTCCACGAAGACTGTGCTGACAACTTGCCATCCGTTCAGAGCCCATGTCAAATGTTATCTATCCTGACATATTTTGTTTGAAAGTTTTATCTTCTCTGTGAGATTAATTAAAAGGTAACTTCTGGATGTTCCTTGTTAATATAGAAATGTACTAATGACATTTAAATCAAATATTTATTGGGAAATGTAAAGATATTTCCCAATAGACTCATTCAATGACAACTTGTTTGGTGTCTCAGCTAGCAGCTTGACAGTAACTGCAGCCTAAGCTAATTAGCTTCATGATACTGTTTCTGATTTTTGTTGAATTATTAATAAGGGGCATCTTTAATCCAGTGATTCATGCTAAGCTGTATTTGTATACCATTCCTCTTGGCTGCAGCAGGCCCTTCTCTTTGGGTAATCCTTTCATTTTGGCATTGATATTCCCCATTAACCTTTGATCTCCACATCCACCTATGGCCTAACATGGCTCAGTGGGTTGGCTGCATATTTTGAAGATAATCTGTTAACTCTTTTATCTCCCAATAGATAGGTTTCAATATCAGTTGCAGTCCAATTTTAATCATTTACGTGGGCACATCTGGCACAAGCACAGTGAATATAATAGGTGTGTTTGATATTTCAGGTGTCATTCATAGTACCAAGTCTCTTTGTGGGACTTAATAGCAAGGGACAATGATGTAGCAGTTCCTAACAGAATTGCATTGTTTAAAAATGCGTGGTTGTATTTTTTATAGGAAAAAATCTAGCAACCACTTCCCAGAGAAGGTCGCTGACTCCCTTCTCATTTGTTTGCGTTTGGCCAGCTGCACACATCCAAAAAGACTCTTCACACTTTTGAGTGGTAACCTTGAGAAAATATAGCAATGAGAAGTTCCAAATACTTCTCTAGTTAGGACAGTTCCCTCCTTCTTGTCAGTGCAGTGTGTAGTAGTTGGTAAGGAGAATCCGTGGTGTTGTGATTCCAACATGTGCTGCAGTTGTTGTGTCACACTTGTCTTGTGTTTTCCACATCACGCTGCATCATTCTCCTAAATCAAAATCCAGCAATATCAAATGGCTTCAAACAAGTCAGTCTGGCACTGTAACATTAACCCCCATGCCATCTCAGACCTGTTGGATGGACTGGAGACTGTAGGCTAGGACAGGCAACCACCAAGAGTCCCATCTCAGTGACAAGGTGATTGGTCTCCTTGTTCCTGTAGCACCAAGGAGACCTGGAGCAAGCAGAGCTGAGTGGCTACTGTCCTCTGAGTAGAGCACCAAGGAGCCTCTTTGCTGAACCCTGGACCACATCACTCAGCTTGGTAGGAAAAGGCAGCAGACTAATAAATGGGAGATCTGGGACATGGGCAGGTGTCATTGCTGGTGCACGTGGGCATGGTGGAGGTGGACACACTGGTGTTCCCTAGAGGCATGTGTTCTCACCCTCGCTGCACTTGGGCGAGAGGCCTGCTCATTCATGTTCATCACATGTGTGTTAAGCTCGCTGACCAACCCCAGTGATCACTAGTGCTGGTCTGAACGAAGCTGCCGAGTGGCAGCAGGCAGCACACCCTGCTCTATGAAGAAGGCTGGGAGCAGCAGGCTCAGTGCTGTGGTTGTGAAGCTCATGGCAGGCACTGTTTACAGCGATGGTCAGATAGTATCCATGCTGACAGCAGCAGCAGAGCGTGCTGCAAACCGTGGTCATAGAAAAGCAAATTGTTTGCCTTTTTCCTGCTACCAAGTGACGTCTGCCCTCTAAGAATGCCATGCGCAGCCAGTCATAGAAAGAGCAGCAGTCAGCATGATTTTCAGGATCTTTCCCTTTTTCTGCAAGAAACAGAAGCAGGACTTTGGATATTCCTGGGTTGGTAGATTTGTTTTCTTAGCTCTCTGCAGTCCCACCGTTGTTTCCCTCATGCTGTCGCTGGTTTCGGTTTTCTCCTTATGCCCAGATCACTGAGTCCCTTTCCACTTTCTCAGTATGGCAGGCACACCAACTTCTCAGCTTTCAGAAGGGCTACTCCTGATGACAACAATGTACTTCACTTTCATAGCCTTCAAATTGTCTGTAGTGAGGTGACAGGGCCATTTGGCTGAATTAATGGCAACAAATGCAGAGAAATCTGAGAAGCAGAAGCAGCAAGGCCTCTGCTCGCAGCAGGCTGGCACCAGCAGTAGCACCCACTCCAGGCAGTGCAGTATCCACACAGCACCAGCTCTAGCATCCACTCCAGGCAGTGCAGTATCCACCTAGCACCAGCTGTAGCATCCACTCCTATCGGTGCAGTATCCACACTGCCTTCCCACACTTCCTGCTCTGCTGTGGCACAGATCGTGACCATCTCAGGCTATATAAGGCACAGGCTGTTGTTCCCAAGCAGTAGCATATGGATACTTATGCAATCTTGTTTAGTGCTAGTTTGCAATGATACTTTTAATGTTTGGGTTCGGGGCCAAATTGGGCTGAACTTCTGCTGCCCCATTTTTACTGCAGAGCAGAGAGGTGTGTAAGGAAAGAAGCTCCACTGCATCTCAGTTTACACCTCCGTGTTTCTGGGAAACATCACATGATAAGGTTAGTCACAGGTATCAAGTAGTTATTTGACAGCCTACCTAGCAGATGTTTTTCTCTCTGACCTGTGCTCAGAGATCCAATGCACTCCTGTCTTTTCGAAATGGTAACAGAGCTTTGGACACAAGCATGCAGTTGTGAGTTGGCACTTGGCAAATAAAAGACAAACTGTTCAGTTGTGGCCCTAAACTAAATTTCAGTCCAACCAGGTAACAGTGGTGTAGCATGGACTTTGCTGATTAAAAGCAGAACTGAAAAACTGAAGCTGGGTTTGACAATGTTTTGAGTTGGAACAAGCTCATCACATGGGAGTCTGTCTCCTGCATTCGGCTTCTGGTAGCCTTGGGCCTCTGGCATTCCAGTGTCTGGTTTGTTGTGGGTTTCTTATTTTCCCTAAAGGGAATTGATTTCCTTCTCTCAGCTTCCTAGAGAGACTTAATGCCCTTGTCCCAAATTTGAGATGTTTTCATCTTAGTGGTTCTTTGTTTTACCTGCTCATGCTTTTACTCTCTGGGAGGCCTTTGCTTATAGCAGCACTCTCAGTATGAGCAAGCAATCAGTGGAATGTGCACGGTTCCATCCACAGGGCTGAGTAATCACACAGGTGAGGACTTCTAGCAAGTGGCTCCAAGGATGCTACATATCTTCACATTCTTTTGGCTGCTTTTGTCTCAGGTATACTCTTACGTGTCTCTTCTTCAAGTGTGGGCTTGCAGCATTGCTCTTTTCTACAAAGGGCAACACAAAGTTCTCATCTAGTGATGAGAAATTAATCTACCTCAAGAAATGCTTTTTTGGCTGTGATTAGTACTGTTAGAAGTCTACAGATTTGTAGCAATAGTTACCTGCGTTTCAGTTGATCATCATCTTCAGTTGTTATGGTAGTATAGCTTGAAGGGAATTTCCTTACTATGAGACACTTCTCAGATTACTACAATTAGAGAATGACAAAGTGTTGAGCTTTCTAGGCCAGAAGAATCTGTTTACAGAACAAGAATATCTTTCCCTGACTTCTACTGGAAAGCTTGCATCTGTGTGTGACAGCAGCATTTAGCTTCAGGTGACAAAGTGCTGAAAAGCCTCCCACTGAAATTTCCAGTGTCACACCACATCTGCTGGGACTGCTTTGTCACTGAGATCAACAAGAAATGAGAAAATACTGGTGGAAAGTCAGTGGTTGGCATGGAGATTGCATACAAAGCCAAGCGTATAACCAGCAGTTAATCTCTGATCAAGGACACTTCTCCTGTTCTTCCTTTTGTGTACTGTGGCATTATCTGGTGATGGACATTGAGCAGTTTGATTTAACGCACTTTCCTACTACCCTCAGTAATGTGGTGCAAGATGGCTTTGAAAATTCCAGTTGGTTGGCTAACAAGGTTGCTTACGATGGCTTTCAGACGTGAAGTTACCAGTCACATGAAACAATCAGCTAAATATGGTGCTACTGATAGCAGCCAAACGCTTTCAAGCTGGTAGTTCACATACTTACAGGATTGCATGCTTGGGTTTTAGTTAAAAAACATCAAAGAAAAAAGGGGAAAAAGGGAAGAAAGAGCTATGCTGTCCGTGGAACTTGTCAGAGGAAAGTCACTCCCTACCTCAGCAGGCAGAAAATGCCCAAAAGGAAAGACAGAGAAACAGGAAGATACTGATCTGCCTGGCACAATGTGCTTATTCCTGTCTCTTATATGCACAGATTAACTGAAGGTCAGGAAAATGTAGTCATCCTCTGCAGTCCAGCCATTAAATATGACTGCACAGGAGGTTCTGTCTGGGAAGAACATTCCAGGCTAATCCCTGAAGCAAGGCATAGTGAAACCTTGTTTTCTGAGGCAGGAAGATCCGTTCTTTTGACCCTAGCCTCCCTCTCCATTACCTGTGTACAGCAGCTAGAAGAAAATGGTTAGCAATCTGCTTTCTGCTCCTTTTACTAAGAGGCAGAACTGTCCTTTAACATCCAAGGCGAGTTTGCCTCCAGACTCGTGAGTGTCCAAGTGGGCTAAATGCCATTCAAAGCAAGCTTTCTGCCAGAGTTTAGGTGAGCTGGAAGCAGAGCGGTCTTGTCTAGGCAGCAGATGGCAGACTGTTCCCAGGAATGGTGAGGGAGCTGTGGTAAAAGGTTTTTTTGATGTACACGGGCTGCAATTAAAGTTGATGTAAAGCTGGAGAGACTCCTAGGGCTCAGACTACCTGCTTCTATAAAGCAGGGATACTCTGGTGAGGATTTGCCGGGAGAGAGGGTGCCTCGTCTGTGCACCCTGCACTCTCAGCGCCTGAAGGAACCGTGTCAGCTTACCCTGCCCTGCAGCAGCTGGGTGCCCTTGGTCTTGCTCTGGGGGCCTCACCACTGCCAATGGTGTGTTAGCGCTCCCACGGCTTTGCCACCCCTGCAGAAAAGCCTGCCTGTATTTTGTGCACTGCTCATAAATCCCTCTTAAATCCAGACACCTCGAGGCTTTTTCTAACCAATCAGAGTTTACACACAGATGATTATGTCTGAAGATGTCTGCAGATTCACTGCTCCCTCCATACTTGTGACATAAATGGTGTGGCTAAAGCAGTCTCCAAGAGGCAGACCATCCCGTTAGGACTGCTGCTGGACAGTAATGAAACAGCTAGGACAGAGTCATTGGTCAAAGGGAGTTTCCACACTTGCCCTTCTCTGGAGCACATCTCCTTTTCTCTATTTAGCAGATCTTTTTCCATGCTTGGATTCATTATGAAGAGTTCCCACAATGCTCTGTTGCTAATAATAAATGCACTTAGGGAAATGTCTTGTTCCTTAGCTTGTGTCTGATGTATTTCAGCACAAGGGAAGCTTCTGGTGCTTCCACAAACTGTCTGTCCTATATAATTTTCATGGCAATGTATTGATGTCTGCCAAGGGCTCCATCTAGTATAAACTGAGGCATTTCATTACCCACCTAGGACTAGGCTGTGGTGTAGCTGGAGACTGCCTAAAGACTGATGAAAACCACTCAGTGCAACAGTTGGCAAACGCTTGAGGGAGCTGCCGATCCACTGTGTTAAAAGGGTTAGAATTAGTTTTGCCACCAGGCTCCAGCAGTTCCATGTCCTTCTTGTGCTGGGGATACCAGAACTGGAGGCAGTGGGGTCTCAGCAGAGCAGATGGCCAGAATCCTCTCCCTGTCCTGCTCTCCCTGCTTTGGATGCAGCCGGCACACAGCTGGCTCTGGGCTGCCAGCGACCATCACTGGCTGATGGTGAAATGAAGCAGAAGCTTGCTTAGAGTGCTTTGTCTGCTTCTGATAATGCAAGCTATGCAGTTCTGTGGGAAGCAGGATTTTTCCTAGCCTCCAAGTGCGACAGTCAGTAATGACAGCAGCACTTCATGGTGGAGAGTGGCGTTCACTACAGTGAAGTGGTTTTCAAATCAGAGTGGAACATCAGCCAAACAACCAGAGCAGCAGAGAGAGTCCTTTTTACAGTACTGCTGTTGCTGAAGGTGTGGTCAGTAAGGGAGAAATGTTGATCAGTAGAGGTCATGCTTTGGCACATGCCCCAAGGCTGAGTGTGGCAGCTAGAACAGAGAGTTGAGGGGATTACAGACACATTAGGTTCACAACTGTGGCCAGGTAATTTCTGTGGTTGAAACCTGTAAGTAAGCAACAGCAACTTGAGTTGCTCACTGCAGGTTAATGCTTTTATTGTCCTTCCCCTCCAGCCTATAAGAGTTCAGAGGTGAGTGCAAATAGCCACGTAGGAGCAGACAATGCAGTAAGTGTGCTGGAGATTGGCTGCTCACCACAAGGTGCTGACAATTCCATCTTCCCAAACAGTGAAGTAAACTGAAGGGAATTGAAAAGAAGGCCTTCATTTGTGAGAAACTTTTATGTGCTTATTTGAAGGGTCTTAACTTGCAGACCAAGGTAGATTTTGATCCACATCTTCCCTTTACCAAGTAAAGAGGAGTCTTTTTCCTGTGCGTAAGTGGTAAATAAAGCTTTATTCCAGGAGCATATCACAGAGAATAAACAAGCATCTCCTGAAGGACTGTTTATATCAGCAAGTACTTTTGTTTATTTACATGTGTGAGAGGCTGTGTTTGAGTCATTTTGCCCTGGAGGAGGTGTTCTCTGCTGTAAAGGTATTTCTGTATTAATGTCACGAATTAACAAACTGTCTTACACCAAACAGCAGTTTAATAATTGTATCCATTCTCATCTTGAGCCCGTCCGAATAAAAGTAGGCTTCAGAGCTTCAGATCTGCATCAGCTCTGCCTGTTGAATCATAGAATGGTTTAGGTTGGGAGGGACCTCAAAGCTCATCCAGTCCCAACCCTCTGCCATGGGCAGGGCCACCTCCCACTAGAACAGGTCACTCAAGGCCTCGTACAACCTGGCCTTGAAGACCTCCAGGGAAGTTGTGGATCACAGAATCACAGAATGTGATCTACAACCTCTCTGGGCAACCTGTGCCAGTGTCTCACCACCCTCACTGTAAAGAACTCACATCCAGTTTCAGTCTCCCCTCTGCCAGTTCAAACCCATTCCTCCTCATGCTGTCATTACAAGACCTTGCCAATAGTCCCTCCCCAGCCTTCCTGTAGCTCCCTTCAGGTACTGGAAGGCCACTCCAAGGTCTCCTTGAAGCCTTCTCTTCTCCAGGCTGCAGCGCCCCAACTCTCTCAGCCTGTCCTCCTAGCAGAACTGCTGCAGCCCTCTGAGCATCTTCGTGCTTCCTAAAGCGCAGCCAGGAGAAACTCTGAGAGTGCCTTGAAACAGAAAGAGTGGAAGTGCTCTGCTTCCAAGAAGTGCTAGAAATGTCCTTGGTTGGCTCAAGACTTGTGGGCATTGCAGAGTGTTGGTAATCTTCCTCTAATTCTTGCTGCAGATGCTGCCAGCACCAGTATTTAGAGAGTGCAGGACATGTGCTTGCCTACTGTGGCCTCAAGGAGCAAGTTTTAAAGTTTGTCTATATTTTTAATTCCTAAACAAAAGGGCTTTATGGGCATCCTGCACCTTAGAGTCAATTCCCACAGCAGTGCAGCAGCTTCAGCTGCTTCATGCCAGTAACAATCCTCTGCAATGCTGCTGCTGCTCTACACAGTTTATTAAGGGCCAAGATGACATGACTGGGAGTGAGCAGGCCTTGACCCCCAGCATCACTTTCAAGCTCATTCACTGTGAATCTTTGTTCTTCCTCACAGACTAGAATTTTAGCAGGTTTTTGGGGGAGAAACAGGTAGAAACATACCCTTTGTCTGTTGAGGCTTAATCCAGCCTCAAGGGGGTTTGGACTGAACAGATTCTTTTTGTGTATTTGTTACTCTGGTTTCTGTATCTCACCATGCCTAAGAAAATGCATTTAGGTGTGAAAAGATGGTGCCCTGTGGATCAAATATCCCTGTGTGACAGCCATGAGTGCATGGAGCTGCTGTCACTGCAGGTCAGAGGAGCTGTGCTGTGTTGACACAGTGCCTGCAGTATTCAGGACTTTGACCAAGCAAGTTCCAGAATGAGATCAGTTCCATATGAGGAGGTTGCTGTGTATGCACCAGAAAACCTTAGCACAGAGCTTCTAGTTGCTACCATCACTACCATAGAGGAGGGTGGCATCACTGCTGGAAGGCAAATGAATGAGCTTGATGTCATCAGTGTCAAAGTACCAGTGCTTTAAAGATCCCTTCTTACAGAAGGAGCAAACCTGAAGATTCCCGTTGGTTTGGAAGCTCCAAGCACACTGGAAGCTCCGTTATTTTTCACTCACAAATGTAGAATTGTTTTTTTGCTGGGCTTTATTGTGGTGCTACAGGTTGCCTGGGGACAGGATGCTTTCTAATCACAGTTTGCAGGTTATACTAAGCACATTGTAAATATGGCTGAACCTTTCAAGAAGCACAAGCCTAGCTGGCACTTTCAGCTTTAACTCCACTGGAGAGGTTTTGCTTGATTTAATCACAGCAAGGCAGACCACTTTTGCTGTTGGTGAGCTTCAGGGCCTCCACTGCTAGTAATAAAGACGCTGTCATCTTTGTTACACCTTCGTCAGTTCCAAAGTGCTCCCATCTGAACCTCTCTGTTATGTTCTGGGGAATTGGTGTTCCCTGGACATGCATATTTCCCTGTGCATCGATATTTTCAGGTAACAGCAGGTGTCTCTACACTAGAATCACCTCCTGACAGCTTCTGCTGCACCTAGAATTTGCTTCTCTCCTGAAATTCTCTGTACCACTTGGAAAGCTTGAGTAGCATAAACCACAGAAGATGTCTCCGACACGTCACGTTTCACTTTCTGTCTAAGGGTACTCTTTTTTTTGGCAAGAAATTGTCTTTAAAAGCACATGCCTGATGCAGCATCCTGTGGAGTGCAGCTAACACTTTCTAATGCTTTAAACCAGCTGGTCCTGCAAGTTCTCAGTCAACAGTGTGTCTGCACTTGGCGAGTGCCTGCCTGCCTGCCTCTAACAGCAGCATAACCTCTCCTTACATGAGAGCTGTGCCTGTGGCGACACAGAGCTCAGCATCAGGTGGCTGCTCAGCAGATGTACGTTCAAGAGGCAGGGTCAGTCATGCAGTTTGTCCTGAGCTTTACCTGCTATGCACACACTGCTAATGGTGCCCAAGGTACCTCAGGAATGTTTGCCAGAGATGCTCTAACAGTTCTGACTGCAGTGTGGACAACCCTTGAATTTTTGTGCTTTAGCTTTTTACTGAGTGGGAAATACTCAAAATGTGGGCACCTCAGCAGCTGCTACTGCAAGAAAATGGAATGACATTAGGGAAGTGCTGTATTCTCACAAGGCTTATGCTATTTAATGGATCCAATCAGTAATACTTTAAATGTGTCCACAGCTGTAATATTGAGGGCTGATCAGTGGCAGCTGGTTGGGTTGCAGTCCACAGATGAGAGTCCAAGTCAGCCCAGGAGCAGTGTACGCACGCTGGTGTGAGCGCTACGCCTGAGCTAAGCAGCATCTTGTCTAGCCTTCGGCAGCTCAGCAGCACTCTTTGGCTAGAGCACACGATTGCTCTTGGTATCTGTTGTGATGAACCTGCTCTTGGCACCTGCCTGTGTCGTTGACTTGATTTTCAAAAAGGCTTCTCTGTGGTAATGTAATTCACAGTATCCTCTGCAGGACTATGGGCTAACAAAACCTTCATTCAGTGCTTGAAACGTGATGATAGGCAGTGCTTTGTACAGCACTATTGCTGCTTAAGATATTAGTTTATGATATGAGAGAGCAATTATGGAAACACATTCCCTGCCCTTAGGAGCATGCAATCTAGCCAAAATGTAGTGCACAGATGAGACCAACATACAGAGAGCAGAATTGCTGTTTTCTTACTTTCAGTGCATGTCTTGCTAACACAAGGGATTTGAACAGAGCAAAGAGTTAAAGGAGCTATTGTAAATTAAAATGAAAGGTGATGAACGGAGTGATAGCTTGAGGAGTTATTGTAAGAGTGGCTCAAAGAAAGCAGATTATAGAAGGGACATGAAGCAGAACAGAGAACAGATGCATCAGAAAAGAGACGCAGAGCAAAGGATCATTCATGACTGGTACCTCAGAAAAATAGGAAAGCGTGTAGCCACAGAAAATTGATTTAATCTGTTTACTTATCCTTATTCCTAAAGATACGGGCACTGACCAAGTTCTTTTTGTTCGATGCCTGGATACGAGAGAGAGCTCCCCTCAGTGTCTACTAATTTCAGTGGGAGCTGTAGTAGTGTAGCTCCTGTGAAAGGCAGGCTGCAGACTTTAATGAGCTAAAGGCCAAGGTCAAAGCTTTTCATGAGTAACTGCAGAAGCAGTGTGCCCAAGTGCTGGTATGACTCTTTTTCATGCAGTAATTGCAACTTCTGCTGGCTGAAAATGTTTTCCTGTGCATCAAGAAAACAGCCAACACAAGAAGTAAGGAAATTATTGCAGACTCTGATTTTCAAGCAAGATTCATTGAGCAGGGCAAGAGAGAAGCAGAAGGCTAAATGGGAATAGGCAATATACACATAAAAAGGCATAGGCGATAGTGTCCCTTCACCCTACTAGATAAAGAGTGACTAATAGTAGTGAAAAACCTACAGATGGAAACAGGAGTCAAAAGTAGCTTCCTAGGCAGGATGTATTCTTGCAGTAGTTCTCCCTGCAGCTGGTGGATTCTTCCCGGTGCTCAGCTCCGTTCTTCACCTTCTTTTGGAGACTACTTTGGGCAGAGCAAACTGATGCATATAAGCAACAAAAAGGGTGGCTTGCTATCTGTCTTCTCTCTCTTTCATCTCCTTCCCTCCCTGTTAGATGCTTTGGTAATCATTCCTGCCCCTGCAGCGTCCATAGCGGTACAGGAGGTAGAGTAGTACAAGGTCCAGAATGAACAACAGCCCAACAGCGATGTCGAACCCGATGAAAATGTCTGTCAAGGAAAAAAGCAGCAGAGACTTCATGCAAGGCACAGGTATGTGTCATCTGGGACACAGACACAACCATCTCATTACAGATGTGTGCCATAGAAACAGGGCTACAATTGGTTCAGATTTCAGGCTGGATCATGTGGCCTGCATTCACTGACATGCAACAGATGCCCTGGGAATGTATAGAGGGTATCAGTCTGTGCAGGTGCATCAATCTGTGCAGGTGCATCAGTCTTCTGTGCAGCTGCATCAGTCTGTGCACATGCATCAGTCTGTGCAGGTACATCAATCGGTACACATGCATCAGTCTGTGCACATGCATCAGTCTTCTGTGCAGGTGCATCAGTCTGGGCATGTGCATCAACCTGTGCAGGTGCATCAATCTCCTGTGCATGTGCATCAGTCTTCTCTGCATGTGCTTCAGTCTGGGTGCATGCATCAATCTTCTGTGCATGTGCCAGCCACTACTGTGTTGAGTCTATGAAAGGTCTGATGTGTCCAGCATACACAGGACCATTTGTGTAGCACCCATGCCCATATTTCTGCCTGACATTTTCCACAAGTGGAGCTCTACTTCTGGCTGTGGCCTTTTTAGATACCTCCTTATGTGAGTGTGCTAATAAGAGCACAGCCTTCACACTGGTGGGCCAGCTGCCATTCCCTGCACACATTAAGGCTGATCCACTCCTGTTAAAGGAGATGTGTCTGTGGTGAGAAACGTGCAAAGTCTGACACCATTGATACAATTTCTGCCTCCCTGTCTTATGTAGAAAATACAGAGCTGTTACACTACCTTTTGTTTTGTCTTTCTTCCCACATTCTTTAGACCAGTTTTCTGTAATTACAGGTGAGACTAGCTCAGCAAACTTTTTGAGTGGACAAGGAGAGGTGCATCCTGGCAGGGTGAGTAGGTGCGGATCCCTTGAGGAGTCGTTCCGATAGTGCATTTCAATGCTGTATTGCCTGAGGAACAACATTCAAAGGGTTTATTTAGGAAGGTTTCCTATTTAGAGACGTGATGTTGGAAATAGGCTGTAATGTCCTACTCTAGAACCTGTTCTTCGAGAATGGAGGCTTTGTGGAGGACATCTGCCAAGCCCACTTTGCCAGAGCTGGTCACGTTAGTGCACAGGTCACCAGTCAACTTGGAAGGTCTCCTGAAGGCTCCTGAGTGGCAGCAGCACCAGGTGCTGCTAAGCCAGCTGCTTTTCTTTGAGATTTATCAGATGTCTTGGAAATGTTGCCACCATTGGAAGAATTGGGAAATTGCCTTTTAGCATTGATTTCCATCTGCTCAGGCCTGTTTCCAGCTCTTCTGTCATTCAGAGCTGACAGATAGAATCATAGAATCATAGAATCAACCAGGTTGGAAGAGACCTCCAAGATCATCCAGTCCAACCTAGCACCCAGTCCCATCCTGTCATCTAGACAGTGGCACTAAGTGCCTCATCCAGGCTTTTCTTGAACACCCCCAGGGACGGTGACTCCACCACCTCCCTGGGCAGCCCATTCCAATGCCAAT
The DNA here is from genome assembly GCA_013400475.1 of Tricholaema leucomelas. Classification (NCBI taxonomy): domain Eukaryota; kingdom Metazoa; phylum Chordata; class Aves; order Piciformes; family Lybiidae; genus Tricholaema lacrymosa; species Tricholaema leucomelas. The sequence continues at coordinate 109,441 of WAAF01002223.1, forward strand.
CACTCTCTCTGTGAAGAACTTCCTCCTAACGTCCAGCCTATACTTCCCCCAGCACAACTTGAGACTGTGTCCCCTTGTTCTATTGCTGGTTGTCTGGGAGAAGAGATCAATCCCCTCCTGGCTACAGCCTCCCTTCAGGTAGTTGTAGACAGCAATGAGGTCTGCCCTGAGCCTCCTCTTCTGCAGGCTAAACAACCCCAGCTCCCTCAGCTTCTCCTCATAGGGTTTGTGTTCCAGGCCCCTCACCAGCTTTGTTGCCCTTCTCTGGACACCTTCCAGCACCTCAATATCTCTTTTGAATTGAGGAGCCCAGAACTGGACACAGTACTCAAGGTGTGCCCTGACCAGTGTTGAGTACAGGGGAAGAATAACCTCCCTCGTCCTGCTGGCCACACTGTTCCTGATACAGGCCAGGATGCCATTGGTCCTCTTGGCCACCTGGGCACACTGCTGGCTCATCTTCAGCCTAATATCTACCAGTACCCCCAGGTCTCTTTCTTCCTGGCTGCTCTCCAGCCACTCTGTCCCCAGGTACATGCACATCCCACACACAGGGTGTCTCCTGCTTTAGACGGAACTTTGTGCCTGTGGACTGCTCAGTGAACTATCACTCTAAAATGAGCTCCTATTTCCTCACAATGTTTGAGAGGAAAATTATTTTGGTGGAAAGAGGAACAGAATTTCAAACACTCCTTGATCTCTCATAGTTTAGAAGATACTTGCCCACTGCTTTCTTGGTAGAGTTCAAAGAAGTGGCAAGCAGCATATGGTGGGAGTTTGCCATTGAAAATACTGAGAGCGATGTGGAGGGCCCCAATTGTGGTGTCATGCTATCGGGAGAAAAACAAAACAAATTAATTACCGAAAGTCAGCTAAGTCAAATATCATTAATGCAGAGCAATGAGATGAAAGCAGAGAGGGAGTAGAACTCAAAAAACCACCTGCATAAAGATGACCATAAAATGATATTGAGGTATGTATTGCTGGGAAAAGCACCTTAACAGGTTACTGCAGGCAGCAAGGGGGCATTTCCAAGGAGTTACTGCAGCCTGTGTCTTGCACCATCTGGCAGTGTTTTGGAGACAGAGGTACTGGGAGAAAGAAAGATGTGGTCTAAGAAATAAATCTAGTTCTCCAGTGACTTGTGCTGCTCCTTCCTTCATCAGTGTTTCTTGGTTTCAAGGTCAGATTAAGACAATGTAAGTTAGATGAGTTTCAAAAATAAAGCTTTACTTGGCCTTAAGGCATTAAAGCAGCAGAGCAAAATCTGGATGCATTTCTTCCTTTTCAAACTCAATATAGACTGGCTAGAGAACATGCAGGAAAGGCAGCGAGAAAGATTGCAGGTGTTGAGCTGTTTCTGTATGAGGAAAGACTGAATGAAGTAGGACTCTGTCCTGCAAAAGGGAAGATGGAAGAAGTATGACAAAAGGTAGTAAATGGATGAGAGCCCCAGAAGAGGTGAATAAAGAATGACTGTTCCCGGTTTCTCGCAGGAGAAGTGCTAGGAAGGAGTTAAATCAGTACTAAGCTTAAATAAAAAATGTAAGGCAATACATTTTTCCTTTTAATATGCAAGCCACTGCCACAGGATGCTGCAGAGGCCAGAAGTATAAACGCACCTAAAGAGTGACCAGATAAATGAGGGAAAGAAACCTGTCAAGAGCTATTAAACATACAGACAGATTCTCTCTTAGAGGGTCCCTAAGGCACAGGCTGCTGGAAGGTTGTACCGAGGGAAGCAACGCTCTGTGCTGGCATTGTTCTCCTTCTGCCCTGCTGCTGCCCATCTTTAGGGACAAGATGTAAGTGAGGTAAACGGATCTTGGTCTGACCCAAGTGGCCCTCTTCATCTTTAAGATGAACGCCGAAAAAATCCACAGCTGTATCATGCTTTTGCAAGCAGAGGACGGGTTTGGAGGTGCAGCTGCAGTTCTGCTAGGTGCCAGCCTCTCTGGGAGCACTGATGGAAAAAGATGAACCTTCTAGAAACTGCACCATTAGACTGCAGGGGAAATGGATGACAACACACGTGGTTTTCTCTAGCAAGTACAGCTTGAAACTGAGGGGAGATCTGTGCTCCTGCTGCGTTCTTGTGCTGGCTGCTATTCAGTTTCTTAGCTGAACTGAACCACATCAGATTATTCCTTCATTTAACTTGCAGGACGATGTTGGTTGTTCTCTTTAAGGGTCTTTTACTGGTAAAATCAAAGCAAAATTAATGAAAGATGAAAATACTCACTGCAGAGTAGACCTCCATTTTCCTTTGTTTTGAAGAATTGGCAGCTTGTTTAATGCTATTTAAAATAGTATTCACAAGGACACCTTAAAGAACAGGAGTAAGATGAAGATTAATATTTGCACTGAAATCAAAAAGGCGAACTATTTTGGGTGCCACCCAGAAGACATCTGTTCAGTCTGGTTAGTTCTAAGTCACACACCATACATTCTCCTTCTCCAGACCAGAGATACTATAGACCCCATGAGGTGAGGGCAGCAGAAATCCCCTGTAGCACAATCTCTTCTGTTTAGAGGAAGAGGACATAACTGCTGTGCCCATGGACTCTAGAAAAATCCAGCGTACATAGCTCCAAACCAAGGGTCTGCCTCTGCAGTTGTGCATGCCTAAGGTGACAGCATGCTGCATAATCATCGTCTCCTCCTCCCTGACAGTTGTGCATTACCTCCCTGCAGCCGTGATTTCTCTTCTGTTTTGTAAAGGCCAAAGAGTGATAACAAGGCCAGCTCTGCCAGCTTTTCCATCTTGTCGATGACGTCTCTGGTGGCCCATCCAGGGAGAGTGTAGTTGTGAATGCCCTGAAGAGAAAGGAAAACAAAGGGATCAGTTCTCCTTCTGATGGTCTGTGCCACCCCATTGCCTAGCCTCATGCTGCTCTTCTCAGGGACTGCCCTGCAAGTCCTGCTCAGGGCAGTTTCACTCACCAGCATGCCCCCAGTCACACTGTGTGGGAATGAAATGCATGAAGGGGCGGAGTGGAACAGCTGTCTGAAGGTGATCCATGGAGGTACAATGTGTGCTTACTGTAGACATGTGTCTTTTGCTCTGCTAGTGTGAGAGGCCACAGATGTGTCCTCTTCCTTTCCTGTGCGTCTTCAGGCTATCACCTAGCCTGCTTCCACACAGCTGCCCAGACACTAGTTCCATCAGTAGCCATTTCCAGACACTTGTTCCTTTCCAGTCCTGTAGGAGCGGCAGTGTCCTACAGGGTGCAGGTGCCTCAGCAGCTTTTGTGTGCTGCCAGTGCTGACTGAGGCAAGCGGAATCACATCCCACACTCGGGGCCAGCCCATTTTTATTCACCAGCAGGAATCACCATCTGATTTTCTACCTGATAGATCATGTTCTTACTTCTCATTTTCAACATCTAAGTATTTTGATGTTTGCCTGCTGATAGAGTAAAGCAAATAATTTCATTTTCCTGTCAAAAATATGTCCTAGGCACCACATTCAAAGAATTCTATAGCAGCATATTGGGAAGGAAAATGAGGGAATAAAGGGAATGGATTTTGGTACTAGTGCTTCAGGATAGAACAACAAATGGCAACAATAGTTTTCCAAGCTGTAAACCATGTTTTGGGGTTATCTTTTACCAATGCACTAAATCAGAACTTAGATTCAAATTAAAAACTAAGAATAATGCAAGGGAGAAGGGAGCTTATTGCTTTGAAACCACATTGCCATGGCTGAACTGAGCTCCATCCTTTCCAAGCCTCTAATGCCTCATAATTACCTCACAATGCAGAGTGTCGTATGTGTTCCAGAGCTGGAAGTTGTCCAGGATTTTAAGATGGTTTAGTTCAAGCCCTGTGTTAACTGCCATCGTTTGTAAAAAGTCCTAGGGAAAATAAAGTGAAGAGTATAGCACAGACAGTGAATGCAAATGGAACACAGACGCGTGTACATTGTACCCCACCTGGCAGCGCAGCACTACTTGATTTTACAGAGGGGGAACCTTTGTAGCAGAAGATTTTAGCAGCAAATTTCATTTGGTAAGCATTTCAAGCTACTGATCTGTTTCAGACATTGCTCTCTCTCAGCCTTGCTATGTGTAAGTCTGGCAATTGCTCTGCTGCACTCTCCTCTCCCTTTTCTGCCTGCTCCATGAGGCTACCTCAGTTATCTCAAGCCTTCAGATATAAGGAAGAGGAAGGCACTAAGGGGAAAGGAGCATGAGAAAAAAAAGATGGTGAGAAAATAGAAAGTTAAAGAGAGATGAGGCGAAAAAGAGCTTGAAAAGAAAGCTAGGCTTTCCTTCTGCCACTGAAGGGGAGATGAACAGCAAAGTAATAGTTCCACAACAATTCCCATGTGGATTCTTGCTGTATGCCACCATGGAAGAATAAAAGGACTCTTTAGCATCCCTTACTCTTGTATGAACTCTTTCATGTCACAGCTGACAGCATAGCTGTGGAGTCACCCTTCACCTCCCACTGCAGGTGAGTGAGACTGACTGGAGCAGCTGGGCCAGCAGTGTCAGAAATGGCTTTGGGAGATGTGTAGAGGTCAGTGAACCTGAGTTTCATGCAGCTCTAAGTAGCTGAGAAAATGACTGTTAGACTCAGAGTGGTGGAGATTAACAACAGAGAAGTAGGAGACACAAGCAGCAAACAGGCTTTTGGTGCGGGCCCAGATTTTGGCTTTAAGAGAGTCCTCACAGCTCGCTTTGGGTTTTCTTTGCACTTACGCAAAAGGAAATAAGCAATTCTGTAACTTCTCCAGCTGAACTCCTTCCCTTCTCAGACTGTTTCCTTTTTGCTTTGTCTTACCATGTATGGCAGTATTCTGCTTTGGAATTCAGTAGACGTTTGTGTTTCGTTCTGGAGTTCATCAAAGCGTGGACAGTCAGGCAGAGGAAAGTGCAGCCTCTGAAACACGAGAAGTGAAACTTGGAGCAGCCGTGGAATTCATCAGCACACTTCCAGATTTCCTGGTGCTGCTGATGGAATGTTTGTTAGAAAGAGTGGTGGCCATGCTACAGCATGAGTTCGAGCCATTTGACTTCATTCCCTAGGGATTACAGATGTGCAGAAGAGCTCTGCTGTGTCCTGGGGTGACAGTCGGCAGGCTGTGCCTCCAGTGCCTCTTTGCTTTTGGGTTTAGCAGCCGGAGGCTTGCAGCAGCCACCCACAGACCCCAGCACACTTGCACTGCCATGCCGGGGCTCCCTTTCTTCTCTAGCTGAAGCACATCCGAGCGTGAAGGCTCACAGCTACAGCATGAAACTGGGGAATGTTGTTTAATGACACAAGAACAAATGTTTCTCTTGCTCTGTCGCTTAATTATCTCCCTCTGTGTGTAATTAATGAAGCCACTCCCTTTGGCCTCATTAAGCAGTACTCAGTACTGTTGTCTGTCAGGTCTTGATAGATCTCAGTGGCTGAAAAATAAACTGTGATTAAGGTTTTTTACTAAACTCTTCTTGGCTTCAATTTCCCACTTCGTGTTGCTTAGGACTTAAAATACCTCAACCCACTGCTTCTATTAACAAAAGGGACAACATTTTTTCCGGGTCGTTTGCATATTTAACCATGACTTTGAGCTGCCTTTGAGTGCACTGTCAGCTCCTGAAGCAGTGCAGAAGTGATGAGGTGCTAGAGGTGCCTAACAAACAGCTTGCCTTCCCCAAGCAGGGCATTGCACTGCAGTGATTCCCCTCAGGGCAGTGAGGGTTTATTTGGCCAAAGCTCTGCCCACCTTCGTGCTGTGTTTGGTTTTCTGGTGAAGGAACCTTCCCTGGTGTCTCATTCCCTTCTGACGAGGGGCAGGGTCCAGCTCACAGTCGAATCACACATTGTGCTTAATTGCGTGTGTGGAGCCCTGCTCTCTCTGCAGCAAGCAGGAAGTAATGGCAGGGGGACGAAGGTGCAGGCACCCCCTAGGGACTGAGCCCATCTCCTGATGTTGGTGACTGGACAGGCAGCTATTTAGCAGGGGCTTGGTGTGCCTTTTCTTACAGCCAACTTTCGTCCCCGAAGGCAGAATGAAGTTAGCCCTGCTGTCACTGCACTCACTAACGTCTCGTCATTGCTCCACTGTTCCTTACACAGTCCTCGTTCCAGCAGCCAGTGACATTAAAATGGAAACCTGAGTCAGAGGGAGCTAGGTGCAGTAAAACGCCTGCAAGACCTAGTACTTGGGCAGGCCTGCGCTCATTATGAGCCACAAGGCAAGTGCTAGGCTTTCATCAAGTGTTTGTGTAGTACTGAGCAGAAGAGGGCCCTCCTCTGTAATTAGGGTGCCTAAGTGCTCCCAGAATAGGGAATTGCAAGGTCATTACCATGGCTGGTGACAATTATATTCCTTGAATAAACTACGGAGCAAACCTGCCGAGGAGGGAAGGGCTGGCTTGCTGCTTATGAAAGCACTTTTCTCTGGAAATGTGTGAGAGACTCCCCTGCAGTACTGTCCAGAGGTGTCCTTGCCAGGAGAAATGCTGGAGCTGTGCCTCGGAGCATATGGCAGTGGGGGTGACAGTTCAGGTGGGCTGCAACTACAGGAGGAGAATTTTCAGGCAGCTGTTTCAGCTGACCTGTGGCATACTTGTCAGCCGGTAGCTGCAGTTGCTGTTTTCTATTAGATTGAACTCAAAAAGAACAGGAAATACTTTTAAAAGTTTTTTTCTCCCTTCTCCCTTTTTTTTCTTCTGGGGAAGTTTAAGGCATAGGAAGTGTCCAGCCAGTACTCACTCGGTCTGTGGATTTCTGCAAAGTGTGAACTGGAATGGGTTGCCAGAGAAGTTCAGGGTTCCAAATCTGGCTGCTGGTTGGTGGGAAGAGGCCAGAAAGGTATGACTGGGCACTCATAATGGTGCGATCATAATCTGTGCTTTGGATGTAGAACTGAAGAGAGAATGGCAAAGAGTTACAAGTAGACAATAAAAATAATCAGGAAATGTTACCCAACTCATCAGTCCTAGCTTCTTGGTTTCAGTTTTATGTTTCTGCATGAAAGCAAGGCAGCAAAGCCATAACTCAGCTTCCTAGGGCCTCACTTAGCCTGTGTAAATGGAATTACCAAAGCATCTTTACAGTCTAAACGATTCTGCAATTCTGTGATCTGTTTGCTACAACTCAGAAATGGAAGCACTTGAAGCCAGAATCCTCTCTTGAAAGGATGCCAAAGCTCTGGTCTTTTGTGCCTTCCCACCAATGTGTCCCTTGGGTGTAGACCACAATGGCAGGAGTGTCTTCCCCATGTGGCAAGCACACCAAGCAGCTGCCAGACCTGTCTTGCACAGGAAGAAGTGTGTGTGCCTGGCCTACTGGGTGGCTGAACTGAATTGTGGGAGATGAAAGTTAGACTTTAGCCTAATTTTCTGCCTGAATTTCAGAACTGGTTCTTCTATTCCCTGAAGTTTTCCTCTAATGAAGTGATGATAGTGATGTGCTTTTTGTCCAGCAGAAGCCCACAGCTCTGCTGTGCCAGAGGGATGCCCTACAGACTGCTGTGGTGCATACCTCTTGCCGGTTGTAGGTGCTGTTCAGGAAGCTGGAGTATCTGTTCCTCGTGTACTGGCCAAGCTCAAAGAGCTGCTGCATCCCAGTCTGCCAGGCAAGCACACAGATCACCGTTAGGCTGGAGTGACTGCAGAATGGCAGTGTGAGGTTTCTGCTCTCCTCTCAGCAGTCAGCAACCAGGTCAGCAGTAGGCATGTCTGCAGTGCCCTGTACATGTGGCAGGTGATCCGGAGTGTTTACCAGACACACTCCTGCCTAGGCACAAGAGAGTGATACATTCTGAAATGCTGAGGTTCCATCCTTTCATCTGCTCCAGGAAAGGCAGTGAGCCCGGTCCCACACAAACTGTTTCAGCAGTGCTGTGGTTCTGGAGCTGCTTCTGGAGTGGCTTCTGGAGCTGCTTCTGGAGCTGCTGGTGCTCAGCGGTGCTGTCTGCACTGCTGGCAGCTGGGGGAGGATGACTGCTAACATCGGATTTGTCACTGTAATTGCTGAAAATACGCCTGTGAATGATGGGCTATGGCTTACAGCAGCCAGCAGGACCTGGGGTTGGCTAATGCACAGAAAAATAGCTGCCCACTTCCTTTTCAGGGGCACACAGAGTTCTTCTAAGCAAGCCAACGTACCTTGGTAAGTTGTCCAAATCCCTGAGGCCATTCACTTTCCTTGTGCAGATCAGTGGGGAAGGTGACGATTGGCGTTCGGTCCCCATGCCGGAAAACCTATGGAACACCACCAAAACTGGGTCAGGGACTTAGCTAGAGGGCAAGCACACCTTATGCTGCTTCTACCTGGACAAGAGATCTGAGGTTTGGATGCCCAATCGGTGTCCAAAGTGCTTAGAGGAACATTTAATTCCTTTGGCTCGAGAATGCTTTTTTCAGAGCAGTATCTTTGAAAGCAGTTCAACATACACCTGTGGCGTATGCTTGATTTCTCAATCACTCCAAAATAGAAAGATGAAGAAGTATTAACATCTACCCTGTTAGCTTATGTAATGTTTGCTAATACTTTTCCATACACATAGGAAAACACTTTTGAAAGTCTGCAGGATTCTTTTTCTGTTAGAAGAAGAAAGCATTTGGTGACTTTCCTGTCTCAGACGCTGCGGCATGGGCAATATCAATGAGGTCCACTTAGCCATGTGGCTTTTACAAAAGAAATCTTTCATGAGCCTTTTTGTGGTTTTATTCCAGCCCAGAGAAAATGCCAACACTAAATCAAATAGTTAGAAAAACTCTGACTTACTCTCCTGTGGCAATAAGTGGGTTTAGAAAAATGAAGTCTAGAAAAGTTTGACATGGAAGGAAATGCTGGAATACAAATTCACAGGGCTCCAGACAGTCTTCAGGGCTGCTGATCCAGGCAAACCCTGCTTCATGTCAGTGCTCAGATGAGCAGCCAGGTGCCTGCCTTGGTGCGAATGAAGCAGGTGGCAGTGCAGAAGCATGGTGCATTTGCTTAAGAGATGGCATTAGTTCCAGGAGACCTCCCCGCTAAAGAGCCTGAGTGTCATTGCCCACAGCACTGTTGCCCAAGCACTGGAGGGGTTTGCACACACCAGTCAGTTTGCTGCTCCCCCAGGGGAGGCGATGGGTGTTTATGTTTGTCCAAGCAAACGCCAGCAGCGTGGCTTTAATGACAGCTGACACCCTCCTGTGCGCTAGAGCAGGTACTTCGGAGCTCGGAAACACTGCCCTTTGGAGGCAAATCCAATTGGATTTCTCCCTCTGCTTTCTGCAGTTGACAACTAGGTTTGCTAGGGGAGCTATTGCCACTGGAACCGTGTGGAAAGCTGCTTTTATCTTTCTGCTGTGCTGGTGGAGTTTGGCTGAAGACATGGCCACCCTGGAACGAGTGTGTCCCGGCAAACCAGTGGGGGCTGTTCGCCATTATGGCCAGCATGCCAAGCAGCATGAAACTGCACCGTTCCAAGGAAGAAAAACATGACCAGCAAAAGCTGTGGTCCCCAGTTAGAAGAAGAAAGATGTGGTGAATCACAGAACCCCAGGCACCACACCTTTGTCTATATGGTGGGTGAGATGAGTGCCTGTGAGGAGGCAGAACTTACAGGTCAGACTTCTTTATGCAGAGGCAATCAGTATTTCATTTCTGCCTTGAGTACCCAGTGGTCCTAAGTATGCCCTATTTGCTTCTCCTATGTCTGATTTAAATTCAGTGCCCAGGAATTATGGTGAAGGCTAATGTTACATGGAGAAAGAAAATTAGAATAGCATTTTGACAGATTGGCACGAAGCAGTGCTTTTCAGCCAAAGGGAATTGTGGCCAATAATCAAAATACTTGGAATCAGCATAAAGATGGGAATCATTAGGAGAGAGCAGCTCAAAGCACAGCATAATTCTAGAAGTGGGAGAAAGGGAACATTTGTGTGAGTTTTCTTCCCCACAGATGTATTTTATACTGTGCAGTCCTGCTAAGAAAGTTTTCAAGAGTCATTCTGAGGCATTTTCCCCATTCAGCAATACTCCATGTGAAAACATAGCAATTCAGAGTACAGCTGGAAGGTGGCATTGAATTCTCTCAGAAAGGTGTCTTCTGCCTTGACTATAGCCATATCCTCATGATGTGACATTGTATCAGTGAAATGTTCTGGGGCCAGTTCCTGTGCTGTTTGTTTCTGCTAGCAGTTGTCTTGCCATGAAGAATCAAACTGAGCTCAGGAGGCAAATTTCAGTTGAAGACACAGGTGTGCTGTGGGGCAGGACGTGCTGGTGATGAGCCTAGCACAGCTGCTGGGCTGGTTAGTCCGAGGAAAGGTATCAGGATAAAAGGAAGGCAGCTCAAATGAAATTCACCAATTATCTAGTGTTACTTGTGATAAGCTATAAGTAAATCAAGTGCTAGGTTTCGTGTTGGGGGGAAGGTGGCTGCTCAGTTGTGCTAAGCTGCTGATTACAATGGTGAGCATGTCCTGTAACTCTCGGGGCAAAACTAGCATGCATTAGAGCACAGCAAGAGCTGCACTTCAGTCAAATCGCCTTCCCTGCATGGAGGGCCTTCTCCTGCTCAGCAGAGGATGTGAAGGAGTTGGAGCTGGGTGCCTGCTGTGAGCAGCCTGGCAGAGCAGCGCGGCTCAGCAGCAGCAGGGACTGGTTTTTCCTGTGTGCCCTGGCCTCTCTCCAAGGGGCACATCTACAGTGCAGTCAACAGACAACTAGAGAGGAAACGACTTAATCTAGGGCTGGGTGGTATGGTTTGGACACAGTACTTCTGTCTGCTATCTGTCTGTGCTCAAAGTGTCTGAAATAGAGAAAGGTAGAAGGAGAAGATCTGAAAATTCCTGTTTGCAAATGTGAGTTCTGACTGCTGTGACCTTGGGCTGAAGTAGATCTTTAGGCTAAATGTCTTTTAGCAGTGTAACTTACTGAGTGAGGCTCAACTTATCAAGTGAGGCTCCACAGGGCTCTAGGTAACCTGGTCTGAGTTGAGGATGTCCCTGCTGACTGCAAGGGGAGTTAGACCAGATGACCTTTGGAGGTCCTTTCTGTCCCAGACCATTTAATGATTCTATGAAAAGAAAGGAATTAGAATGGAAAAGACTGTGATGCAGCCTTCACCACCTCAACTGTCTCATTGCAGCGATCTCTTTCACCTGGGGTGTTGGGGAATGTGACACTAAAGCAGCACCTGGTTAGTTTTAAACAAGCAATGCAGAACCTGGCTGCAGCCTGTTTGCAGCCTGCCTGCAGTGACTGCAGCACCTGTCTCACAGCTCTGCATTAAATGGCTCTCTGCAGTTTTTCAGTGGACTGCTGTGCCTGTCCAGTTATTCTGAAACACAAAATACTTTTGGATTTGTGGTACCTTCTGTAGCTTCATGAGCTTCAGCCCCAAGTGCAGGGGAGGCCACCACCGGCAGCTCTCGGACCATGCCAGCCAAAGAAAGGAATGGCAGGAAAGCTCAGAGGGCAGATTGTCCCATGCACTGTGCACCTGTCACAGAGCTGAGCTCTTTGTTTGACTTGGAATAATAAGAGGGATTAGGAGATGAACATTCTTTCAGCTAGAGGCTCTTTTGTCCTGTAGCAGGCAGTAAGGTCTCTAAACTCAGTAAGCCAGAGCAGCACAGCAGCTGCACACCTTGCCTGGTCACCAGCTGTAGCAAGCTCCCTGTGCTCCCCACACAGAAATGCAAAGCGAATTACTTACTGCAGCCACAAACTTCAGCTCTCTCTCTGCAGAGGTCTGCTCAAGCAGAATGACGATCATGGGCAAACTCAAGCAGAGGATTCTGGACGGGCTGGAAAGCCACATTGCTCCCATCCTGGCAGAGAAGGCGAAAGGCTTGGTAGCTCCAGCAGCTGCTCAAGCTGCACTTCCCAAGTGGGCGGAACTGCTGCCGGTGAATTTCACATCCCAGAGGAATGTTGTGTGACTACGCAACAAATTGCATCGCCCTTTGTTTCCAGATTACTGTTTACATTCTGCTCAATCACATCATCATTCACTTCCTTTTTCTCCCGATGTTTTCTTTTTTGGGGTGTAAGGATGAGGCCAAAATACGAAGGAGTTGCTAAGCATTCCCAGTGTTTCCACCTACCTGTTGTGTCCCTATTCTCAGGGCTGGGAACTTTCCCAAGCCGTAGCACGGCCATGGGAATGAACTCGGAGCCAAGAGCCAGGCAAAACTGCTGCAATTCAAATGTAGTGAAGTGCGAGGTGTGTGTGAGGGAGGGACTGGACATGGAGATGGAATTCATAGCTACGTGTGCCCAGGCCTGCTGGCTGCTGACACTGTCTTCGGGCTGGAGTGGAGCAGATTAGTCTTTCCTTAGGGATGCAGCCCGAGATATATTCGTGGTCACAACTGTGAGGAGGGAATGCCCGACATTCCTGGTTTGCAGAACCCTGAATCCTTGTTTAAACACGGTTGGTGTCTTTAGTGCAACCTTTGTGAGTATGAGCTGTTGGTCTGAGCTCATCAGAGGGAGGGTCCTTGGAGCAACCAGTCCTAAGGCACATGACACTTGCTGAAGGATTTGTTTAAACAAGTGGAACAATAGAACATGTTAAGTTAACCCAGCTCAGATCAGAGTGGGTCACTTTCCACTTAACAACTGTGACTGCTGCCTTGAGGAAAGGGTTGGGTCTTTGCCTGCTGCTTGAGACCCTGCTGTAGGCAAGCGAGTGCTTCAGTCTCCAGGTTATCTGAAAGTCAGAGGGCACTTAGCCAAAAGAAACAACTACCAAGTTCCATGCGACTGTAGTGTCATGAGTTATGCTTTAAAAGCTATGTAAGAAAGCTCTCTTTGTATGCTCGAAAGGGTAAGAGCTTTCTGGGCAAATGTCTTAACTGATCCAGGTCTCTGCCGAGAGGTATGAAAGGCCAAAGCTCATCAAGCCCAACACTAGAAGGGAAAAGCCAAACAACTGGTTCTGTGTTCCAGCATTTAGCTAGATCCCTAACGAGAGCTGCTGATTTTGCACATTGTTCTGGTTGCACAGGCTTCTCAGTACAGCAACTGACATAAAAAGTCGTGGCCCTGAGCTATCCTGTATGTGGAAGATGCAGCATAGTGACCTCACTGACATGTCAGTGAGTTGTCCTGACATGTTCACATTTCATTTTGCTTCAGACTCTGCCTGCCATTCCATTTCAGACTGCTTTGACCAAAGCTGGACCTTTGCAGAAGCTGCAGGACAGAAAGTAAACTCATTAGCATCACACTCAAGTATTACTTGTTGCTGGTGGAATCCACCGTAGGGCAGCCTCAGTTGCCTGGAGAATATCCCAGCACTGATGACACTTCACTTCTAATATTTGAGTTTAAAAGCAATTCTGCATTGAAGCTGCCTGCAACAATAACTTCTTAACCCAAGACTAAGCCTAGACTTGGAAGAGATATGCAGTGGGGCTTGGTGCTAAATGAAGGGTACTCAGGATTTTTACAGTCCCAGTCAGAAGTACCAGACTGTGGGACTCAAATACCCGTGGCAGCTGGGCACCGCTGTGCCCCTTTTCTTATCAAATCCACACTTCTCTGTGATGTGCAGGCTCCCAGACTTGCACCAACAGCCATCTGCTTCCTTCCTGGAAATGCTCTGGCCACTCTGCCCATGCCAAGAGTTAATCCTCTGCTTTTCATAAAGTCTTTTATAGGAAGATGCTTCTGTTTCTTTGCCAGCAACACATTTTATCGTGGTGTGTCTGTGTGATGGAACACACAGGAACTGTCCTGTTCCTGTGCAGGAACAGGACAGTTTCATCCAGAGGCATGCTTCTAACTAGTTTTGGTACTCAGTCACTGCCAGGGTCTGGAGTTTTGTAGGCTGTTGTGGTCCTTAGAGTGGCAGATGACTCCAGCAGCCTCAGTAGTCTCTTTACAGGCTTTTTAGTGACACGTAGGACATTAGATGAGGGCTTTTAGGGAAGAAGCTGAAACCAGTCTGTGATTCAAAAAGATTTGGAAGCAAAGAACTGCCCTCTCCCCATGTTTTACAAACAATAGAAAAAAGAGCTAAAAGAAGCTTTGGAGAAGTGTGTTTCCTTTGGACCTTTATGTAAAGGTCCATCTCTAAAGTGTCAGAGAGCTTCCCAAGTTTGACAGCATTCCATTTCTTCAGTGGGCTTCCTGTAGGAGCTGCTAAGAACCTCAGAAGTGTCTGGAATACAAAACAGAGAAAAAAAAGCAGGCTGTAGTACAGAGGACTTTTGACTTCCTTTCTAGACACTGCCTCAGTAGTCCACAATCACCTTCAGAAGCAAGACAGGCTTTGTGCTGAAGCAGCCAACCATTGCCTGCTGGTGAGAGACTTGGGCTGTGCATCTGGACAAGGCTGGTGGCCTGAGCTTGGGGCTGAAGCACAGTGGTGGTTTATCCTGGAGCAGAAGTTTAGATGGGGACAGAGGGGACACCTATGTGAGGCAGTCTGGCAGAACTCCAAAAAGTGCCTGTAGGAAGTGTTATAGACAGAATTCTGCTATTGCCAGTGAGCAGAAGGGAGGTGTGGTGTGAGTTTGATAAAGCTGGAAGCCACGAGCCACTTGCATACAGCGGCCAGATGCAGAGCCACAGCTGGGCGGCTGAGGCCAGTGGTTAACCATTGCAGGAACACAGGTGTGCTTGGTAAACCTGTGAACAAGGAGGCTGCAGCAGAGCAGATGAGTGCTTACAAACTCGTGGCAATGACTCAGATGATGGAGAATGAAAGGAAATGACCTTACAGAGACCAGAATGAAACAGGGGCGAGCACCTAAATGGGTACTTGAGGGAGAGCATGGGGGCTGCTACAGAAGGTCTGGGGAATTGAGCTGTGAGTGTTTTGTGGTGAAGAGGGGTCTGAGCTAGCAGAAAGTTGTATGGATAGGGGAGCTGCTTTCCACAGGAGTGAGCAGGGAGAGTTCTTGTTGTGGTTTGACAAGAGCTTTTTTTTTGTCTGCTCCTATAGAAGGTATCTGGGTTGGTTTTCTGCAAGGGGCTCAACAATTTATCTTTTCTATGGCTTGCAGTTGTCAACTGACAGGACATGTAGGGCAGTGCAGCTGGATCCATAATGTTGTCACTGGGTTTGGGGTTTTGTCTGCAGCTTCTGAAGACCAGAGATCTGGAAGGAGCACACTGCCATTTTTCACAGCTGCCCCATAACTCCCCTCCTGCCAGAAGTGGTATATTTCACTTAGATTTCCAGAGCTGCAAATGCTTTACCCTCTACTGCTTGAGTTGCCTTTGGAAATGCCTTGTTGCAAAGGCTTCTCTCAGAAGCTGCTTGTGTTTTGAGCAATGTGGGAAGGGTAAGGATAGCAGCTGAAAGGAAGCTTGCAAAACACTCGTTAGGCAAGATGCTGCTTGTTATGCAGCTGAGCACAGCCTCACAGGATTGTTGTTCTTGTTGGCTGCACTAGTTAGGACAGGCTGAAAAAGGATCTGGGAATGCAGTCTTCAAGGATACCCAACTTCAGGGCTCCACGAGTCATGGCGATGACTGCTGACCCAAAAATCCTTGAGTCTTCAGAGCAGCAATGGCTGCAGCAGTTCAAACCTAAAGGATTCATTTTCACAGGCCGCAACTTGTCCCTTGAC
This sequence comes from Tricholaema leucomelas, assembly GCA_013400475.1. Classification (NCBI taxonomy): domain Eukaryota; kingdom Metazoa; phylum Chordata; class Aves; order Piciformes; family Lybiidae; genus Tricholaema lacrymosa; species Tricholaema leucomelas. The sequence continues at coordinate 124,963 of WAAF01002223.1, forward strand.
AGAAGTGACACAAGCCCTGCTGGCCTGCTTTGTGCCTGGCTTCCCCAGGCGTGATTTCACTCATGGGGTTCAGTCTGCCTTTAAACAGTCACCTTTTGGCAGCACATGACTGAGTGGCAGCTGGACTGCAGCAGGAGTCTTTGTAGCTGCTCAGCTGTGTGCAGGGCGCTTACCACAGCTCCATTCAGCTTCATCGTTCTAGAAGGCAAAAGGTTGTAGAACTCAGAATTGTCTTTCATTAATTCAAGGTATATGAAGGTTAAGGGTCACATGGGATAGCAACAATTTGTTAGTCCATTTATATCAGCTAAACAGAGTTTGCTCTTGTTTGAAGCTCTTTGTGCTAAATATTGAACAAGTAGAACAAAATTTGATGGCAAAACATTCTTAATGTTTCTCTAACACACTGTTGTTCTTTCCTCAGTAGTGCAGCTCTGTCTATGTAGTCCCACAGTCGAAAGAGCTTCAAAAAGAGCTTGAGAGTTCTGAAGAGGTAATTGGCCTGTAGAGCTTCACGGCAGCTCCCCGGTCTTTCCAGGAATTTATCCTCCCCGCAGCATGAAGTGGGAAAGTGTTCGTGAGTTACAGCTCCTGAGCAGGCCTTACCAGCTCCTGGTGGGCACTTGTTCTGGGTAGCAGGGCATGTGTGGTCTCAAGCTGTGTAGCAGAGATGAAGATGACCCCCAGGTGGCTGAAAACAGTATGCAAATGTATTCCTGAGCCCATGACTCGCAGAAACTGCTGCTGTAGGCACTGGTGAGGTGCAGCCCCTGCTCACTGAGCTTGCTGGCGGTGGTGACACGGTGGTGACACTGGCCAGGTGTGCTGGCCTGGGGCAGGATCGGCTCCTGCCTGTGCCGGGCTGGGAGCATGGACAGGCAGATGCACGTCCCTGTATCTTCCATCTTCACGCTGTCCTGCCCCAGGTGAGAAACATTGCTCCATGGCCTGGCTAAGCTGGCTTCCATCGTCACAGACTCTGTGAGCCCACACAGTTCGTCTTGCACCACTTGTGCAAACCTGCTCTCCCAAGCAGGCACTTGAGCCGCTCACTCCTGGTGTTTCCTAGCCACACATGGCAAACTCCAGCTCCCTGCAGCTGCCCAGCTTTCCTCTCTCTAAAACGAAGGCCTGGGGGAGATGTGAGTCAGCTGATTGAAGCTACTCACGCCCTGCACATTTTCCTGCTCCACTAGCTGTCATGCTTCAAAAATCCCTTTGAAGAGACTTGTGCTTTGCTGTCTCTGGAGCGTGTGACATCAGATGCCACTCCTAAAATGCACTGCTCTGCAGGGCCGGGTTGTAAGCAGACCAGCTGGTACCACTGGGAGAAAACAGCCTCCAGTTGGGGTCCTCAGATACTGGAGATAGGTCTAGGAAAGAGAGCAGACTCCAGCAGGAGTGGAGAAGTTTGATTCTTCTCAAGCACCCATTGCCTCATGCTTTCTGCCAGATTCCTTTAAAAAGGAAGCGGAAATTATTCTTCCTTTGGATGTGTGTGAAAAGTGATCTTTGGTTCCCTTGATCTGATCTCAGTGCTGCTAATTCTGTGGGAAGAGATACCTATGTGGCTGGAGTGATTTTAAAGTACATCAGGGTGACTAACTTCCTGCTGAAGGTGACAGTGTGCTGTGCCATGTCTCCTGAGGCTGGAACTCTCTTGGAAACTCTTTCATACCTGCAGAAGTCCCTTGGTGCAGGTGGTGGGAGGTGGGAGAACTCGAGCTGCTCTGACAGCCACTGGCGGCTGATATTTGGATGTGCCTGCAGCCTGTGACAAAGCAGCTGCTGATGGTGGGAGGGGAGGAGATGATGAGAAAGACAATAAATGAATTTCTCTGGCTGCCCTGGGAGTGCAAAGGAGAATCCCTGAGGTGTAGAGCATCTGCCTTTATCTCATCCATAAACTCGATGATGTAGTTATGGGATCATTAAACCTTAAGCGAGTCAAAGTATAGTTTTGTGTTGAGTCCTGTATGGTGACACAGGAAAAGTCAGTGTGTAAAGAAATGCTGCTGGAGCGCTGACATTGCTTAGAGAACGTACATTTTCATCCGCAGCCCTTTAATTAATAAGCATAATTTTAATTAGTGAGTTAATGAAATAACCCTTTAATAAAGAGCTCTTTAAAGTAGGCTCACAGTTTAAGTGCTCTTGCTGTATTTAAAAGCTTAGTAACCAAAAAATGATATTTGGCCCTCTACCCTGAAATGCCCTGTGAAGAATCCTGACACCTGAGGGCTGTGGGCTGCTGCTTTCCTTAAGTTCTAATAATTGTATTTAACTTCGAGGTAGGCTGCAATAACTATGATTAGAGCAATTGTTCTGCTCTGCTGGAGTGATTTCTGATCATGGCCTAGCGCAATGCTGCAAAATTTGAAATGCAGATATGCAGGAGGGAAGAGAAGTTCTTTCCATAACCTTTTTATTTCTATTGGAATAAAGCAAAAATCCTCTTTCTGAAAGCCCAAGTGCCGTGGGTAACTGTAGCACCACCCAGGCTACTCTGCCTGCACCTCTGGCACTGGGGGAGAAGCTGCATGCTTCAGCACAAGCACAAAGTGGACAACCAAGAGTAATGCTGCAGATGGTGGAAAAAAAGTTCTGCCCCAAGGCATTGTGAGTCTGATACACGTCGAGGTTCATGGTCTGTTAGAGCTCAGTCGAGGCACAGTGGTGGCCCACCCGGGAATGTTCTGGTTCAGATGTCACCAGGTGTGCTGGAATTGGTTGATGTTCTGGTGGCTCCTGGCGTTTTCCATGCGCGCTCTGATTGACGGCGTGCCTCGGTGTGCGGATCTCTTTTGGCTGCCTTCTCTAGAGCAGAGGCCTATCTAAACTGCGTTAGAGCAAGCAGTGAGAAAGCTGCAGCAGCATGGAAGGACAGGTTCTTTTGCCGTGAAGCAAGCGCAAGCTGTATTCCTACGCCTAGAGTAGAGCGAAGGTTTGGCTAGGGAGAAGTCCCTGTCTGCAGGACCCTCACTCAGCAGTGTTGTGCAGGGGCACGTTGCCATCTAGTGTTGATCGCCTTCCTCTTATGGCACTTGGGGCTTCTGTAGTGGCAGGAGACTCTCGGCAGGCGCCTGTGGAGAGCTGCTGGCAAACCAGTGATGCACTGAGAAGGCAAACAGCATCGCCGCTGCCAGCTGTCGAGAGCACACGGCTCCATTTCCATGGCAAATGATTTGCACTCCTGCATTCCCAGTTGCTGGCAGTATAAATTCACTCTCCATCAGGAAACAGCTTGTTAAAGTCGGTGTCCAGTCCTTCTTCCAGTGTTGTGAGAAGTGGCAAAGCCCCAGAGCAGTGTTCTTGCTGTAGCTGTGGTATTAACTCTCCAGCGCTTCTCCGTGTGTTTCTCTTCGTGCTGACCATTCTTACCCTTGTCTCGGCAGAGGAGGGGAAAGCCCTTTGAATGTCACCCGCACGTATTCAGGCTGAGAAGCAGTTCAGCCTTTGCTTTCTGATGGTACTGCCTGGAGGGCATCGCTCAGCGGTGGATGCGGCCACATCTTCAGTCCCTCTGAGCCACAGACTCAGAATTTCCTGTGGCAAAGTGCTGCGAGATGCAGATCTCAGCACTCTGTGTGCCAGAAGCTCCTGCTGCTTTGCTTCTTCATATAGTCAGGAATTCGGATAAACTTTGACTCTTTGTGTTTGTTGCTGCTGATTAATGGATGAAGGTTTGTCCTGGGACTCTTCTTTTTTTTTTTCCCTGATGAATGTGTACATTCCTGAAAAGAAAAGGGAAATGATCTGATCCTGAGGACCAGAAAAACTTCCTTCATGTGAGTGCAGTCATGCTGCACGAGAACATGTCAGGCACATCAACAGCCTGGACATAGCTCAGACACTGTGACATACCCAGCTGTGAAAGCTCTGGGGAAGCTAACATCTGCTCAGGGGAGAATGGTGGCTAAAGAAACGGCTCTGGTGATAGCTGAGCAGCTAAGCAAAGGAAGGGTCCTTTTGACCACCTGGTCTTTGTAACACTCTGGCCAGAGGAATGGCTGAGAGTGCCAGGGGACTGGACAGGCTGGCTCAGTAGAATGGCAATCATAGCTGGGTAGCAAATACCAGGCTCCTTCAAGTCCGTTTTCATAGCAAGATGAACTCAGTTAGTTCATTTCAGTGGCAATGAAAGCAGATAGAAGTTTGCTGCTGAATTTGATGTGTCTAGGATTAAATATTCATACTGCAGAGGGCTGATCTGAATGAGTTTGGTTTGGAGATATCTGAAGGGCTACCAAAGGACAACTTCAACTGCTGTAGGCCTGTACAGAGAATAAAATATAACAGCAGCATGATGGGGATGGAGAAATAGAGAGGAGAAATGTGCAGGTTCTCAGGAATTCTCCAGAGAACTGATGAGAAGGGTGATGGAGTCCAGGCTCCTCAGCCACACCTGGACACACACAGTGCCCAGCCTTCTGCTCCAGATTTTTCAGTGACTATGTCCTTTCTAGAGCCAGTTTGTGTGCCACAGCTCAGCCTTCTGCTCCAGTCTTTTCACTGACTGTGTCCTGTTTAGAGCCAGTTTGTATGCCACAGCCTAGCTTTCTGCTCCAGGCTTTTTAGTGACTATGCCCTGTTTAGGATCAAACTTCAATGTTTCTCATGCAACACCACCAGTGTAACTCTGCAACTCATTTGTTGTCCTTAGCTCTGCAGCTGGTTGATGCAAATACAGGGCAAGGATGTCTTTTGTTCTTGTCACAGATTCTCTGCTCAGGTGGAGCTTACACGTTTGTGTGCCTTCAGTCGGTGCAGCACAGAACAAGTGTTCTCCACCTGGGACAGGGGATTACAGGCATTTGTGTATGACTTTCTCAGTCACTTGGTGGCAGCTGCTAAGTTGCTCATGCATGTCAACTCACCTGCAAATTACAGCCCTCAAAAAAGCATCATAGAGTTGCACTGTTTCACTTGCCTCTGTGTTACCCCTGGGGATGTTCGTGTTAGAATCATGGAAGCATAGACCCACAGAATGGTAGGGGTTGGTAGGGACCTCTGGCAACCATTGAGTCCAAGCCCCCTGCCAGAGCAGGGTCATACAGGGCAGGCCACACAGGAACATGTCAGAAGGAGACTCCATAATCTGTCTGGGCAGCCTGCTCCAGTGCTCTGTCAGTTTGTGCCCACTGCCCCTTGTCCTGTCACAGGCACCACTGAAAAGACACCAGCCCTTTCTTCTTGACACCCAGTTTAACTCAGTTGAAACCAAGCTGACCCTTAAATTGTTTCCTATGCCTTGCTCTTAATGCCATGGAGCTGGGCCCCTAGGGCACTCACTCCATTTGGAGAGGACATTAACTGGTGGAAGTGGATCCTGGCTGTTCCTCTGTGAATATCTCTGTGCTGGTCCTTCTCCCAGATGTGTTCTTAAGTCAGTTTCAGACTCTAAACAGTTGCAAATAATCAAATGCCAGAAAGTCTCTGATATGAGGGAAAGAAGGGGAAGAAGTAAATATAAATACTTGGAGTGAGGATGCTGCTGTGCTTTGCAGGTGTTGTGACAGTGAGCCCAAAGGGTTGGTGTCAGATGGGCATGGTGTTGGTCAGCTGAAGTAGCAACATGGATCTTCAGAAGCAGCACTTCAGCTCACAGCTGGTCAGTGCTCATTTGGATCAGGATGCCAGGGTAGCTCTTTGTCAAACGGGGCAGATTTGGGTTGTGTGTGGTTTGGCATGCACAATGCTTGTCTGGGTGTTGCTGATTGTTCTGCTCACAGAAGGGAATGGTTTGGGCAATTCTGGCCTGCTTCCAGTTAGCTGGGCTGTTAAATCATTATTATCCCCACTATGGGAAAGTCAAAAACTTTGTGTGCACAGCTGATCTAAGTGAAGTTCGGTCTAAAGAAGACGCAGGAACCCTGGGAGGCAGGTGAGGAAGGGCTGCCCAAGCTGGGTGTATTTTCACAGCTGGTCGGTCACTTCAGAATGTGTGGAGCTGCATTCCTTAGGGCTGTGACAGTCTGGGGTTTGTATAAAAGGAGCTCTGGAGTTTGTTCAAGGGAAGGAATGTCATCAGGGCTGGCTCATCTCCACCTGAGAGAGCACAGCAGGGATAAGCCCTTCAAAATCAAGACACATTCTCAACATGCTAATTTCTGAGAAAGGAAAGGCTCAGGTACTTGGGAAGAAAGTTTCTCTTCCCCTTGTGGGCCTTGGCAGGATTGTAATTGCTGTGTGCAGAGCTGGACCTGTAGGTGCAGGCTTGTATGCTGGACAGCAGCACAGCCATCGGCAGGGCACCCAGAAGCAGCAGCCGGGGTCCCGGCGCTGGGCTTGGATCCTTGCTCTCTGCCTTCTGGCAGTGGCCTGAGTTAGCATGAGGTGACTTGCAGCTGCCCGGCCTCTCGGCGCTGTCCTGCCGCAAGTCTGAGGATTTTCCCTTCCAGAAACACTTGCCAGTGACTGCTGATGGCCCTCACCCGGGGCATCTGCTGCTCCTTGTATTGGCGGTGCATCACTTCTACCTTCTGTGTCTCCTCTCTGCTTGACATGCTGTGAGGACTGAGTTGATTTACGCTTGGCCTCTTGTCAGCTGTGTGCTTTCGGGGTGATGCAGCAGGTCATAAACTCCAGTCCCTTCCCACTGTGGGAAGAGATCCTCATGGAGGTGGTGAGGTGGGAAGAGCTGCAGTCTGCATCTTTTTCTGTGTCTTGCAGTGGTTTCACTAAAAAGCAGAACTGGTTGGAGCCCCTCAAAAGTAGTATTAAAAATTAGTGACATTGAAGGGTTGGGTTTGCTTTCAGATCTCAAGTATGCAAGATAAAAGTGTATTTGCGAGGGTAATAACCACGCAAGCAGTATTGTAGCAGCGATCAGGAGAAAAAGAGAATCAGCCTTCTTGTCTGAAATAGAAAGGCAGAACGCAAGCTCCAGGAAAATGAACGTGGGTTTTTCTTTCATGCCTGAAGGAAAGATATCTTTGAATAACAAGGTGATGCCTTTGTCTGGGTGCCCAGGTGGAAGGCTTGCTGCCTGCAGGACATAGATGCACATCGGCGCTCTCCCTGAAAGAGACCTTCTGCTGGGGGCCAGCCCTGCCGTTCTGATGCCCCGAGGGGCACCCGAGGTGAGCCCCGCCATGAGCAGCCCTGGTGGCAGCGGCACTTCAGCAAGTTAGCAGTTCTCTGCAGCCCCGTTCGCCAGGTGACTTTCACTCCAAGTGTTGTTGCTGGCGCTGGTGTGAAGTTGTTTTTTTCATTCTTCTTCCCATGCCAGTTACTCAGTGCTGGGTATTTGGGAGGGCAGGGATCTGTCAGTCATTTTTGCCCTAGCAGCCAGCAAGTTTCTCCTCATACTGTGCATTGCTCTTCTCTGTACCTGTCCAGCATATTGGCCAGGGAAGGGGGGGGGGGGTGAAGTTCTGTCATGGCTATTTCACTCCTGGTCTCTTCAGGGAAGTGCACTGCACTCTTGCAGGAGCAGCAGCTTTCTGCTGGCTGAAGAGACTGCAGATTTTTGCACAGTCACATTTCTCTGTGGTGCACTGCAACTTGTATTTCCCTGTGCCCTCTGTGTGTTGGGATCAAGTGCTCTTGTAGACAAGGAAACCCAAGCAGTAAGGAGCCTCCTTTTCTGAGTTGTGAGCAAGTCTGAGCTCACATAGCTCAGATAGCAGAGCCTTCTCTCACATCTTAAGCGAGGAACCATGGCAAGATGAAAACATCTCGACTAATTCACACTTAATATCAATCTGACAGTGATATCTTTTATCAGTAGTAAATTCATAATCTTCACACTGCTGATACTGTCTATATTGAATATCCTCATGGTGCATTTTGCTGTTCATGGCCTGAAAATCCACTGCTCTGCAGCAGATCACTGTGCTGGGGAACAGCAATGTTGGTGTTCAGGAGGTAGGTAACTTCTTATGAGAGGTTTCTCCTGAGCCCTGACTTGTTACTTGCCTCCAAGGTGGAGCAGTCTCTCATCTGGATTCTGGTTTCACTCTTGGGTTTGGATATAGTGGGCTAAACTCTTTTGTACTCCAGAGAAGCCCATGGATGTGCACTTTGGATTATTTGGGACCAGTATCTAGACTTCAGCAGGCAGAGTCAGGGTACTTTGCTGTGGGTCATGCTGCTCCCGAGGCTCATTCCTCATCCACTCGAGCAGTCTTGCAGCCAGTTTTTGTTGCTCTGTAAGGATGAGATTGGAGGGAAGCAGCCCAACTTGTGGTGTGAATGCTCAGGTCACAAGCACCTCCTGGCTCTCTGTAGCTCATCACACCCCTTGTCGTTGTCACAGCCTGGGCTGGATTGAACCGGCACGAATACACCGGTGGGCTTCTGTTGTGGGCACATCCTGATCTTCCCTTCTGAAGGAGGAGGAGTCTGGCCTGTGCCAGCCTCTGTTCCATAGGCATTAGGACTCATCCTGTAGACATCCTCCCGGGATTTTGTTTCATTCTACCAGAAGTGGTTCCAATCCTATGCTTTTTGTGCTTTTTTTAAATTGCAGATAAATTAAACTGGTGTGTTCAAAGGGCAGTGCTGAGCTACTGCTTGTGACCTCCAACAGCAAAGGCAGCACAATGCTGAGACTGAGAGCACACAGCTCCTCTGTGTGTCCCTGCAATGGGTGGCACACTCCAGTTATTAATAACTGTGTTTCCCTTCTCAGTTTATATTAGGATCTATGAGATGAATCACAACACAGCCCAGGTGCCTGTGTTATCCTCCCCCTACATACACCTACAGCTATCTCACAACAACCCAGCTCACAAATTATAGCTTCTCTCTGCTGCTTTGTGACACTGATAATGGCATTACAAAGCAAACTTGGCAGACTGCTCTCTCTCATTTGAACATGGAGCGACAAAGCTGGTGAGGGGCCTGGAGCACAGCTCTGTGAGGAGAGGCTGAGGGAGCTGGGGGTGTGCAGGCCGGAGAAAAGGAGGCTCAGGGCAGACCTCATTGCTCTCTACAGCTACCTGAAGGAAGGCTGTAGCCAGGTGGGGTTGGGCTCTGCTGCCAGGCAACCAGCAACAGAACAAGGGGGCATATTGTCAAGCTGTGCCAGGGCAGATCTAGTCTGGATGTTAGGAGGAAGTTGTTGGCAGAGAGAGTGATTGGCATTGGAATGGGCTGCCCAGGGAGGTGGTGGAGTTGCTGTCCCTGGAGGTATCACAGTATCACCAAGGTTGGAAGAGACCTCACAGATCATCAAGTCCAACCCTTTACCACAGAGCTCAAGGCTAGACCATGGCACCAAGTGCCACGTCCAATCCTGCCTTGAACAGCTCCAGGGACGGCGACTCCACCACCTCCCTGGGCAGCCCATTCCAGTAGCCAATGACTCTCTCAGTGAAGAACTTTCTCCTCACCTCAAGCCTAAATTTCCCCTGGCGCAGCCTGAGGCTGTGTCCTCTTGTTCTGGTGCTGGCTGCCTGAGAGAAGAGAGCAACCTCCTCCTGGCTACAACCACCCCTCAGGTAGTTGTAGACAGCAATAAGGTCTCCCCTGAGCCTCCTCTTCTCCAGGCTAAACAATCCCAGCTCCCTCAGCCTCTCCTCGTAGGGCTGTGCTCGAGGCCTCTCACCAGCCTCGTTGCCCTTCTCTGGACACGTTCAAGCATCTCAATGTCCCTCTTAAACTGGGGGGCCCAGAACTGGACACAGTACTCAAGGTGTGGTCTAACCAGTGCAGAGTACAGGGGCAGAATGACCTCCCTGCTCCTGCTGGCCACACCATTCCTGATGCAGGCCAGGATGCCATTGGCTCTCTTGGCCACCTGGGCACACTGCTGGCTCATGTTCAGGCGGGTATCAATCAGCACCCCCAGATCCCTCTCTGTCTGGCTGCTCTCCAGCCACTCCGACCCCAGCCTGTATCTCTGCATGGGGTTGTTGTGGCCAAAGTGCAGCACCCTGCACTTGGAGCTATTGAATGCCATCCCATTGGACTCTGCCCATCTGTCCAGGCGGTCAAGGTCCCGCTGCAGAGCCCTTCTGCCCTCCAACTCAGTCACATCTGCCCCCAGCTTAGTGTCATCTGCAAACTTGCTGATGACTGACTCGATGCCCTCATCCAGATCATCTATGAAGATGTTAAAGAGGATGGGGCCCAGCACTGATCCCTGAGGGACACCACTAGTGACTGGCCGCCAGCTGGATGTGACACCATTCACCACCACTCTCTGGGCTCGGCCCTCCAGCCAGTTCCTAACCCAGCACAGAGTGTTACCATCCAAGCCGCGGACTGACATCTTAGCCAGCAGTTTGCTGTGGGGAACAGTGTCAAAGGCCTTGCTGAAGTCCAGATAGACCACATCCACAGGCCTCCCCACATCCACCAAGCGGGTCACCTGATCATAGAAGGAGATCAGGTTGGAGAGGCAGGATCTGCCCTTCCTAAACCCATGCTGGCTGGACCTGAGCTCTTTGCCATCCCTCAGGTGAGCTCTTATCACCCCCAAGATAACCTGCTCCATCAGTTTCCCTGGCACTGAGGTCAGGCTGACAGGTCTGTAGTTCCCAGGTTCCTCCATCCGACCCTTCTTGTGGATGGGGACCACGTTGGCCACTTTCCAGTCTCCTGGGACCTCTCCGGTGAGCCAGGACTGGTGGAAAATGATGGAGAGCGGCTTGGCCAGCTCAGCTGCCAGCTCTCTCAGCACCCTGGGATGGATCCCATCTGGTCCCATGGACTTGTGGGTGTCCAGATGGCTCAGCAGGTCCTGAACTAATTCTTCATGCATTTCCAGGGGAACACATCGTTCCCCGACCCCATCCCCCAGTTCAAGAGGCCACCTGCCTCCTCCTCCCTCCTTGCTGTTGAAAACTGAGGCGAAGAAGGCATTCAGGACTTCAGCCTTTTCTTCGAGGTGTTGAAGCCAAGCCTGGCTGGGGCAATTAGTGCCATGGTCTGGTTGATTGGCCAGGGCTGGGTGCTAGGTTGGACTGGCTGAGCTTGGAGGTCTATTCTAACCTGGTTGATTCTATGATTCTGTGAACAGCAGTAGCAGTAAAATGAACTGCCTCAGGTCTGATTGGAAGCATTCAGCTCTGCTACTGATCTCAGGGAAGGCAGGAGTGTTTTTAAGGTCCTTGAGACATTTATTTCCTGGATGAAATCAAGCATGACAGATCTTTCTTTCACTTAAGCAATGGGGCTTATGACAGGGACTGCTAAATTGTGCTGTTCTCTTGTGTATGAATTGTCACCTCTCTTGATGTTTTCTCAAAGGCATTCCAATTGGAGGGGAAAATATTAGTCCAGCACCACTGTCTTCTTGTGTGGTAAGGGAAACCCGACACATTGCATCATCAAAACTGGTGCTGCCTGACAGCCTCAACTAGTAGCCATCAGCCATGGGCAGCTATTCTAAATGGCATGTCTCAGGTATGGAGCACTGACACCTTAACATTTTGCTTCAGACAAACAGCTCCTCACTAGCAGAAACTTATCCTGAATTTACCAAGATACTATTGTGGATACATTCTAAGCTCCTAAAGTAGAAATGTGCCTTGGGTGATTTCTCAAACTGCTTCGGTTTTCTTCCTTTTGTTATCCTTGTTAGAGCAGCTGTGGGGCTTAGATTGTGAATGGACGTAGGCAGAGCGATGGCAAGAGTTGCCCGAGTGCCCTGGCTGTTACTGTTACAGTGGTAGCTCCAGACTGAAGGGAGCAAACTCCTCACTTGCTGTGCTGTAGCTGGTAAACAAAATGCCATCTTTCCAAGTGCTGGACTTTGGGCTTAGTCATCATCTGTTCTTGGGTTTCCACAGCAGCTTTTTGTTGTTGTGCTTCAGCAATGAAGCACAGCGGAGGCAGAAGACTTCAACAGGCTGCTGAGAAGAGCTGTGTGCAGGGGGCACTGTAGTTGGGTCAGGAACTCTTTGTGGATAATGAATTAGTCCTTTCCTTCGTCATCAATTTGTGCAGCATCCAGGAGGGGGAAGGAGTGTAGATGCCTTCTAATTATTTTGCCATACTCAAAAAATTGCTTTTGGCAAGATATCAAGAGGAATTAATAAACATGAATGAAGTTTGAAAGCAGCAGTGAAAAGTCTGATGCAGCGGTGGAAAGTGCTGGCCTGCTGCCATCCCAGCTACTGGGCACTCCAAGCATGGGGCTGTGCAGACAGCAGAGCCCACTGCAGCCTGCAGCTGGGAGGAGATGAAAGGCTCACCTCTGGCTACAAAAAAACAGGCTCTTTTTCGGCTAACGATGGCCCTGGAGGGGAATCTGTGGGCAACAAATGATGTGGGCTTCCCCCAGTAAGGCTTTTGATAGGAGCTGCTGGACGCAGTGATTCTCACTGATGAGTTTGCAGTGGGAAGTAAACAGTGTGGCTGGGTGGGACTCAGCAAAGAGCAGCAGCAGCAGCAGTAGCATTCAGGCTGCTGTGTGCTGTAAGCTACCTTTTGGTGGGAAGCCTTCCTGGGAACACCGCTTTCTGGAGCTAAGCCAGTTTGCTGCTCAGACAGGGGAAGGTAACTCTTTTCCTAATTGACTTCAGCAATACAGCAGATGTGTAGTGAAAGGTTGTTAATAAACCAATAAAACGCTAGCCCTGGCCATTAATGATAGCATGAATAGTCTGGAATCTTGTTGGAGAAGGAAAATAAAATAAATCTGGAAAAGAAGAGTCATTAGATTGGGGTGAAGAAAAGTACAGAAGAGAACAAACCTGGAAGACCAGCTGAAAGGCCAGAGGTCAGATTTGTGCCAAGAGGCAGGACGCTGCAGAGCAGATAAAACAGGAGCCTAGGAAGGACAAACAGTGAGGTCCCTTCCCTTTTGGTCAGGAATTGGAACCTCCACCACCAGTTTTGGATTAAGCAAGGTGCTTTCAGAAGCTGGTTGGGTGTCTTCTTCACATACCACACTTCAGGTGCATTGGGGTAGGCTCTTGGAAAGATTTTGTTGTTCACTTGCGGCAAAAATAAGAAATGAAGAATCTCTTCAGAAGGGGCACACTGGGAGATAACCTCTTCTCCTTAAAGCGTAGGTATGAATCACAGTGCCCTCCAGGTTCTCATTCTTTCCAGACTCTGTCTTCACAAAGATGCAGAAAAACATCAGCTCAGCAAAGTCAGCTTCTTACTCTCTTCTTTTAAACTGATATATGAACTGAACTCAGGGAGGATGAAAACACTTTGGGGAAAGCCTTAAACAGCAGCACATAAGAAATCTCATGCTGAATCAGACCAATGCTTCATCTCCTTCTGACACCTTTGTGAGTGGTGGCATTGCCTCAGTGGGCAGGAGATTAATGTGGAGTAACCCCTGCGGGGGCCAAATTGCTTCTTAATCATGTCAGACAGAACTTGCTGTGCTGTGTGAGAAGCTGCTTTCATAATCAGCTGGGTTTTTAAGTAGCCATAAGGACTCAGAGATGCAGTGGATGGGACTTTCTGGAGCCCTTGTCTTGTCTTGGGATTTGTTGTGACTGATCCCCAGTAAATGCTGCAGAGCACCCTTGTAGTCTGACAGGACAAGGATCTCCCTGTTAGGGCTACCTTGTGGTGGTTTCACTCAGCATGTTTTTGTTTTCTCTTTGAACATCCATCCTTCAGACCTGTTGCAAACACTCCTCCTGTTGCTAGGAGAGCAGAAACACCACCGAAGAAAAGGGTTTGCCTCTTGCTTTGCTTGCTGCCACTTCCAATCACTGCAAAGAACACACTTCATGCATCCCTCTGCGTAAAATGCTTTTAGTCTATATTTTCATCACCACTGAAGGCCTCTTCTGCCCTTGCCACTGATGAGTCTTCCTGTTAGCACTAGCCACAACATCTGGTGGAGTCTTTCAGGCATCTCTCTTCATAGCTGATGCCTTCCCTGCCTGTCCCAGACCACATGTGACAATACCTCATGTATACCTGCACTCTGAGAGGGATTCTCTGCCTCTCTTCTGCGAATCCAGAGCATATCCTGAGCCAGACTGCTTGTGACAGTTCTGTTCAGCAATTCATCTCACCAGGCTAGGCTTCACAGAAACAGGTGTGGTGTCCAAGCCAGCTTCTGCAACAACAACTGCAGTTCAAGTTAGCAGAACTAAATCTGATGTTTAAAGAGAGAAGGGACAACCTGTCTGCTCAGCAGTCTTGAGCTGCTCTTAGAATTCCTGCTAATGCATTAATCTGTCAGCTCCTGGAGCTGTTTTGGCCACAGTCTGCTTTCCCTGACCTGCCCCAGGTGGCCAGCAGACTCTTTAAGGAGTCTGAGGTGAAGAGCAGAGGCAGCTGTGTGTAATGAGAACTCTGCAGATGAACACACAACACCATGCACAACACAGAGCTGAAAAGCAAGCTGTGGCTGCATCTGGGTTAGCTATTGAAAGGAGCGGGAAGACAGATGTCATTGTGAGTGGGCACAAACCAGTGCCCATTTAGTGTGAATTTACTTCTGATTCCGTAATTGCTTTGCAGATTTTTATTTCTCCACACTTATCCCCAGCTGCTTTGCTGGGAATCTCAAAGGCTTTCTAGCTTTGCCAGTGAAAGAGAGAAAGATGCCAGGATGTTCTTCCTTCTCTTCCATCAGTGATCTTCCGTGAAGCCAATCCTCCTCCTCAGAGTACCATCTACAAGGCCTCTCTTTTCTTGTGCTGGACATCACAGCTGGCCTTACACTGCATAGGGTAAGAAGATGGAAGCAATGGTTCCCATAATCACTCTTGTTAAAGAAAGAAGCAATGTTTAACACCATGACTACAAGAGTTGTACTAGAGGTAATTTTGGCCTAGGAAAGCTGCTTCTGACACTCAAAATTAAAAATAGTGAGAGAATGTAGGAAGGAGTCAGGGAAGTTAACATTTTTCTGCAGTGAAATGATAAAAAATCTTACCAAGCAAACAGCTCAGTCAGCAGCTGCACGAAGGTGTCCCCTTGCTCTGTTACACACTGCAGAGGGCAATTAGGAGCTGAGCTTGGCAGCTGAAGATACTGAACTTGTGCTCTTCCTCTCTTTCTCGCTTAGAGGGTATGTGTGAGAGTTTCTGCTGTGACCTTTTCCTTACAGAGAACAGGCTTCACTGTATCTCTGCATGAAGACAGCAAGATATTTATTTCAGGGCTCTAAATGTGCTGTTATTGATAAATCCCCCTGCTTACTCATATTCTCCTAAACGCAATAAAAATGGCCATCTGGAGGATACATGGAATATGGGATATTAAATACTCTCTGTGATACTAGGTGCTGCAAGTGCTGCCAGGATCCATGGTACCTGGTAAGGAAACACCTCTGACCCTGACAGTAGAGACTGTTTGCCACTGAAACACTGCAGAAGCTTCCTGCTGCATCTGGCATCAGCACAGCCGAGGCTGGCTGCTTTCAGGCAAAGCAGCATTTCTAGCAAGTGATGCTCCACCCCCCTCAGCCAGTTGTTGGCAGAAAGCAGCAGGCTTTTAGTATTAAACAAGCTGTGGAGTTCTCTCTACAGAGGGAAATAGCATGAGGCTGGCATCACCAATTGCTGATCAACAGGGTGACGGAAATGTGCCTGCTGTGCAGTAGCTACAGATCTGCCAAGAAGCAGCCACAATGGCAAGTGGCTGAACACACGTCTGTGCCAGTGTGGTAGTGTTGTATGGAGTGTAACCTTTACCCCTTCTTAACTCATGGATGACCAAAGCACAGTTAAAGTAAATCTGTATTTCTAGGTGAAATGCCATGCTTCCTTGAGAAAACAGGCTGCAGCTCATGTCGGCTTAGGCTGTGACCTATTCTCATTCCCTGCTTTGCTCTGGGGTGGTGGAGCTGGCACAGAAAACATGGTCTGCCAAACACATAAGAGGCTGCCAAGAGAGGAAGTGTGGTTCTGCTGGCATGTCCTTGTCAGCTCATCACCAAAGTGTCTTAGATGTGGCCTGCTGTGATGCCTTCCAGCTCCACCACTGCAGTAGGGAAAACTTCAGTCATATGCAGTGTCACTGTAAAACAAAATCTCTCTGTCCAGATGCTGTGACCTATCTTCATTTTCCCACATTCCTCATACAGCTACTGTATATTTTTAACTGTCTTTCAAATTCACCCACATTAAAATCAGATATAACAGACATGGTGCAAACATCTCCCTTCTATGCACTGGGATGTGGGTTACAACACCCTGCCCCATGCCTGCCCACAGTGCTGCCAGACGCCACCACAGCAGGGGTTGCATTGTCTTCTCTGATGATTCTTATTGTCGCTAGCAGGGCTGGCTTTGTGGGACTGCACAACAGGGGTGCGTACACTGGAGAAGGATAACTGCAGCATCTGTGCCAAAGCAGCTTGGGGTCCCCTTAGCACAGCTGGAGCTATTTGGTGTACCTCAGAACCTTCAGCCTTTCTCACTCAATTTGATTGTTTTTAATGATTGTCTTCAACTTAGGGATCTTTTCTGAGGAGTAAAAGGTTATCTTTGTCACGTTCTTTTCCTTGACAACACTTCCCAGAGATGTCAGATAGCTCAGCAGGTGGCCCTAGAGATAACACAATCTTGCCAAGCCAGTGGCATCAATTTCTGCATCAGTGATTGCCTGTGATTATCTTGCTTGGGCTAACTCCTGTCTCCTGGGAGCTGCTGGGCACTCCTCAGGCTTTGCACAGCCGTGTGATAGAGCAGTGATGGTGACTATGACACAGCAGTGGTAGGCAGCAAGAGATGACATCGCTTGGAGCTCTGCTAGAAAGCACAATGCCCACCCTCAGGCGAGTGTGTGCCTTCTCCTCTGGCATAGTGCTCTGTACCATAAACTACTGACAGCAGCGAGGTCAGCTCTGCATTTTGTCCTAAGGTACTCCAGAGTGATTGAGCCAAGAGAACCCAGAGTCCAGAGCTCAGATGGCACAGATCCCTGGATCACCTGATTGATGTGTAAGCCCAATGGGGCCTTAAACTCTACTGTAGCCCCAGTCACTCTGGGTATGTTTTTTTACAACTCCTGTATAATTTTTGCTTTCTCTACTATGCTCTGTAGCTCTGAGTCCTTGAAAGGTCATGACGTGCTGGCAGAGGTTCTTGGGAACTATTGCTTAAAATGCTGCTGCCAACATGATGAGTTTTAGGATAATTTCCTAGACTGGGGGACCAGCTCCTCAGACAAACACTGTCAGAGCTGCCAGTGTGTGTCTGTTGTGCCTATCTGTGACAAATACAGGACCACATAGAGAACTAGGAATAGCATCACTGCTGACAAGAACAGAAGCGCTCAGTTTCTGCCACCTACTCACCATGACTACTGTACACACAGAGTCATAACTCTAAAGCTCTGGAGGATGAATCTTGCTTTGGGGGATAATAAATTCATTAATAATAAACTCATGGGAGGAAATTGAAAGGTGAAATTGATCCTGTATCAGCATAGAGATGAGTTTCAGGGCAGCACATGTGATTTCTGATCCTGGAAACACTCTGAAAGCACTCAGTTTTCAGAAGACAGAGGATTTGAACCTCAGCTTTCTTTCTCATACCTTAAGACAAAGGGGTCTCACGATGATCTCTTTGTGGAGAGCAAGTGTTTGGTCTCTGAAGTGATTATTCAGGCCTTTTGCAAGCAACGTGCCCATGAAGTTCCTAAGCAAAACCTGGTACAAGTCTGGCAGAAAAGCCAGGAGCATTTCCACCTTTCACAGCCTTAAGCAATCTTGGCCGGGCAGTGACTTGCTCAGGAGTTACACCACTAGTGCTTCGGACGCTGCTACTAGAGTGTTTGAGGGTATCCACAGCTGGGCTGTGGCAAAGTCTGTCCTCATCTATACAGCTACCAGAAACAAGCATGGCAGCTGTAACAGGACAATAAAGGCACAAAATAACCCTGCGCTGCTTACAAGTGGACACCTGAAACCTGCAGCCTCTGATATCTGGGCTTGTGCGTGCACTTTTGCGTCCTGTTGGGTGACTGTGGGGACTCACTTGTGTTTATCAATTTGTAGCCATATGATTTTGCTGAAGTTGTAGAAGCTGAGAGGTTTAATCTTGCACTGGCATCCTCCTCTTGCACTAAGTGCGCCACTACAGAGCATGGGTGTCAGAATTAAAAAGGCTGCAGGAGCGGTGCTGATTCTTACTGCTTTAAAAGCATTCCTTTCATGTAAAGATCTGCTGGTTGATAGGAGCGTTTTAGCAAAAGCGGCACTGCAATGGCACAGGCTGCTGGAGCAGGAGCATCACCTCTTCTAGTGCACCGAAAATGTTCTGATGCCACCCGCAGGAGCACGCAAGTACCTTCAGCAGCTCTGTCCGTTACAGCAGCTCTTTGCCCGGCATTGCAGTATCGCCTCAGCAACACTAGCAGGAGTCTGGCCGGAGGCACTAGTGGGCATATCGCTGCTTGGACACATAGCTACAGGGTGACATTACAGGCCCTTTTTTGTACTTGTGGCTCAGAACGGGAAATACGGTCTGAGTGATGGAGTCTTAGAGAGTAGCAGTCTTACACTCAGCATCCACCAACACTCAGCTAAGTGCCGATGGCAGCTGGATCCTGCTCCTTCTCTCACAGTACCCTGTGGCAGGTTACCCAAGTGGTCAGCTTCTGTCTGCTGCTAGACCAGAAGTGCATTTTGTGAGAATCTTGCCAGAGCCACAGATGCGTGAGGTCTCCCTCATTCCTGCAGAGCTTCCTGGGAGATCTCAGCTAACAGCCTGCTGTGCAGAAAGGCTGTGTCCTGCTAGCAGGACGCAGTTCCAGCATGTGGTCACAGCTCTCAGCCGTGACAGGGCAAATCAGGTTTCCAGTGCATGTTTCTAACATGTGTGGCAGTGTGATGTCAAAGTCTCTAATTAGAGGGCCAGGGTTTCCTGGTAGAGGATATCAGCTGAACCCCAAGCAGTGGCTGTTACTATTTTTCCTTTGGAAGATTTGTGATGACTGTTTCTGGTTTGGGTGAGCAAACATGGTTGATTGCCTGCTCTCTGTTTCATACCTCAGAGTGCTCCACAGCAGGAATCCAGGATTTCCTGCCTCAGCAAACTCTGGACATCAAATTCACAGCACACGACTGATCTGTTTCTGGTTTGTGCTCCTTGTCTTCCCTGGGAAGTTCACAGCACTGAAGAGCTTTTGTGTTTGTGCATTCATCTTGATGCCTGTTTATGAGGGGACAGGATGCATCTGGAGTGTCTCTCTCCCAGTGGATGTGCTTCAGGAGCTCTATCACTGTCAGCTCAGCATGCCTTAGAGGGCTTTATGGATTTATCTCCATCGCATCTTGTGAGGTGGGGTGGGGAAATCAGACGGTACAGAAGGGGAGCTGTGGCACAGAGATGCTGTATCACATAAACGTTTAGGCAGGTCTTTAACTGATGAGTGAAAATCCAATGCTCTGTGTAAGGTGAGGATTCCTAGGAAGACAGCTAGGCTTTCACAAGAATGCCCTTTGGCATTACCACAGCTGGTTGAGAACTGAAGGGCTGCCACGGGTGGCCAAAGTCAAACTTTTTTCAAAGTTTTGAAATCTCAAGTCCGTATGCGGTGCTTTGACTGTAAGATACCTTTCATGCTTAGCTGGGGCCATGCTGTCCCACGTGCCCATTAGGACACCCGGGGAGGTGCTGCGGGACCGGTGCTAGCCACGGTGCCAGAAGCAGCAGCGGCCCCTTGCCAACTGTCCAGGCCAGCACCGCTGCGCGACCGGTCCTAGCCACGGTGCCAGAAGCAGCAGCGGCCCCTTGCCAACTGTCCAGGTCAGTAGCGCTGCGTCCCCTGACGCATTGGTACAGCCTGCGGGTGTTGCAGCCCGAAAGTAACCAAGCGCTTGACTTGAACCCCTAGGAAACCGGAAACTCGCTGGCAATACTGCTCGGACTTCGCTCGCTAAGCTTAGAGGCGAGTGGCGGGCTCCCGCCGGCCGAGGAACGCCCCTTCCCCGCCGCGGCCCGCAGGGGGCGCTGCCGCGGCGGCTGGGCGTGGGGGCAGCGCCCGGCGCGTCAAGGCGCGTCCGCCTCCGCCCCCGGTCTCCTCCCCTCGGTGGTGGCGGTGCCGCGGGGCTCCCGCGCTGCTCCTCACATGGGGCTCGTCCTGCCGCAGGGACAGCGCTGCCGCTCTTGCGCCCGCGGCTGACAGCGGCCCGAGCGGGCTACCCGGCGCCAGGCAGGTAGGGCAGGCGTGCACTTGCGGGTAACTTGGGGAGCGGACGGGGCGGGAGCGTTCCCCGGGCGCTGCTGTCCGTCGCGGAGCGCATATGGAGCCGGACTTCCTCGGCGCCGCCCGGGGCTTCCCGTCGCGGCTCCAGTGGTCGCGGAGAGGAAGCCGGCCCCGCAGCTCGCTTGTGGAACTGTCGCGTCCCTTCGCCAGTTGCCCGGCTGCGGCTGCAGGGGGGAGCGGAGTGGCTTCGGGGGCACCTGGCGCGGTCACTGGGCTTCCCCTCCTAGCCAGAGGCGATGTGATCGGCTTAGAGAGCCGTCAGTGTCCTGCCGTCTGCTCTTTTTGCTATCGTACCGTCAGCCGGAGCGCAGGTGTGTGTTTTGTGGAACTATAGTTCGGGTTTGTTCAGGCTTGTGGGGTTTTTCCTGCACACTGCCAGAGTGCCGATGAGATTTGTTTCTGTGGTTGGCAGGTTATTCGCAGGACAGGTTCCCTGTGCCCTTAAAGCAGGAGTTACGGACTTGCCGAATTCACATAACCTGACGTTTCCGTAGCTCAAACCAAACCTTTTCATTAAAAGAGAGAAAATCGGATCGAGTCTTTGTGGCTTGTGATTGATTAGAGCTCCCTCGTGGAAAGCAGCGGGGGGGTTTCCCGGTGGACACCTGTGAAATCGTGATGAGGTTCGTTACACAACGGGTCCTGAATGTGCAGCAGGGCTTGCTTAGGTAACTTCGCACCAGGGGCTCGCTCTTACTGTCCCAGCTGAACGACTTAGAAATTAGTTTCGACACTCCTCTTGGCATGTTCGAGGGAGACGTGGATCACTTTACCTGCCTTAAAGAAGAGTCACTCTGTTGCTTCAACAGAAAAGTGCTCCACGATGGTAGTGCCACGTAAAGTCAGCTTTTTTCATCTTGAAAGCATTTTGTTCCTTGCTGCCTTGTTGCAGCTGAGCATCAGAAGCCCTAGTCAAGAGCCAGGTGCGCAGCTGTAATAAAGTATGTACAAGCATGCATGCAATCGTAGTCTCTCCACTAAGGAGCATGCTTTCTGCCTTGATGATGCAGAAATGTTACAGAAAACAGGGCACTGCTCCCAGAAAAGCTTATAAGTAGCATTTTCCACACATGTGAGCTGACTGTTCAGTTCTTGCTGTTCTGTTGGGTTTTTTTTCCATGACAGTAAGCAGATTACAGATTCTAGTCAGTTGCTTGTGGAACTTTTCTTGTTGCTGCAACTGCAAACCATGCTGTTAAATTGCCTTTTTTAAAGGTGTCAAAGTGCAATAAAATGGAAACCTTGCACTTCAAATAGCAGCAGACTTGGAGAGGGTGGAATGAACACAGCCCAACACTTCTTTGTGCTGTAACTACTTTGAGGTGAGAAAACTCCTCTGGGCTAGCATTTCTGAAGTTCATTCTTGGGTCGTTGGAATTTTAAGTGACAGAAGTCTGATCAGTCTATCTCTTTGGGAACCGTCCTGTGGTCTGTGGGGTTCAGTGCACATTGCTAGAAGGTTTCAGGAGCTGTTAACCTTCCCAGAGAGATGTTTAAGGTGCATCTGAAGAGCATTACCAGTCGGTGGCTGTTGTGCCGAGCTGTCGGCTTCCTTACCTCTGGGGAGAGATTCTTCTAAAATAGGGTGCCCAAGGGTACTCCAGTCTGAAATACTGAACTGAGGTGAAACGTGGTGAAGCTAACTCTTTTGATAAGATTGGATGTCTGTGTCTTGGACAGAAAAACTGCCTTCTGAGCAGCATGCCAAGGCTTGGAGCTCCCCGTGTATGTCAGGGTTTTATGTGCTCAGCACTGTTTTGCAGGTGTTTATACACAGCTGCCATCGACGTGTCCTCATTGCTGATTTGGCTTTATAGGAACGGGATAGAAAAGTACTGTGGATGTGGAGAGACTGAATGCTTTGCCGAGGCACTCTGGAAGTCAGAGCAAGAGGTTGAAGCCAGCTGAAAAAAGGTCCAAACTGGCTATCCTGCCTGATTGTCTGCCAGAGACTGCTTGAATTGTGCTGTACAATATTTCTAAGCATTGCATCCAGTGGCTGGCTGACTGCACAACATTCGAAAACTCTGTCTGTTGTACAGCTTCCTATGTGTTTGCATGCAGCTGGTATTTGGTAGGCACTGATGTTTCATTATGCTGTCACAGCTCCCCTTTCCTTAGGTTGGTTGTTATATTTTTAAAGCATCAGTAGACTCCGTGCAGAAACGTCATTCTGCTAATGGACTGTCGGAGGGGGTAATCTGAATGTGAGGTGGCCAGTGGTCAGCATTACAGTTCTCAGCGCAGCCATTAGTCAGCAGCACCTCACATAAACATCCAGACGAAGAGTCAGTATCTGTTGTAGTGTGCTCCACCTGAAAGGTGACTTTACGCCAGCAGGATGAAGAATACACACCCATGGAGTGCTGTGCTGAGGTTGCTTTGTAAATAGTAACTTTGGGGTTTAAATGTTGACTCCAGTTTTGCCCTTAAAAACTACAACTGCTATTTTAAAGTGGCTTTTTTTTTTTTTTCCCCCTCACAAGAAGCCTGGCAGCATAACCTTTGCATACACTGCAAGGCATGGTGTGCTACGGAGCTCTTCATTTCCAGCAGTGGGGCTAAGGTGTCCTTTCCTGGCTCAGTTGCATGCTTCTCTGATACTGGCTGCTCAGGCGTAGGTAGTTGAAGATCCTCGTGTTGTCGCCTGCTCGCCAGGTGATTGTTGTTTCTGTTTACTGCAAATTAACTCAAAGGTTGTGTTGATTTGCTGCTTTTTGTCCTTTCGGGTTGCAAACACCGCACAGCTGTGAAATTGGATTAGGAACACACTTGTCTTCAGGCTGGTGTGCTATCCATAAACAGATGAAAGCAGAGGAAGTTGGAAGTGGCATTTGTGCCCTGGAAAAAGCTCGCAGGGACCAGGGCAGCTACTACATGCCCAGGTATTTGCGTGAACAGGCTCAGAGCTTTGCTGAATCACAGCTGTGAGCGTGCGGAAACGAACATGCAGGACCCGCTGTAGCAGTGTGGTACCTGCGGTGTGTTTCGGTGCCCGAAACCAT
This sequence comes from Tricholaema leucomelas, assembly GCA_013400475.1. NCBI lineage: Eukaryota > Metazoa > Chordata > Aves > Piciformes > Lybiidae > Tricholaema lacrymosa > Tricholaema leucomelas. The sequence goes on from WAAF01002223.1 coordinate 148,059, forward strand.
CCCAGCTGCAAAGATGAGTTGAGAGAGGACTGCCAGACCTGCACGGAAACAAAACACTGAACACCTTAATATCTGGCCGAGAAGTCCTGCCAGTGCTCGTCCCTGCTCCCCGGTACTCGGATACCGGGTGAATTGCAGGGCGCAATTCCCATTGAATTCCTAAAGCAAGCAGCTCCACGCAGACTGTGCCCGACGGCAGTGCTGCGGGAGCTCCGCCAGCGGCTCGCAGAGAACGTTTCGGTGTCAGCCCGTGATGCAGATCCGATAGCGCTGAGCACGGCAGTCCCGGCCCTGCTGCCTGCCGCCCTCTTCGCTCGGTTCAGCTCTCAGGGCGGCCGGGTGGAGTGTCCCCACCACTCTCCTCCTGTCCCCTCCTCACCGGCGCGGTGGCGCCAGGGGGCGCCCGCGGAGCGCGACGTGCGTGCGGGGTCCCGGCGGGAACTGGAGCGTGGCGGAGGCCGGATTCGCCCGGCCGGGCTGTGCCGCTGCTGCTGCGGGCAGCGAGGCGAGCTCAGACTGCTGTGGTTACAGCCCTTCGGCAGCAGAGTCCCTCCGCTGCAGGGCTGGCTGTGTGTCAGGGAGCAGTTCGCACTCCTCCGGCACCTCGCCATCTTGGGCGTTTGGAGGACGCATCTCTGGGCGCATTCATCGTCCGGCTTGAGGGGCTCTGAGCAACCTTATCTTGTTGAAAATGCCCCCGCTTGCTGCAGGGAGTCGAAGTAGATAACATGTAAAGGTCCCTTTAACCCAGTGCGTTCTATGACTCTCACCACTAACCCGCCCTACAGCCAGGCCCCCCAAGCTGGAAGTGAAGGTGTGCAAGAACCCTCTCAGGCGGCAGTGCCGAGAGGGTCCTTGGCTACGCTGTCTGGCCAAAGCAGTTGTGTTTCCCAGATGTAGCTGCCCCTATTGACTTCAGTTTCTCATTTGGTTTTATTAGTGAGCAACTGAGCAGAGCAGTGACAAACCATTTCAAGGTAGGACACCTGGTTCACATCACCTTGGCCCCCTCTCTGCTCCAGCAGGGACATCTTGGAGATACTCAGAAACAGTTTAGGCACTAGAAGGGAAACTTCAGCACCTCTCTGGGCAGCCTGTGCCAGTGCTCAGTCACTCTCACAGTGAACCAGTCTCGCCACTGGGCACCACTGGATAAGTTTACCCCATCTCCAGGCTCAGCAGTCACAACTCCATCAGCCTTTCCTCTTGTGTGAAGTGCTTCAGTCTGTTCATCACCCTTGAGGCCCTTTGCTGGACACCCTCCAGTGTGTCCATAATGCTCTTGTGTTGAGGAACCCAGAACTGGCTGCAGTATCACAGGTATGGCCTCCTCCATCCTGCCGGTGTTCCTGGCCTGGCAATCCTCAGTGCTGGGGAAGGCTGACTTTTGTTGCTTCTTGGATGGGCTGATTCTCCCTGTGGCTCAATAGCTGTATTTTCTTTCCCTGTGAGGTGGGGTTTTCTGTAGTACAGGTTTTCATAGCTTGCATGGGTCGTGTTGGGTGTTTTGAGCCTTTGAACCATTAACAGCCTCTGTTTCAAGGATCTTGCGTCGAGCTGCAAATTTACTGTTCTCTCTCCTGCCTCTGGTCTAAGTGTGGGCACACAGCAGCTTTCTTGCAAGCTGCCACTTTCCTTACAAGTTTCATCCAAGGTTATGAGGTTCTGTTGTGTTAAAACTAGGCCTTCTCTTGCAGGCAGCTGGACCCTAGGTGGAGATTGGATTGACACAGTGTGGAGGTGTGGAAGCAGGAGGAGCAGTGCTGTGCTGGTTCCTACGGGAGGACACACAGTGAATGATAGCTGCAAGGTTGTATGAACTACTTTCAAATTCACTAAATGCCTAGAGCCTTCTCTTCACTGCCCTTTTACCCATCCCTGTGATTTTGCCAGCATTTATGGTACTAAGGTGGTTTGCAGGTGGCTCTTTGCTGGCTCTTAGTGACAAGTGTGCAAGTCCAGATTGCCTATGGTAAGGAAAACTGTCTTTGCTATTGTGCCATGGGAGGCTTAGGTTGGATATTGGGAAAATTTTCTTCACAGAAAGGTTTGTCAAGTCCTGGAACAGACTGCCCAGTGCAGTCACCATCCATGGAGGGGTTTAAAAACTGTGTAGATGTGGTGCTGAGGGACATGGTTTAGTGGTGGACTTGATAGTGCTGGATTAACAGTTGGGCCTGATGATTTTAAAGGTCTTTTTCAACCTAAATGATTCTATGATGCTGAAAAATCACAGAAGCTAGCAAGGCAAACAGAGGAAGGTGGAGCTCAAGCTGTTGACAAGGGCTGTAAAAGAGCGGTTACTGAGGGCAAAAGCCAATACTCTGGCCTGCTCTGTTGCATGCTGTGGTGTAGGTAGGAAAGGGTGGTAGAGCAGGTGGGATTGGTGAGAACAGAAAAGGAGAGGATGTTTTATGAAGACAGAAGGTGGCACCTTTGGTATTGACTGAGAAGGAAGGTTTACAAGTGGGTTTTAAAGAAAAACCAGTTGATAGAGTTCTGACTTGCAGGCAAACCTTGCATTGCCTTCCCTGTGGTCTGCACTGAAGGGCAGCAGGCTTGTGCAGTTTTTCGGCGGTCATGTGAGGGGTCTGTGGCTGAAGGCACCAGAAGAGGTGTCTGGGCTTGCAGTCCATCACAGTTGTACACCTTTCTCTAGGGAAGCATTTGTGCAGCATTTTGGTGATGGGTGAAGCAGCAGGAAGATGGAGATGAATTTCTGTTGGACGTGCAGTGACAGGTAGCAGTTGCTGCCGTGCTGTTGGTAGAGCAGGTAAGGTTCTGGCCCAGGTAGAAGCACTTGCAGAAAAAGTGCTGTTTAGGAAGAGATTGAGAGCTGTGTCTCTTCCATAAGCTATTTACTACTTTAGCTGAGCTAATATCTGTTAAGCATTCATTCGGAGTGAAATGCCCACAGGAGTCAGTTTAGGTAAACCTCTTTCTAGGTTAAAAATTGCTTTCCATAATGCATGGAGAAAAATACGTACAACTTTCCTGTCCTCTCAGTCTTTATTATATGTTGAGATTATTTCTTTTAATGAGAGAGTAGGGAAGAGAGCTCCCTTATCAGCTGCATAAAGGGACAGTCAAAACTTTAGTGTGTCAGGGCTGTTTTGATCCTGTCCCCCATTTTCTTTTGAGTTGAATATGTTATCAAGACTGCAAACTCTGAAGCTGGCACGGCCATAGCAGTCTGATCACCTATAGAGCGTTGGCATTTTCCAGCCTGGCAGCCAGATGGATGTGTGTAAGAATGTTGAAGGCAGTGACTCCAGTCATGGTGCAGTCTGCAGCCTGTCCTTCAAATTCTGCGTGTGGCTTTTAAAGCCATGTGCCTGCAGCAGTGGATGATGTTTGAGGGTTGGTGTTACCTCTGAGTACTGTCTGAGAGGGTAAACATCTGCTTTGGGTTGGAGATGAGAGAAAAGGTACTGCTGACCTGTGCAGTTCACTGAGCTGCAGGGCTGGGGTGTTAGTGCAGGTGAGCACTGCCTACAGGTGTCGGCCTTGGTGGGGGCCTGGAGGAATTCAGCTCCCAGGTGGGTGATGTTCTGGGCTGGGGGGGTGGTTGGGAAGGGTTTGTGGTCTCTTGGCCTTGCCCTGGTACCATTGTGAGTGTCTTAGAAACTCAGCTTTACTGTGGTTAAGGGTTACCAGGTGTTTAAAACCCTAAAGTTTAAGAGCTGACTGTTAATGGGAGAGCCATGAAGTGACACAAAGGACTGTTGCACATCACACTTGAGGAGGTATTATGGGATGGAACCGCAGCCACTCAAGTCAGGGAATACTTTAGCCTTGGTTTCTAGTGTAATTGTGGTGAGGGTACACAAGGGTCCTAACAAGTTGGGTATTCCTCTGCCAGCTCCCAGCTGTTCATTTTGTTTACTGCTGTGACTCTGAGCCTGACTGAACAAGTATAAAGCCATTTGCAACAGGCAGATCTAGGTAAGAAAGAACTATCTGGGGACCCTGGCTTGGGGTGATTCTGATGGCTCTTGGGTTTCTGATGGGTTTCCTCTCTGTGCTGGTAGTTTTCTGGCAGTCACAGTGCAAACCACGATTTTGATGAGATTGTCTACCAACTGTTCTCCTCCCTGACACTTGCCATCTGTCTTGCTTTAGGAGTCGTCAAGCTGAAGTCTGGAAGCCATATTTTTTCAGCTAAAAGTAAATGCTTTTTCTCAGCAGGAATTGATGTCACAGTGCTGTGTAGGAGTGTAGCCATAGAGGGGTTTGTGTTGCAAGAATACTTTCAAGTGGCAGCAACCTGGAAGACTTTTTTTCCTAGCAAATTCTTAAAGTTTTAAATTCCATCATTTTCATCTTTCTATGCGTGAAATGTTTCCAAAGTGGATTTACAGCAAGAAGGAGCAAATCTAGCTTGTATCAAAAGAAAGGAAAATGCCGGACTGGTTGCAGACCAGTTAGGAGCAGCTGAGCATTCTCAGCAAGAGTCTTGCAGTAAGGTGTTTGTTTTCATGAGAGTGTTTGGCCTTGGAAGCACTCCTATGATGTAGCAAATTCGTTGCTGGTTTAAGTCATCTTGATAGCTTTTGTCTTCCAAAAACTTTGCTCTGTCCCTGGGTGGTAACTCATAGCCTTGCTCTGCAAACTAGGTGGAACATTAGCCATGTTCTGATGCAGAACATCAGACTGTTCACAGTGACCTTTTCTGCCCCTGAGGTAAGACTCTGGCTGTGGACTCAGGACTTGAAGCTGCTCTCCATGTCAGGGATAGTCTCTTTATGCCGTCACAGTGCAGCTTCCTGGCTGAGTCACACTGGAGTTGTGGTGTCATTAATATACCTCCTAGTTTGCCACATTAAGAAACAGGCTCTTGCAGCTCATGGGGGAAAGTGTTGCTGAGGAAGGAATTGCTGAGGGTGTTGCTCTGGTGAGGTGTTGGGCCAGGGGAGATCTGCTGACACAGCAACAATGAGATACAGAGGCAGAAAACGATTTCTGCAGGGATGCATTTTCTCACCTCTGGCAGCCATAGAAACAGATCCAAGAGCCTGTTACTCTGCCCACAGTCAGTTGGGTTACAGGGTGGAGACAGGTTTGCCCTGAAGACTGCTAGTCTGAGTAGTGGCAGAGACTGGTGGATACATAAATACAGGTTTGCCTCTGTGTTTGCTCCCTGTTGTCTCCACGCCAGATTTCCTAAGTGTTTCTGCAGCTCCATTCTCCACTCCTTATGCCTTGTTAATGACAGTAAAGTCATGCAGCCTGCCTCAGAGCCAGCACTGCCTTTATGGGACTCTGCCACACAGCGCTGTGGGGAAAAGTGCAGAGGAAAGCTCCACGTCTGTTGCCATCAGAGGCTTGCGATCACCACAAAACCAAATGTGTCCAAGTCAGATCTTCCTGAGGGTCTGTTGGGCTAAGGGCAGTAATTCCCTGTTCCCTTTGACGTGTGTGGCCTTAGTGTCCCATTTTAGACTTCCCCTGACCCGATTCTGTCACCTGTCAAAAAAAGGCTGGTTTAAAGTACGTAGAGTCTGAAGAATACTTTCCCTGGCCTCTGCTCTGCATTGTTTGATGCCCCTGTTTGTTAACGGATGAGAGTGAGGCACAGCACACAGGCTGAGTCAGCGTTCTGACTGGGGGGGTTAAAAAGTAGTTTTAGGAAGGGCTTTTTACACTGTGAGAGACTCAGTTACTGTTGCAGCCCTGGCAGGTTCTGAATCCAAAAAGGTGCCAGAGCGGCTCAGAGGGCTAATTGTAAGGCTGTAGTGCATGCAAAGTGATTTTTGAATGATGAAGTAGATCTGTTTCAAGTCGTGTTGTGCAGCAGAGTGGATGTGCTGGTGCCTGGAGCACCAACAAAGCCTGCAAATTCTGCAGTTTCTCTTGTTTGGCAGAAGAGGTGGGTGTGAAAGACCAGTGGATGCAGTTGCTGACACTGTTGAGCTGGTCCATGAATGTGGTCAGACACCAGCTTCTCACAGCTCTGCTGTTTGAGTGGCATGCTCTGAATGCCTCCAGTGCTGGCATTGTGTCTCCTCTTATTCAAAGCACATCTAGATAATGATCATAGGATATTATATGACAGGTACAGAGACTGTTGTTACTAACAGGCTGTTTCTGATCCTGCTGCATTGCATTGCCTCTAGGTTAGAAATGAGGAGGCTTGCTTCCCTTTCACACAGGGAGGGCTTTCTTGCTGTGTTCTTGCCTCACTTGCTCCCTTTTTTGGCACTGGTCTGCTCTGAGGCCTTGTTTTCAGACATCTTGAATAAAAGTTGGCTGTGTAAAGTGGAGGGATTGCAAATACTGATGTAAATACTTAATAGGGTTAGAGTGGAGGGGAATTCCCAGCAAGTCCTTGTTTTTACCCTGTTGCTCTTCACAGGAGGTACCAGTGTGCCTCTGCAGTGCTGTTCTGGTGGCTGCCCCAGCAAGAGTGACTGCAGGGTCAGCATCCCTGCTGAGCAGTCTGTGCATGCCCTCTCAGCTCAGCTTCAGCCACCTTGCAGTCACTCTGCAAGTCCTTCTGATGAGGTAATTTATTGCTCTTATTGAGTGTCATTCTGAAATTAAAAGGCTCCCACCCAGGACCTTTGCTGGACCAGTTTGTGGAGCAACCCAGGCCTTTAATCACATTGTTGGATTGCTCTGTTCCATCAGTCATGATCTGGTCTCCTGAGTCTCAAGGAACTTGGTTGCAGGACAAAGAAAATGTTAAACCTATTCTGATTTAATAATCTGTGCTCAGAAGAGGGTAAGACTGCTCTGTAGGTAATCAGAAACCAATTTGTGAAGGAATCACTAAGTCTGTAAGCAGGCTCTGGCCATTTTTCATGACAAATTCAAGTATCAGATGAATACAGGCCTCAAGGTTTTAGTTTCTGTGACTGTTTTTTACAGTCCTGCTCTATTCTGTGGACAAAGGTAAAATGCTGTTTAAAAGCCACGCTGGGCAGCGTGGTGGTGGTTTGAGACTTGCACAGCCCAGCTGCCTGGGCATTGTAGAGACTGTGCAGCCTTTGGGTGACAAGGGGAGCCTGCTGCCTGCTTGGTGCTGCAGAGAATGGAAAGAAGTTCTTGCTGAATGTCCTAAATAAGGTCTAGAATGGATGTCTAGGATTTAGAAGAATAGCCGTGGCTGTAAGCCAGGCAATGAGGAGACCCTGCAAAGCACTCTAAGGTCTCTGAGGCACAGCTGCAGAAAACTGAATGGAGGATTGCTTGCTCTGGATAAAGCTGGTGCTGCAGGCTCCAGTGGCTAATTTGTGTGTGGCCTTCAAAACACAAGGTCCAAAATGAAGAGCACCTTTCCAACATGTAATTTGGAGGGTGTCTTGTTCCTCACCACTGGCTTTAATCACCTTGGGGGCTAGAAAACCAAAATAACAATAAAATAAACCACAAATAAGGTGGGAAGATTTGCTGAAGTCTGTTGGGAAGGTGCCCTGCCAATTTGTGTTTGACTTTCCTGATGCATGTTCCCCTGACCTGAGCTAGGCTCTGTGGTAAAAGGTTGGACTTGATGATCGGTGAGGTCTCTTCCAACCCTGATGATACTGTGATACTGTGAAAAGCTGTGGGCAGCCATCGGTGGTGTTGGATACTTGCCTGAGTCCTGAATCTGCACTGGTGGAAGTCAGTGGGAAGTTAGGCACCGATACCATAGAATCATTAGAATGCTTGAAGTTGGAAGAACCTTTAAAGGTCATGTATTTCTTCATGTACATCTTCAACTAGACCAGGTTGCTCAGAGCCCCATTTTATGGGTCCCTTTTCAGTTGTGAAAGGTTGCAGTAAGGTCTTCCTGCAGCTTTCTCCAAGCAGAACAACTCCAGTTCTCCTGTGTATCCTTGCAGCAGAGATGCTTCAACCCTGGGGTCATTTTTGTGTCCCTTTTCTGGGCCTGCTTCAAGCAGTTAATGCCCTTCTCATGCTTTTGAGCTTGCCCAGGTCCCTCTGGATGGCATCCTGTGCCTCTGGTGTGCCAACTGCACCACTCACCTTGGTAACATCTGCAGATCTGCTGAGGGTAAAACAGTGTGGAGCTGTCCCTGACTGTATGTTGCGTGGACCTTCATTTAGTTATTTTTTGAGACACAAATTAGCAGTCACCTGACCCATTACATGACAGGTCTGTCTGGAGCAGCAGAGGCTGCATCTTTGCACCCTCTGTAAAGGAGCAAAGCAGCTGAGCTGTCACTGTCACAGCGTGCTACGAAAGCTGAAATGTGACCAGCTGGATTCTGTGGCCTTACTTTGTGGGGACTGTGCCGCCAGGAAGGTGCTGGAAGGCTGAAAAAAGTCCCAGATCAGAACGGGCAAATGGAATCGATTGTGAGAGGAGATTGCTGAGCTGCTGAATGCAAAAATGTATTTAGCAACCTCTCACCAAAGAACTCATCAAATATGGAGCACCTGCTATGGAGACTTCAGTCTTAGCTCTGTCATCCTGGCAGAGCAGTCTGTTCATTCAGTTCCTCTAAAAGACTTTAACAAAGGCATCTGCATTATTATTTGTCTCTGCCTGCCTAACCTCTAGTTCTTGCCATCCCCCTATTTCAGTATGAGCAGCATATTGTGTCCCTCTCTAGAGTGCCCTAAATGGAGCGGGCAGAACAGCGCTGCAGCCCCTTGTGTGACAAAGCTGTGTGACAAGGGCTTGTTCAGTTCGCTCGCTTTGCACTGTGGCTCTGAGCTCTGGCAGAACAGGAAGGATGAAGGCTCCTCAAAGTTAATCTCATCATCATTTCCTGGAGGGGCTTGTGTTTGGAGAATATTTGGTGTTTCCTTGCCTCCCAGCAGCTGTTTGTGAGTGCAGATGCCTGGAGAAACATTTTGGTAATCAAGTTTGGTTATTTAACTGAGGACAATAATTAGACCTTGTGCTTTGAAAGCTCTGGTGGTGTGCAGACACATGTGGCTGAACAACTCATCTGGAAAGTCAGCAGGAGACCTCAGCAGATGATGTCGCACAGCACGGGGACACAGGCTCAGTGTAGGGCCATCATCACCTTGAATGTGACGACCAGTGTGGAGCTGGTAAGAAAAGGGGAGGCTGTGGCCTGACCCCGAAGCTGGGCATGAGCAGACCCCTCCCTCCCCAGCCCTTCTGAAGGCATGTTTCAAGCATGGCCTTCCCCCTGCTGTTGTCTGGAAGCGAGGAGCAGAGCACTGCAGTCACTGCTGTTAGTGGATTGAGGGTTGAGGGTGCGCCAGCTGAAGCCTGGTGGTCACGGGTGACAGCCTGTGACACGGACGTGCCTCGCCCAGCTGCTGCAGCTCACCACGGGTCAGCTGCTGACTCCCCACTGGAGAAAGTCTTCACAAACCTGCCGGGGTGTTTTCTGAGGTTTTGAAGGCACTGGGTGTTGCAGAGTGCAGTGGGGCACAGAGCAGCTAGGGGAGAAGGAGTCTCCGTGTGAAGGGGCTGCTGATCTTTCTGAAGCCTCTCCATTTTTGGCATATTGGTCCTCTGAGGAGTCTGAATCCTTTTTTGAAGGCAGCTCCTGAGGCTCAGGGTGTGTGTTTGGCTGGTCTCGTGTGTGGTTGCAGCTGCTCTATTTAATACCATTCCTATCACCAGGTACATAAGAGGACTGAAATGTGTTGCCCAAAGAATCTAACTTGTGACTCTGCTCAGACTCGCATCCCCAACATCGTCAAGAAAAGGATGAGCAAAGCTGCTGAGTTTCCTGAACAGAAGCAACAGGGGCGAAGCAGAGCAGGAGCAGTTGGACAGCGCCAGCTTGCTGTGCTGGTTTAAGGCCGTTGGGAAAGCAAGCATGCCGGCAGTCACAGACTGCTTCTCTTGGTCCTGAGGCCTTAAACTTAGCCCCTTGGACTTAAATAGCCCCTGCTTTGGCTTTGACCAGATGACCTCCAGAGCCCCCTTGCAATTGTAGTTTACTCTGACTGCACTTGCCTTTTTTTCCCCCTCTGACTAAAACTATTTGGTAAATTTTATTTCAATTTAATTTGATTTTCCATGAAATCCTGGTTTTGTGCAAAATCTGTTGCTTAGAGTATTCCCCCCAGCAATGATTGTACATGGAAAGATACAAGTTCAAGGAGGACTGTGCTGGTAAGAAATGTCAGCACTGGGAGCAGCAGTGAGCAGACAATGCTTGCCTCAGCTGTGGGAAGAGCTCTATTACTTGGCACAGACTTGCTGGCAATCAATGGCAACGATGTCAGCAGTTTTGTAGTCTGTTACATAACCCCTAGACTCACTGAAGGCCAATGGAAACCCCTCCTGAAAGTTAGTTCTCTGCGGTGCAGCTGGAGTGCAGGCTCTCTAACTTTGTTGTTCCTTGTTGTATTGAGGAGGTACCCCCGCAGCTGGTGTGGTATTAAGGGTTCTGTACTCCAAGATCACTTCTCCCTGGAGCCTCCCTTTGGCTGAGAGATGGCAGCTATTGAAGTTAGTAACAGTTGCCGTTTGTTCTAATTCTTGGATTGCTCTGGCCGCTCTTCTTCACAGCCTGTCAAGTGCAATAAAGGCCTTAGGTGAGCGATAAAGAGCTGGAAATGAGATGCTTCTGAGCAAGGCTTGTTTACATAAAGGTTTATACTTGGCTACTGCCGTGCTGATGGGGCTTCTTGCTCCTCAGGTGGAGGGGACTGCCAGCACTGCCACTATCCAACAGCTGCTCACAGGGAGAGTGGGTGCAGGGCTGCCCCACCAGCCATAGCTTCTTTCACTTCACAGCCTGCTCTTTGTACACAGTTGAAACAGAGATCATCTTCTTGTAGCCTAAGTGTGAGCACGGAGCTTCACTGAGGCATGCACAAGGGCATTTCCATTCACAGGAACAGCATCTGTCCCTTCCACTTCTCTCTCTGTCTCTGCTTGGGGTTTGCTGTTCTTTGTTCAGTGCAGCCCCTGGGAGAGCTGAGGTTACACTGGAGAGCCAGTGTTAAGCAGGGGTTCCAGCCCATCCAAGAACGTGCCTGATTTGGCTTGTGGCAGAAGTCTGCCCTGCCATAGCCTGAGCAGTTCTGGGGAAAGTGGGCTTGAGACTGGAGGGTAGCACTTTATTTTCCAGTCACTGTGCAAGGAGGGCACTGGCAAACCACATGTGGCTGAAGAGCTGGATTTCAGGTGTTTCTGTTGGAGAACTTTAGATAAGGTCAAGGCAATTATTCTTTTCCTACGGGCTTGCTCTGCTGTGACTAACACAATGGTCTTGGTGCTTCTGGAGACTTACAGCCCTGGACATCATTGTGTGATGAGATTAGCTTAAAAGCTTGGAGAGAGTCACTAAATTCCTGTTTCCAGTGTGGGATAAGTTTTCTCGAGCAGCATGGCTTTTCATAATTGATTGCATTTTTTAAAATGTCAGGCAGTGTCCTGCTAAGTTTATTGATGAATGCAGTGGGTGAAATGCAAAATGAAGGGGAAAAAATAACACAGCATCTGAAACACACATCGTGGTGTTCTTCTAAGGCTCCTCTTGTCATGGGCTCTTGGAAGGATGCTGCAGCTATCTCTGGGAGCCAGTATTCTGGCTGGCTGAGTGCTTGGACAGTGGTCAGATGCGTGTCCTCTCAGCCAGTTCTTTCCCAAGGAGGGTGTTGCCAAGGCCAGACCTCCATGATGAAACTGTTTGGATGAGCTGCAACTTTGGCTTCTTTAAAAAAAAAAAAAAAAAAGAAACTGTCAAGTCTCTTAACACTCCAAAACTTTTATTGAGCTATACTATGGCTGTGAAGGGTTTAGATAGCTCCTGTCACCACCATTCGATCTGTTATGGGCCCCCCTGGGACTGATCGATTGCTCAGCACTTCTCAGCGAGTGCTGCTGAGCTAGAGTGAGGAGCTGCCTGAGCTGTGGGATGCCGTTGCACAAGCCTGACAGCACATCAGAAGGTGATCCTGTGCTCTTGCAGAATGGGACTGCTTGGCTGAATTAGTGCTCAGGTTTGAGGAGTTGGATTTAGAGGTTGGTGTTGGGTTTTGAGTTATGGAAGGAGAAAATATACCTAAAGAGTTTTCTGACTTCTTGCAAGTGTTTGGTTGGTTTGTTTTCCGTTGCTGCACATCTACAATTGATAGCAGAGCTGCCAGTGCAAAAGCCTGTGTTAACCAAGTGCTTGCCTCCCGTCCTCCTGCTGCCCTTGCTCTGCTCTCTGGCGCAAGACCTCCTGCATTGCCTGCGCTTGCTGCAAAGGCCTGAGTATTGCATGCCTGTGCCATCAGCTGTCCTGAAAGTGCCTGAGCACAGCTGGGCTGTGCAGAGCCCCCTGCCACAGCCTGTCTTGTGTCGCAGCCTTCTCTTGGCTATGGCCAGGTTGTCTGCTGCTCTGAGGTTGTGCCTCGTTACCAAAAAGGGCAAGAGCACTCTCTGAGGCCCATGCTGGTGCAATACTGGGTGAGGCACTTTGTGCCATGGTGTAGTTGACTGGACAGGTGCTAGGTTGAACTGGATGATGTTGGAGGTCGCTTCCAACCCGGTTGATTCTGTGATTCTATGATTCTATACCTGTGCCATAAAACCCCTCTGTCTTAATGGTGCCTGTTTGGAACCACCAGTGCTTGTTGGAAATGATGGTCTGCTTTTGGTCTTTTGCCACTCCTTTTGAGAGCATGTGGGCTGGTAGCTGAGTCATGCTGTAGCTTTCCTGCACCACAGATGAAGTGCTGCAGGAGAAAGCAACGAGGGACCCCACAGTCAGTGTAGATGACACTGACTGAAGTCAGTGTGAAGACTTTTTAGAGTAGGCTTCAGACTGAGAGAAAATAGAATAGAATCAACTAGGTTGGAAGAGACCTCCAAGATCATCCAGTCTAATCTGTCACCCAGCCCTGTCCAGTCAACTAGACCATGGCACTAAGTGCCCCATCCAGGCTTTGCTTGAAATGTGGACTGGGATTTTTTGTCTTCTCCAGTGGCTCAAGTGATGGGAAGAAAAGTAGAAGAGCTGCTTCACTGCAGCTTCCTTAGTTTTAAAGGCATGCTTGTTTGTTTTGTTCAGACACTAAATTATACCAAAACAAGGGATTTTTAAGTATTTGTTTGAATGCTTCACCGTTCAATTGTGCTCCTTCATCCAATTAATTAAACTTCCCTGGGTAGAAAAACATCCCAAACAGTTAAGATTTATGTTCCAATCTAGTAAAGCAATTTACAGTGTTGTAAAGGATCTAAAATTAGGTGAAAAATCAATTCTTTTTATCATCAAGAGAACTGGAAAGAAGAAAGCATTTGGTAGGGCCAGCTGTGTGTAATTGTGATGGAAGATTCACAGTCCTTCAGTCTTGGGCTGTCACTTGAGAGCGTGCTGAGGATCCTGGAAAGCTGCGTAGCTGTGTTGCTTCTTTTGGAGAATATGAATAAAAAAAGACTAAGGTGGTTGTGATCTGGTGGAGAAACAGCTCCCAGGTGCAGCTATCTGTGGTGACTGTTTCCATACCTATGTTGCACATTTAGTTGAAGGGTCTGATCCGCCTTCTGGAAGCTCTGCAGCTCTTCTAGGGCTGATCCCTCATGTGGCAGCTGGAGCACTCTGGCAAAGAAGGGGCAGCTCCTGAAGTCCTGCAGAGACACTGGGGAAAACAATAATCATCTTGACTGGATCTTTTTATGTACTGGATGCCTGTGTCTCCTTGTGCTTGCAGGGTGTCCACGAAGAAGGTTGGAATGTGCTGTTCAAAGAGTTAAAGTAGCAAGCGGTGCTCTTCAGTAAGTATTGATTTCCATTTCCATTGCATGCTTGTGACCAGCCAGCAGGGCATAGTTCTTGTTCCTGGTTTGACTGTATATGACCAGAATCTCACAGGAAGAGGATTTTCTCTTTGAGTGGCATAGAAAGTGCCTCCTGTAATAAGGTTTTGCCTCTTTTTGTTCTGAATGGGAAATGCGGAGAGATCTCTTCTTGGAGAGAAGATAAGTGGTTGAATTATGCTTGTCTGTAACAGCCAGATCCCTCTTTGGAGCAGCTGCAGATTTTGTGCAGTGATGTATTTGGCTGGATGCATTTGACTTAGCAGTCCAGATCTGTTTTGTTCTTGCCAGCTGAATGAATCCTGTCCCACCTCAGAGAGCATCTGTTCATGCAGGAGCCAGAGAACCTTAGTGCCGCGCTATGCATCCTTCACCTTCCACCTCACCTCCCTTAAAGGCCACCCTTGAGCAGCAGGTTCAGCTCTCCGAGGCTGACAGAGCTGCCAGAAGAGGTTGGGAAGCAGCCAAGGTGGAGACAGGACAGAAGGGCCGAGATAAGTTTGACAAAGAAAATAAATACAAGCAAGTCAGAGGCAGACAGTTCTGAGCTGCTGCTTGCTGGGAAGCACCACTGGTGACCAGCCACCAGCTGCAGGTGACTCCATGCACTCTTTCAGCCCAGCCATCAGCCTGTTCTGAAGCCTCTGCCCATCCCAGCCATGAGCAGCCAGTTTCTCCAGGAGGATGCTGTGTGAAGCTTTTTGAAGTCCGGATAAACAGCATCCCCAGCACGGTTTAAAGGGATGAGTAGTGGCTGAGAAGTGGAGGGATAGCAGGGCAAAATATTTTGAGTTTTCATGCAGTCATATTAAGATGATTTTGTGGCATTTAACCTTTGTTAGCCTAAACTTAATCTAAAATGTGATTTATTTTTAACTTGCAGCTGTTTTTGAGGAAGCATTTTGCACTTTTTGAGGGCAGAACCTTGTGTGACCTGTTGAGTTGTGAGGACGGTGTTAGGTCTGGGGGCAGAGGGGAGCACAAAATTAAGGTCTGATGGAAGCTGAGGGATCTGGTGCTACGGCTACAGAAAACAGTTTCTGCCCTGAGCTGGCTGCTTGGTCATTGCTATGAGTGCCTGGGGAAGGCGAGGCCAGCATCTGGGCAGGCCCCAGCAAAGTCAGACGTGGCAGGTAAGAAAACCACGATACCGCTGACAAACTAAGTTTGTTTCCAGACTTCTTTTGGCTTTCCCAGCCAGTGGGCAGGTATGAAGTGTTTTCATTTTGGGCATCAGGTTGAAGCCGAGGGAGTAGGTTGTTTTTTTTAACAAACTGTTAAGCTTGTTAAGCAGTAGGAAATAATTGTACCAGGCAGCGTGGAGATAAGCCGAGGTAAAACCAAAGGGTGCTACTGTTACAATTGCACAGCACTTTTTTAATTTAAAAATGATAATCCACTTGGAAGAACTGCAAGGTAACAGCAACTTGAAATGTGTAATTCAGTGCGATCTTTGCTTGAACGAAATTCTGAGAGGAAGAAGAATCTCCAGATAGCATATGTTTGAGTTCCAGTGTGTAGCTGAAAGGAGCTATTCAGAAATACCAAGGAGGCGAAGATAAGGTTTTAAACCATCCCCCCTGTTTATCACTGCTTTCTGCTAAGCTGCCTTTCCCCTCAGAACCCTTGTAACAGTGAGCCCAGACTCACATGAAGTTGTTTTATCTTTGGGTGTCCCTTGAGAAGGCGTGCATGGGAAGCACCACACCCCCACCAAAGATGTTTGTCTCCATATTAATAGCTGCTCTGTGGGCAGTGTGTTACTGAGATGTTCAAGAGCCTGCAGCTCTGTGTGTGGGGTTCAACCACCCAAAGTTGTCATCCCTTGCAGATGGCTCCCTGTGAAGTCCTTTCTAGGTGGAGCTCTCAGCTGCTGTGTGCTGGTTGAATTACCTATGGTCTTCTAAAGCCCCCCTAACATGCAGGATATGGCAGTGGTCGTTTGGAGTTAACCAAAGCCTCTGATAGCAGCTAAGTGAGGCAGTGAAGTCACAGGGAATCTTGGAAGGGTCTGAGAGCAAGCTTTGTTCAGTGTTAAGAGGAGAAAGCTAACGGGATGTGATGTTAGTGCTCTCATCAAAGGAGGTGGAGCCATTTTCTTCTCGGGGGGACAGGGCTGTGATGAATGGCAACAGGTAGAACCTGCAGCAGGGAAACTGCATGAGGATGGAGGTTAGACATGGAAATAGAGGACCAGAGCAGCTGTGGAATCTCATCTGACCTGGACCTGCATTGAGCTAGGGACTGCAGTAGATACCCCAAGAGCTCCCTTTCAACTTTAGTTACTCTGATCAGACAATCTGCCAGTACTAAGTGTTTTGAAGACCCAGGGCAGTTTGACTTGAGCACTAGAGGATCCTGTCAGATGTCCAAGTGCTTCTGGCCGAAACTTGAGGGGCTCCTCTGGTGTCATTGACTAACCAGTGTGGATACATTCAAACTGCTGAGATTTTCTTTGAGTAACTTACTTGTCTCACTTGGAAGCAAAATCTGAATTGAAAAGGAGGGTTGTAGATTAATTATCATAGATAGAAATAACATAGTTGCTCGGAGGCTGAAAAAGAGGATCAATGGAAAAAGGAAGTAGAAACTTCATATCTGAAGCAGTGGCTGTGTAAGAAATCGTAGAATTGTTTAGGTTGAAAGGGACCTCAAAGGTCATCCAGTCCCAGCCCCCTGGCATAGGCAGGGACACCTCCCACTAGAACAGGTTGATCAAGTCTTCATCCCACCTAGCCTTTAACACCTCCCTGGGCAACCTGTGTGAGTGTCTCCCCACCCTCACTGGAAAGAACTTCTCACATCCAGTTTAAATCTCCCCTCTGCCAGTTTAAACCCATTACTCCTTGTCCTGTCATTACAAATGCTGCAGCAATCGCTTGTCTGAAACACTTCTCTTAAGGTGGTGCAAAATGCCTCTGTTCCTGACAAGGGGAAAATTTAGAGCTGGCAGAGAGGGTAATTCAGGGAAGAAAGGTACTTTCATGCCTGGCTTTCTAGCTTAGGATAAAAGTCTCATGAGAAGAATTGGCATTTCCCCCTACTAAGTACTAACGATGTGTGTTGTTTCTACCTTCAATTAAGTTCATGTCTCAGATGTCTCTCTTTATGTGCTTCATTTAACAATATATTACACAAGTGAATCATTTGAGCTCTTCAGTGAAGCGTAGAAGTAATTTTTATGTAACGTCAGCACATTAACATCTTACTTTGATGTATGACTCTAACTTAATATCTCAGCTCAGTCATTGTTGACATATTTACTCCAAAGCTGAAGCAATTCAGAGCTCAGAATGCTATGACCATGTATTCTAGCTCATTACGGGCTTGGTGCAGCAGCAGGCATGCACCTGGTTATTGTGTAACCTGATTTTTGCAGAGTTGATAGGAGACATTTGCAGTTTGGCTCCAAAGCATGGAGGTGTCGTACAGCACTCGCTGGGTGAGCTCTGAGGTGCTGTACTGCTTGTGACTGGCAGGAGTGCTTGCAGCTGGAGCATGATGCCTTTGGAGGGCTGATCTTGGTGGGGTTTAGTGCTTTGTTTCCCTGGGCATCCAGAGCTGCATTTGGTACTAAAGGAAGAAGCATTTGCAGATATGGCACTGAGGCTTTGATGCCGTGGGGCTGTGCCTTTGCTGCGAGCACTGGTGTGGTTGGGTGCCATCGCTGCTGGCCTTGGCAGTGTTCCCTGTCTGTCTCTCTGTCCTGGCCCCTGTAGTCTGTGAGTCCTTTACTGCGTGTTGTAGCTATCTGTCCCGTAAAGACAGGTGAAATCCTGTGCAGGAAGCATCCCCATCTGAGCGTGTCGTGGCCTAGTGTGACCCCCATGAGATGCTTTCAGCAGGCAGTGGCAAGGCCAGCAGCTGGTGCTGTGGCTGTCTGCATGGCGGTGGGCAGTTGGACTTCCAGCGGTACTGAAGATAGGATTTCGTGGCATGCGTTGTTTAGGAACTGGGAGCCTCTTCCTCCTTCAGCCTCTGGAATAACTGGCAGAGATGGGTTGGTTTACCCTTCAGTTGGCAGTCCATGCTAACAAAGACCAATGGCAACTGGCAGGTGTCACAAGGAAGACAAAGCCTCTGCAGGCCACAGGCTCCTTTGCAAAGGATCTCCGGAGACAATCTTGTATTGGGAAAGGTTTTGGACTTTCCAAGTATCTTGCCTCAGTTGTATCAGTAACTGACAATGAACATGTTTCTCATGGAGTCCTGTGTGCAGTTCTGGAGCCGCCAACACAATAAGGACATGGAACTGTTGGAGCCAGTCCAGAGGAGGCCACCAAGATGCTCAGAGGGCTGCAGCAGCTCTGCTCTGAGGACAGGCCGAGAGAGTTATGGCTCTGCAGCCTGGAGGAGAGAAGGCTTTGAGGAGACCTTGGAGTAGCCTTCCAGTGTCTGAAGTGGGCTACAGGAGGGCTGGGGAGGGACTACTGGCAAGGTCTTGTAATGACAGGATGAGGAGTAATGGGTTTAAACTGGCAGAAGGGAGGTTGAAACTGGATGTTAGGAAGAAGTTCTTTAGAGTGAGGGTGGTGAGACACTGGTACGGGTTGCCCAGGGATGTTGTGGCTGTTCCCTCCCTGGACATGTTCAGGGACTTGAGTGACCTATTCTAGTGGGAGGTGTCTCTGCCTATGGCAGGGGGTTGGAACTGGGTGAGCTTTGAGGTCCCTTCCAACCTAAACCATTCTATGCTTCTGTGTCTGAAAACTTCCTGAGGGAGGGAAACATTTGAAACTTCTTGGTGGCTTGGCTTGCAAGTGGCAAAAGTGAAGTGATGCCAAAGCCTTGGTGTGGCATCAGCAGAAAGCAGTGCTGCTCCAGCGCTGCTGACAAAGCTCTGTGAATTCCAGGGCCCAAGATAGGGTCCAAGTCTGTGCTGTGTGTCCACAGGACAGAACACAGCTGTGGTGGCTCAGAGCACTGTTCCTGCAGAGCAGGGGCAGGGCAAGGCACTGGCAGCCCTCCTGTCACCAGCATGCTGCAGTGCCTTCACGGAGTGCTGGTGCCACAAAGAGCTGCTGGAGGCTGGCTCTGCCGCAGTGTGGGGGCACAGTGACTGGGGCACTCCTGAGAGGGGGTGGATAGAGCTCCGTGGAGGAAAAAAGTGAAAATGAATCTTGGAGAGAAATGAACACTTCTGATACAATTGAGCTGGCAGAGCTGTTTCTCCTTCGGGATTTTCTGAGACCTGAATTTGAAGCTGCAGTGTGATCATGTCCTTTGCTGATGTAGCTAGGAATGGTACCATGTGCCTGGCCTAAGCCCCATGGATAACTCCTGAAACATTCCATCAGGGAACCTAAGAAAAAACAGTAAGTAAATGTCAGGAGGCAAGGCAGGCTGGTGCCATAAGCCCTGTCTGCTTCCAGTGGCCCTCTGCTGCTGAGGAGACCTTGGCACTGATTCTGGTTAGCAGGTGAGGCCATCCATTGCCCAGCAATGGGAGGAGGGTTGCTCCCTGTACATCAGTCCTGGGAGGCCATAGCAGATCTGGTTGTTGCTGGGGAAGAGATTGAGCATGTTAGGGAGCAACAAGGAATTGAGACTGCAGCTGCTTGCAGCAATATTAGGTGCTCTTTCTTCTGCTCCTGTCATAACCTGAGAGCAGCTCGATTCCATGGCTGTGCCCTAGCTGTGTGCTCAGAGAACAAGCAGATGGCCGTGTAGGAGACACGTTCATGTTTTCTCACGCTGCTGAGAAGCCCTGAGCCAGTATGTGGTAAGGGTCCTGGTCCTGTCGCAGAGGCAGGCACTGAGTGGCGAATGGGGAAACCTTCCTCACTGGTCTTGGTGTGCCTCTCTCTGGATGAAGAGCAGAAAGCAGCTTTGCCTGTGGGATCAGTTGGATAGTGTAGGAGAAGCCGTTGTGGCCATCTGTTGCAGGAAGTGAGCAGTTTGCAATATGCTACATCTGTAAACAGAGAAACTCCTGCAAGCAGGCAGCGTGTTTGTACACACACTGGTGGCACCGAGTGCAGCTGAGGAACGCAGCCGTGCACAAACCTCCTGCTGCCTTCAGGGATCAAACCAGAGGACAGGAGGAAACAGCCTTGGCTTGTGCCAGGGGAGATTTAGACTGGGCAGCAGGAAATACTTCTTCACCAAAACAGTTGTTAAGCCCCGGGATAGGCTGTCTGAGGATACGGTGGACTCACCATCACTGAAGGGATTTAAAAGCCGTGCAGATACGGTGTTGAGGGACGTGGTTTAGTGGTGACCATGGCAGTGCTTGGATAGTGGTTTACCCTCTGATCTTAAAGGTCTTTTCCAATGATCCTGTGGTTTCTACTCAGAGCACCCAGAACCTGGCCCATCTACACAGCTCTAAGTGCTCCAGTGCCATGGGGTTTTCCCTCCCCTGGCTCTGTGAGGTTGTTTGTATTGGTGCTTCCATGGAGCATTCTGTCAGACCTTGGACATCTCAATTCCTTCACACTGACTTTCCCTTCTCCCCCTGTAATTGAACCAGCTGCTTTTATGGTAATGAGTCCTCCTGAACTGTCAGTGTGTGTGCGTTTCCATTTGCACTGCTGGCACTTTGTGCTGAACTTACTCCCCTTCTGTCCAAACAAACTACTTACACCTCCAGATCTGCTTCCTTGTTCACAATGGCACTGCTGTGGAGCTGCCTCCTCCTCACTGAGTTCGTTGCTCACTTACAAAAGGCTCCTTCAAACTTCCACAGGTGTAACTTTAAACAGTTCTTCTTAATTGCTCTATGAGTTGCAAAATGAAAAGGAAGGAGGGAAAGTTGTATTTTTAATTGCACAAACTGTCTTGTGGAGGGTTCTAGCTAAGCTATTGTCTTCTTGTTACATAGTGATTTACATTCAAATCACTTTTGGCAGCTGGCATTTTGTCTGTACTACTGTGGTGCTTTAAACTTCAGTAGCACTTTAGCCAGCAGCCTGGGAGTGTGGTCAAAGATGAGTAATGGAGTGACCACATTTTAGGATGCTTCTCAGGAATAATCAGTCTGAAGTGTCTAGAGATGCACAAAGGAAGCCAGGAGGCAGTGGCCACAGCTGCATCAGGAATTAGACACGGAATAAAGTAGCTCATGATGAGATTCATCAGAGTGTGGTAAGAGTTGCAGGAGACCAGAGCGATTTGCTGTTGGAATGGGCTGCCCAGGGAGGTGGTGGAGTCGTCGTCCCTGGAGGTGTTCAAGAAAAGGCTGGATGAGGCACTTAGTGCCATGGTCTGGTTAATTGGGCAGGGCTGGGTGATAGGTTGGACTGGATGAGCTGGGAGGTCTCTTTTAACCTGGTTGATTCTATGATGCTATGGAAACACTGCAGTGAGCAGTGCAGTGAAACCAGTGTTGCTTCATGGGGAGTGGAGGGCGATGCCATCAGCTTGTGTGGCCTAGCACTGGCTTGCAGTCACTGCTCTTCTTTTGTGATGAAGATAGGTCTTCTTCCTCTGCTCTCCAGTCCTGGGCCAGTTCCTTAATTCCAGATTAAGCACATGGAATGTTAATCAACCTGCTGAATCAGACCTCTGGCTGAATTCCCATCTTTCCTCGCTTGCACAGCTCCGACTTGGAGCCGCACAGCCGAGCGGGGAGGAGTGGGTTTGCTGTTCACAGCCCAGGAGGCCTGGATGCCAGCAGTTCGGTGAGACTGGGAATTCCCGGACACATGACATTTCTGACAGGAAAATGATTCCTTATCTCCCCTGGCATCACCACCTCAGTGGGTCTGTGGCCTACCTGCTGCTGGAGCTGGGCAGGCAATTAAACAGAGGAACCTTGGATCAGATCCTAGAAAGAGTTCTTAGCATACTTTCAAAACATTTTGATTTAATCAGGTTCTGCTTGTCACTTAAATCGAGTCATTCCACCCCAGACTGGACAGGACTACTTAGATTTTGGTACTGACTTGGCTGGAGTTGTGCCATTAATTGGGAATCTGGACCTAAACAAGCCCTAGCTTTCCTAGCGCTACCAGGGGTGCATTTTGTTCCTCCATCACTAATATGTGTAGTTGACACAACACTTCTGGTGCAGTCAAACCTGTTTAAGTAAAATAATGCCTTTTTTAGCCGCTCTCAGTAGGCTCAGAATCTATTTTCTGGGCTCCTAGCTTCCTGGTAGTGTGACATCAGTGCAGCATCCCAAGCTGGTGATTATATTGAAAGAAGAATATAATGAGACAAAAGAAAAAGACAGTGGCTTGCTCTTTTCCATTGATAAATTTAGAACTTGTAAGAGCTGAAGAACCGGTTGTAGTGATGGAAAGCAGCGTAGTTTTATAGGTACCCACTGCGCAAGGAAACCAGTGTATAATTACTGTGGGAGTAAGAAAAATACATCTCTCCCCCTCACTTTGCTACTTTCCCCCTCTTTTTTTCAGTGTTGAAATCATCTGGCTTAATTAAATCGCCAGCCCAACTCTGCACAAAGGATGACATTTCATTAATGATGCAAGATGTGCATGCACCAAAATTAACCTAATTTTCACATGGATTGCAATTTGGAAAGGGCAGCCTGTAAAATGCCTTGGAAGTGTGTGGGACGAGCTCGTGGAGCAGCTTTCTGAAGGAGATGGGGTTATGAAATGACAAATAATTAGACGGCAGTCCCTGCCCACCTCAGTTTCTCAGGCTTTTTGTAATCCTCATTGATTGAAGCTCAGGTGCCTGGCATCCTGTGTTTGGGGGACATTAGGCACAGAACAGACTTGGGATGATCGCTACCAAAATATTAGTGCGTGTTCTCTGTAACTCTTAGCTCTTTCAAAGTTGCCACCACATGAACCTGTTCCTTTTGGAAGAAGGAGCAGCAAAGAGCAGAACCCCAGGCTTGGGATCGTCGCTTTTGGTGGTGCTTTTTCCGGATGCTTGATGCTGTGCTTAGCTGAGGGATCAGAGGGCAGGTCCGCCCTGCGTGCAAATCAGTGCTGCACAGGCTGGGATGGGGCCAGAGTAGCTCCAGTTAGGAGAGGGCCCAGTTGCCAGGCCTGTGATCCTGCCATCGCTGCCATGAACTGACCTGGCACAAAATGTCCCTGCCTTCTCTGTAAAAGGCTTTGAGAGAGGTTCTCTGTTTCCAGTGCCAAGAGTCTTACCTAAGACTGCATGAAAGGCTGAACTAGTGAATCTCTATTCACTGCAGTGAATCTCTGTACTTCACTGCAGAAGTCAAGTGTGCTCCTTGGCTTTGCTGCATAGCCTGACAGCATTTCCTTTGCAATGGCTTGCTTAGTTTTGCTCTCTCCCAGGTGACAGCACTCATCCCCAGGGAGCTGGGGTTGCTGAAGAAGGTTGCTGTGATCTTGGAGCATCAGGCCCTGTGGTTGTAGTGTGGCTCACCTTTCAAGAAGCCTGTTTTATGGGAGATACTCCTGTAGAGCCTGGGCTGGAGAAGGTTTTTAGGGGTTAGGAGACAGATTGTTAGGGGTCAGGCTGTGGAAGCTGAGAGCTAAGAAGTGAACTGAACTCTTCCTGTGTTCTTCATTGATGCAAAAATAGTGATTTTTGTTTTGCTGAGCTCTGAGTTACAGTTGGAGGTTTGTTGCTTCTGCTGAGAGCAAAGAGTTGAGCTCCAAGGCTGGCAATGGTGTTTACGATAAAGGCCAGAGGGTCCCACAAGTCCATCATTGGCGTTCACACGAGTGCCATTGCTGACCCAAAAGAGCAGATGCTGGGTAACAACAAGATTTGCAGCAGGAATATCCTGCCCTTCTGCTTAGAGCATCAGGCCTTGAGCCTTGCCTGTTGGCTAAACAACGTCAGGAGGAGGTAATCCACAGGGAGTGCGGAAATAGGGAGGGTGCTTAGGAATTGAAGGTTAATGTGAAAGTGGACTCCCGTAGCATTTACACATGAAGTTTGGGTAAGAAGAGGCCTGTGCTCTTTAGATGGAGTATGGAGAAGTAAAACCTACTACGGGAGTAAGGTGGTGTCAGGAGAAATCGGAACTACCAGCCTGTCTACCCTCTGGCTTGGGGAAACGTGGCTCTGCAAGCAGGAGCAGAGGTCAGAGTTGGGAGACACGGTGGAAAACTCCATTCTGAACTTGCCTTACTTCCCAGCATAAGGTAATGTCTATCTCTCTTCTACAGCTACTCCACTGGGTTTGTTTTGCCCCCCCACCTTGCTTTGGACCGTGTTCACAGCTGGCAAGTGGAGCATTGCATGGCAAAGCCTGTGCTGTGTGTTCTGCTCTTAATGCCTCTACTCTGTCTTTCAGGAAAAGGAATGAAGAAAATGAGCAACATCTATGAGTCAGCAGCCAACACCCTGGGAATCTTCAGCAGTCCATGCCTGACTAAAGTGGAGCTGCGAGTGGCATGCAAAGGCATCTCAGACAGGGATGCCCTCTCAAAACCAGACCCTTGTGTCATCCTCAAAATGCAGTCCCATGGCCAGTGGTTTGAGGTGAGTGACCGTATGCAGTGATTCTTGTGAAGCTTTAGGACAGCAGAGACCAACAGAGGCAAAGTTCAGCAGCAAAACCAAGAGAACAGAAGCCTAGAGCAGGATCTTGTAGCAGTGAGGGGAGGCTTTCCCCATTAACACCCTTGCAGACACAGTTCTGACACTTTGAACCTCTCCTCAGAGTCTTAAAAGTGAAGATGCTTTATAGGTTTTGTTTCTTTTAGGCCTTGTTTCATAAGAACTCTTAACAGAGAGAGTGCTGCTGGCTGTGCTGCATCCCAGTCTAAAGAGATCTGCTGTGGCAGAGGGGGAGTATGCATGACTTCTGGGCAAGGAGCTGGGTGGCAGAGCAGCTTGCTTGGCGATTTCAGGGCATTACAGCTGCATTTGCAGTTGAAGCTGGCAACTCCAAGGCATTTGCCTTGTCCGTTTGCTTTGTGTTGCAGGTAACACCAGGTGGGACTTTAATGAAACATGCGATTTTACCCATCTTAGAAAGCATTTGACTAATAAATGGAAACATTGGAGTGTGGTGTTTTAGACAAGATCTTGTTGGTTATTTCACCTGAAAGTAAAAGCTTGAGTGTTTGTAGTTAACCAAGCTAAAAGGTGTGAGTTTTAATGAGATATTCAGGAATATGATAAATCCATTTTATTTTGAACATTGGTCTCTCACTTTTCAACAGTTTCAGCATTCAGGACTGTGCTCTCTGTCAAAAGAAAAGAAGAGTAACAGCTGTCAGCATACGCCAAAGCATACAGCACATGAGAGTATTAATTGAGTATTTTCACCAAGGTTTGCCAGACTTTGAATTTTGTTCCAGTTATGTAGTGCCGACCTATAGACCTCTGAATCTTTTCCAGTGCAGGGCCAGCACCAGCCAAAGTTCAGGTTTATTTGGTGGTGTTCACTTTCGTGGTGTTCACTGCTGTGGAATCATTGGATGCATCCCTAGCAGAAGGTGGAAAACTGCCACGATTGTCCTAGTGCTGCCAGATCAGTGTCTTCATCCAACTGAAGTGTAAGGTGACAGCCCCAGACAGGTTAACTCTGGCTAGCTATGTAGAAAGGAGCACTTGGCTGCAGTGTTTGTAACCACGGGAACAGAAGAAATGAACAAAGCAGAAAGGGATGGAAAGCTGAAATAGATGAGACAGCCCTGCTTGTAAAGGCCAGACAGAAATCTTTTTGGCCATCCCAGTTCTCTGCACAGCTGAGTGTGTTCCACAGTTTGTGGCCAGGGATGAGAAGGATAAGTAGCTCTGAGTTCTATGTAATGAAGAGTCCCTTTATCTGAGGTGGGTTTTAATTTGGATAGTGATTGTCTGAGTTCTTGTGGAGCAGATCTCACTGATGACATTCTCATCTTATGGCAGTTGCTCCTCCTATCTATTTGAAGTCCAGGGTTTTCATTTTAGTCTGAAGAAAAGTTGTTATTAGTTCCTGTTGCCATCAGTGCTGCAGAGCTAATGCAGCTCTGACATGAGGGACACCTTCTCTCCTGCCCAGCGTGTTCTTGATGGGATTTTTAATTAAGCTCCAACTCCTGAGTTATATTGAACAGAGTCACTCAGGTATAGCTGAAGACATATTTTGGCTGGGGGAGTCTTCTGCTGATGATGATCTAGCAGACTAGCAATTAAAAAAAACCCCAACAACCGAAGTGAGGTTGTTTGACATTGAAATCATGAAAGAATGACCCAGGAGGTCATCCAAGGAGGAACTGAAGTGTTTTGCGTTTATGGATTTAGTGACTTCGTGGGCTTGTCTTGGATTTCCAGATGCCTTAAACCCCTGTAGAGGCTGGATGTCTCCAAACAGGCTGTAACAAAATGCAGTGTCACTGAAATGTCCATTTATGGAGGTGCCTGAAATCCAGCCTGTAGTCTGTGTGTGACTGCTCTGGGAATGTATGGAAGGCACTGAGAACTGTCTGCACAGCCCTTGCCTGGGCCGGATGCAGCTGAAAGCTAGTGGGCTCAGGCTGATGGGGTTGCATGGTGCATGCTGCTAAAGACAGTAGGACATGAGGGGTGCACTCTGCAGCCTGCCTGCGAGTGGGCACTGTGTGTTCCACTGACCCTCGAGTGGGTGGCTGGGCTGCGCTGGTTGCACTGAGGCCTTGGCTCAGCTCAGTGGCTGTCCTGCAGCGCCATGCAGGCACAGGATATCTGTCTGCAGCTATGGGCAGAGCAGAGTACCTTAGGCAGACAGCAGCTATGTTTGAAAATGAGGGTGCAGCTTTCTGCAGCAGGACACGGTCTGTGGTGCCTGTGGAGATGTGAAGAGCAGCTGCGCAGTCTGCTTGTTCCCCTGAGCTTTTACACTTGAAGCAACTGCAGAGCAAATAAATCAGCACCAGAAGACAGCATGCAGTTGCTAGAATGAATGTTGATGGAATTGGGTGACATTTTTGGATGGATAAGTTTGTTCACTGAGGTTTGGTGTGTTTTTCTTATTCAAATACTGTGTGAATTCACAAATTTGAAGCTTAGTGAATTGTGATACGAATGTGGGGGCAAACCGCAACTTCTCCTTTTGGCACGTTTAAAATCAAAGGCATTCACTTGTCATTTAGCATGAGACTTGATTCCAGGGACCAGCTTGGCACAACTCAAACTGAAGTGGTTTTGTATTTTATTCTGATCCCTGACCCTGCAGATCCACATAGACCTTTATGCAAACAGTAGAGACCAATTAGCTTGGAAATGCACAGAACTAATTAGCGTGGAAAACCAGTGGAACCTGCTAAACAGGCTGCCTGGGAGTTGAGCTGTAGGAAAGGCTACAGTCTTACTCTTCACCTCTATCTGTTGTTCCCTTCAGTCCTGACTTTTGTGTAATTTCTGAGTTAATTCCAGCATCCTCCTTCTCCTGCCTCCTCAACTCCTTCAGCTCCCCATTTGTGTTCTCGGCAGCTCCGACCTTCTTAGGTTCCTCTGAGTAGTGGAAGGTGGGGAGACTGCTGGCCCCTTCCTAGCATAGGAGAAGCATCTGACAAGAAGACCCTTAGGCAGACTTCAGCTACTTGTTTCCATAGATACCCAAAAGTCTGTCTCGTGTTAACCACCTGTGACTGTTGCAGCCCACTACAGAAGACAGCAAGCCATAAACCAGGGGAGTCTGTGGGTTGACATAGTCCATGGCTCTACCAAACTGTTCCAAAATAACTATAAAAGCACTGTGAAGAGCAACAACATACATAAAATACATATATGTATAAAGCTAAGTCAGTAGATATTCTGCAGTTTATGGAGATGAACAGAGTGGAAAAAGCATTTGGGTGGAACTGAAGGTTTAATAATGAGAAACAAGAATTACCCCCAGGAGCATGGGTATGGAATTGGGTTCAGTCCTGTCTAACCCCATGTCATCCATACTGGTTGGTGAGAGTGAAGAAGTGTGAGTATAAAGGAAGTATGAAAGTGGCTCTCCAGCTTGCCCAGATCTTTCAGGTCTGTGGACTACTTTGTCTTAGGCACAGATCTGTGCCCTGTGTATCTTGCAGGTGATGATCTGTTGGCATGAGTGGAGATTGCTGACCTTTGGACCTGGGAAAGAATGGCAGTGTAGTCCTGTCATGTTTATTTTGTAAGGAGGATTGCTGGAAGAAGATGGTGAAGAAGTTTTTGGGGTGCTGTTAGACCCCTCTTGTTCTAGTTTGTGGCAGAAAGCTGTGGGTTTTATTCACACTGCCAGCACTGTGTATGTTGTTTGGGCTAGCTGCTTCCTCTGCACTAGAGCTGTGGCATCCTGTGCCCCAGCTGCCATAGCAGCTGACTTCTACTTCTCTCTGTGCTGCTAAATCTCTTCAGGTGCCCTGTCCTCAAGGCATGGCAGAAGAGGTGGGTTTTTTTCTGAAAGCCATGGCAGTGAAAGAATCGAGACCCCTGCTTGGATGTAAGGTCTCAGGGGCAGCGAACCCCTCTTGCAAATAATAGTAAGACCCTTACCAGGGTCTCTAGGTGCTATCATGGTTCGAATAACCCTAATGCTAGCCCTCTGATAGAGCCGAAGTGAACTAGCAGCTCACCTTGGAGTGAAATGTTTTCTCTGAGCTGTGGAGAAAGACAGCAAAGCATCAAAGGAACATCTTTTGTTATCTTCTGCTTGGAGAAACCATTAAACATGGCTTGCCATTCGACTTGGCCAGGGCTGTCTTGTTACAGCTCTTTGCTTGGTTTTTTTACCCATTATTCTGCAGTACGGAGTGTTTAGGCACAGCTTTTAAAGATCAGTATTCATGGCACATGCAGTGAAGGGCAATTTAAAATTAAAAGGCTGCTTTAGACTTCTCAGAGCACCTGGATCTTATTTTAGAAGCAATTGCAACTCCTGGCCAGCACCTTCTGGAGTAATTTAAATTATTATTCTCTCTTTTTTTTAAATCTGAGTGCTTGCTGAGGAATTGATTTGAACAGCGTGGTGCTGAGCTCTTCAGGGTTTGAAGTGCTTCCAATTCCCAACCAGATTTAGCAGCAGATCATGCTCTTCTCTGGCCTTACAAGGCCAGCCATCTTAAGAATATCACCCCAAGATGTGCTGCATCTATCAGATTTTTCTTTTGTGTATTTATTCTCTTTTGCTATGCACAGAAGTTGTCCAGTTCACCAGGAAGACAGGCTGAAGTTTCCAAAGGAAGCATAGGGATGCACAGGTAGCCAACGGTACCAGGTCAGCTCAGTGTTTGAATTAAGTGTTCTCAGAACAGTGCTGATGAACACTGCAGTGAGTTCTGTGTTGATTTGTCCAAGGTGAAAGGGAGGAGAGGGAACAATCTTGTAGGTACACTCAGCCCTCTGGGGAGGATAGTCTGCCCTGTGCCCTCTGTGAGACAGCAGAGCTGTGGGCTGAGGTGCAGGGAGGGAACCATCATGGAACTAAGGTTCATCATTGTCCGCAGACAAAAGAGAGTTTGTGACTGCACAGGGAGTCTCTGTGCTGGAGGTTACTGCCCTGAGCATAGGTCCACTGTGCTGAAGACTTTCTGGATGCTTTTGGAATACCCAATGCAGATTCTTCCTTTGTATAAAGTGACCCTGGAAAGGGCTTCCCTTTCTCGGTTTTGTTTTCAACAGTACAGAAACAAGAAGTTGTCCATTCTCAGCAAGATGCTCTCCTGAATATAGGGGTTTTGGTTCCTGTTCCCCACACAGTGCCCAGTCCCCTGCAGAAATGCACAGATGGGACTGGGAGGGGCTGGGGCTGTCACAGAGAGCCAGTCACCTGGAGCTCCCTGCAGTGTCACCAGCCAGCAAGGGCCTGGCTTATACAACAGCAGCTGCGGTACAAGAAGCAGCAGGCACGGGAAGCTTGTGCTGATACTTTACAACTGCTTGCAGCTATGGTGAGGAAGGCATTAAACAGATCAGTGTCTCCCTGCACTGGGTGCATTTCTTATGAAGCTAGAAGAGGCTGATATAATTAATGTGGGGAAAAGCTGAATGTCTTTTTGCCTTGGCTTGAGCTAGATAAACTGTTCTAAGCCCCACTGGAGTGTGGAGGAGGAGAATGTAAAGTCTGACTGTGCTGTTTGCTGTCTGAATCGCTAATGTGCTACCAGTCAGTTTAATTAACATAATTACTCATGAGATATATAATTGGTCTGCATCTTTTTGCAGGTTATATTGGGAGCTTCTGAAGAGGAATGTGGGTATTTCTGCACAGCTGTAGCTCAGCACGCATGGTTTGGTGTGCACACAGTGCCGCCCCACTTGCAGTGCCAAGGCAGCTTCTCAGCTAAGGGCATTGCTCAGTCCAGTGTCAGCAGCAGGCTGCAGCAGTCTGTGGCTGGGCAATTGAAACAAGAAAGAAGCTGCTCTCACTGCTGATGGGTGGTGTGTGCAGAGCAGTAGCTTTGAGTGACTGGTGGTGGCATACCCTGTGTGGCTTGGGTTGTGCCTCAGCCTGTAAGGGCACACAGCACATGAGCTTGTGGTGGCATCGAGGTGGTGGGCCCTGCCTTGGGGAAGTGCCCTGGGTCACCAGTGACAGTGAGGGGGAGCATGCTGGCACTCCTTAGGGGCCCCTGCTGATCCCGATTCGGATCTGGTTCAGCTTGTGGCTGTACACACCCCTGATGCTGCAAAGCTTGGCAGAGGTGACATGAGGATGGGGAACTGCTGGCTCTGTGTGGGAGAATGGGCCTGGGGTGGGTTAGATGTCTCTGGCTTCAGGTTCTTCTGCTTTTCTCTGTGGAATAAGTCAAAATAGAACAGTTCTTGTTGATACTGACAAGTGACACCACTGGATCCCTTTTTCCCTCCCAAGGTGAGATGTGTTTTTATCATGGGGTTTGCTATTGACTTTTTGTTGTTTTGTTTCGTTTTTCATTGAAGGTGTATGTTCATTACAACTCATATGAAAATGATGTGGCCCTGATTTGTGCAAGCTGGGAGCACTCATGTCCATGGTGCTGCTGACAGCAGTCGCAGTCTGGGAGCACTGCTATAGGTTTTGCTCTCCTTGCCTTACTTATTAGGTCACAATTATTTCTGCCCCTGAGTTTATGCAGCAGTTCCATCACAGGTAGCCAGTTCCACCCCAGAGATCACCTGTAAAGATATCAGGCAGACCTAGTATATTCAGGTGGTCCTCCGCTTGCAGCACAGGCTCCTGTGCCTTGGTCAGGTTCAGTGGGCTGCCTGCAGCAGCGTGTTCTGTGCATTACCTCTGGAAGGAAACTCAGTTTTCATTTCTTTGGAACAAATGGCAGTTGAAAGCTGGTGGAGTTTCCTCCTATTTTTTATGGTACTTATGTTAATTCCATTTCTTTTTGCATGCTCTGTAGTGTTTGATATAAAAATACATGAGTCAGCAAAAGCTATGGAAGGATTTTTGTTACTGCTACAGTCAGCAGAGAAGAAAATAAAAGCAAGAGGAGAATGCAATGAATAGATTATCCCCCCGTTCCTGAGGCTTTCCCTGCTTCTACCAGACCATGATGTGACTCCTTTTCAGTCTCTAGCTTCGGACCCAACATAGGATCTTGACTGGTTCCAAGATGGGTGTTGTGCATTCAGAGCAGCAAGTCCATGCTGTGAGGGTGAAGGGGCACAGAGTGGCATTTCCATCAATGGGCTTGTCAAATGAAAGAGTCCTGCTTTAGAAGATGGACCTGCCATGTGTAGCCTGCTAATGCACATTCATGTCTTAATTGCCAATCTGCCCCTTTCCTGTTGGTGCCCTCTCTTTGGGTTGTGCATGGTGGGGCACGTAAATAAGAGATGACAAGTTGTGTAAGAAGTGGAGAGGGGAGGAGAGGAGGAGTTTGATTTAATAACAGACATGCATAATTTACACACACAGCAGCACTCCACTCTGCTTTTGCATACCTTAATTGCAAACCCCGTGGCTTCCAAACAACCAGTATCTTACAGATGGTCTTTGACTAGCCTTAAGGATAAGATTTCTCAGGTGAAATTTGCTGGTAGAATGAGCACCCTGCAGTGATTTAGCTTTACACTGGAGTTTGGAAATGTCCTTGTCTCTGTGCAAGGTGAGGGCAAGTGTGCCTCTTGGGCTGGATAAATGACATGTACAGGATGAGCAAGAAGGCAGGCTTTAGGTGGTGTTTTCATCAGACAAGTTGTAAATACGAGTGGGTGGATTTATGACTCTCTGACCTTTACGTGATCAAAGCTGAGGGCACAAATTGATATTAAGATGCTGAGGCTTCCAGTTTGCAGATGGGTTTCCAGTACCTAGAGAAATGGAATCATGAGTCCAACAAACCCAGCCTAGATTTTGACCTGGGTTAAAAATGGGCTCTACAGAGAGACAAATCCCATGAAGCTGGTGTGTGAATGTATATCCAAATTCTGGTAGTTTTGGGTCTGTGATGGTTTTTGCTTTTGTTTTTCATCATCCACAATTGCTGTCAAATCTCCACAGGTTCCCTGTTTCCTTGCCCTTTTTGTTTCTTTAACCTCATTGTAGACATGAATATATCACACAAGTGCTGAATGCAGAAGTGTTGTTGGGTCACTGACATTGACAGCAATGCCTGAAGCTCGTTGTAGAGAGAGCTGCATAAAAGAGCCTCTCGATACCCACTGGGATGTGTTCCCATGCAGCCTGCCCTGGGTGACCCTGCTCTGCAGGGCACTTGGACTCCATCTCTGGAGGTCCCTTCTGACCCCTGCCATTCTGTGATTGAAGGTAGCAGGTCAAGGGATGTGCTTCAGTGGACTGTTCCTGTGGCACAAAATGGAGCCTTGAGAGAGTTCTGGTGACGCTGCAGCTGTCACTGGTAAGGGCCTGGTGCATGTTCCCTGTAGTTTTGCCCCTGCTTTATACAGCACAGAAAGGAAGGAGAAAGGCAGTTCTGTGTATGCTCTTCAGCACCCACGTTTATGCATCCTTGACCCATGCATACTGTCTCTGGGTCCTAGGCTGAATCCCAGGGAGGAGGGAAGAATCCTGTTGGCTTTAGGAGGCTGGCTTTGGAGCCAGCTTGAGTCTGAGCGAATGTTAGAGGGGAAGGTTATTTTGTTGGGGGGTTCTTCTGGTATAAGTGAACATTTTCAGTGTCCATCAGCCTTGTATCTAGGTCATAAAAAAATGTTAATGTTCTGTCTTGTAGAGGTGGGAGAGCTCTGGAGGTAGTGTTGTTTCTTCCCACTTGCCAAACTCGAGAGGCTCACAAACAAAAGGAGCAGCAGGCATAGGCAACAAATAAGATTTGCCGCCTTCTCACACATCCATCTCCATGATGGAGGAGGACACTGCTTGTCAAAACTAAGTCCCTCATGATGCCTCTAAAGGTCTGCAGTGACATGAGCAGGTTCACGATTTAACTTGCTGGGACAGCTGGGATGACCATTGCTCCATGCATCGTCTTTTCCACGGTGCATAAAGGAAGACCTGTGGTCTTTGGAGCAGTGTGCCATAGGTCTAATCCCCACCTGGGAATCATGGAACTCACTGAAAGCAAAATCGTTTGTAGTTTGACACATCCCCCTACACTCCATATTACCTGCTCAAAAGAGACTGAGCAAAAATGCAGCCAGTTATGTAACTAGGAATGTGTCTCCTGAAGGCTGTTAAAGAAATGAGAGAGTGAAATTTCTTGTTGTGAATTACAAAATGGGCTTGTGAGCCATGAAGCACCTACTAGTCTCTCAAGCGCCTTTCGCCTGTCTTCCTGCAAAGATCCAGCAGGCATGAACACTTACTGCAATGTCCTGTGCCAGAGAGCAGGATGAAAGTTGCTGAGTGCATGGTCACTGTGTCTTTATGGAGCGCTCACCGCTTCGAATCTCTGTCCTGCTCAAGTGCCCATACCATCCATTTGAGTGGATGAAGAAGTGTTCTGGATAGTTCTAGAACCTGCTAGTATTTGGCTCCCTCCCTCAGCAGCACCGAGTTCTGTCTCTCCCTGAGCAGAGAGGGCCTGGTTGCTTCCTGGGGAGGCCAGCTGGGACCTGAGCCTTGTTGAGCTTGTTGTGGAAGAAATGGCAGTGCAGGGTGGCCTTGTAGTGTGTGCAGTGTACAGCCAGCTGCTCCTGCTTTGCTCAAGGGAAGTGATTCCCTGGCATCCCAGCCTGAGGCGTGATTCAGCCTGGCAGGCAGCAGCCACGTAAGCGGCAGCCTTTGGGCTGCTGGTGGCCTGTTGCCCTTGGTCAGGAGGGCACAGCCTTGGCTGCTGTTGGGCACAGGTCAGGCAAGCTCTCGCTGCCCTAGCAGGTGTCAGTAATGGGGGATTTACATTTACGCTGTTCTCTTAGTGTTAGTCCAGCTGGCTCCTGCTTGGCTTTCCAGAGCTTCAGCAGGGTTATATAGATGGTCACTGTTAAACACTGTCTTGGCAGCACTGCCAGGCCTGGTGTCTTGCTGGTCTTCCTGGTGCCAGGGCACCCTCAGTTCACTGATCTGTTTGTCGTTACTCTTGAGCAGTCTCCTAGGTGTGTTCTCTGGCAAACAGGCAGTTCACTGGGCACTGCCCTGCTGAAATGCAGCTGGATGTGAAACGCAGTTCTCCTAGATCATGGTGCGGCCGTTCCCTGCTGTGGGCAGGGCTCCAGTGGTTCAGCCTCAGCCCTGTCTCTGGCTCCCAGAAAGACTTTGGAGAGTCCTTTCCCCAGCAGTCTAAAGGAAATGTAAGTGCAGATCACCAGTGGAGTGAGCCCGTGCAGCAACCCTGCAGGGAGCAGAGCCAGGCTGTTCCATCAGCAGAGGAGCTGCCCTGGAGGGTCAGTAAGTGGCAGACCAGTTTGGTTTGTGGTTTCACTGGTCTATGAAGTGCATCCATAATGCAATTATGTGCAATCCCAGGTTCCCTGAAGTGCTGCATCTCAGGAGGAGAAGAGAATACCAATCACTCTTTGAAATGTACCTGAGAGGGAACAAGGTGAGCAGAAGGTTCACCTACCTCTGTGACTTTTCATCCCCTCCAGCAGCCTGCTGAGGGAGTCAGGCTCTTGTCTAATGACTGTTTGGCGTCTTTGAGAAAATGGATGTTGGGGCAGGAAAAGGAAAACTGTCCTTTACGCTTTACTGAGAAGTATTGCAGAAAGGACCAAAGCTCAATGAGAACTTGACCCAAGAGCTGCCCGTTTGGCTGGGAGTGGGTTGTTAGCACTTTCAGATCACTGCAGGCAGAAGCTTTTCCCACCGTTGGGCAATGCTTGCTCAGAAAGCCCCTGGAAGTGCAGCAAATGGTGTCAGCCTCCTGGTAAGGGAGCGTCTGTTCATTCCAGTATCACAGGGTTCTGCACTTTGTCCACAACAACCCCCAAACAGTGCTACAGGCTGGGGACAGAGTGGCTGGAGAGCAGCCAGGCAGAAAGGGACCTGGGGGTGCTGGTAGATAGTA
This sequence comes from Tricholaema leucomelas, assembly GCA_013400475.1. Taxonomy (NCBI): domain Eukaryota; kingdom Metazoa; phylum Chordata; class Aves; order Piciformes; family Lybiidae; genus Tricholaema lacrymosa; species Tricholaema leucomelas. The sequence goes on from WAAF01002223.1 coordinate 182,955, forward strand.
GCTGCAGATGAGGCAGCAGAGTGCCCAGATGGCTAAGAGAGCCAATGGCATCCTGGGCTGGCTCNCCCCAGCAACAGCACAAAGGGACACAGTCTTAAGCTGTGCCAGGGCAGGTCTAGGCTGGATGTTAGGAGGAAATTGTTGGCAGAGAGACTGATTGGCATTGGAATGGGCTGCTCAGGGAGGTGGTGGAATCGCTGTGCCTGGAGATGTTGAAGCAAAGCCTGGATGAGGCACTTAGTGCCATGGTCTGGGTGATTGGCCAGGGCTAGGTGCTAAGTTGGACTGGCTGAGCTTGGAGGTCTCTTCCAACCTGGTTGATTCTATGACTCCAGACACTGTTCTGGTACTGTTGCTCTTTCAGTTTATTCTGGTGTACTTTCACTTACCTCTGATCTGAGTTTGGTTCCTTCTGCAGTTTCAGCACTGAAATGCCCTGAGCAGGAAGAGCAAACTTTGAAGTAGAGGTTTGTAGGTTTCTGCCTGCCTTTCCAGGCCAGCAAGCCCAGAGGCTTGCTCAGGCTCTCCTCACAAGTCATGTTTGCCAGAACTGTGCTCATTCACTGTTCTGCCTGTGGGTGTGCTCCAGGTGGTTGTTCCTGGTCTGAAGCCCTGTCTCCAGCATGCTTGGAGTTTCTCCCAGTTCAGTGTCACTTAACGTTCCCCCCCCCCCCCCCATCCTCCAGTTCATTAAGAAAAATGCTCAGAAATGCCAGACCTGTGTGTGGAATAGTATTGACCACTTTCACATTTCCTTTCTGAGTAGCTTTTTCCAACCATTTCTAGAGCCTACTAATATTTTCACCTTGGCTTAGAGAATTTGCCATGAAATCAAAGTCAGGCTTACTTAAGTAAAGCAATATGACAGCTACTCTCTTCCCAGAGGCCATTATCCTGTGGTAGAAGGAAATGAGCCTGGTTTGATGTGGCTCCTTCCTGACCAAGCCATGCTGTCTGTTACTCATCTTGTTTTTTCTAGGTATTTACAAGTAGTTTGGTTGTGTGTTCTGCCATAGTTCTGGGAACTAAAGCTAAGCTAAGGTCTGTGGCACCTTCTTTTTATTATTTGCCAGTCTGCAGTCTTCTGGTAACTCAGTGTCCCAGGGCACTTCCAAGATGAATGTCAGCAGCCTCTCTGAGCCGAAGCCAGCCTAGACTGGAAGTGTCTGATTTACCAAGGTGTTCTCTCATCCTTTTCTTCCCTGATTAGAGATTGATGTCTCACCATCTATTGCTGGTATTAATTGAAACTTAATTGATGCTTAATGAAATGATGCAAAGAATGCCATTCTGAATGTCTGCTTTCCAGATGACATCACAAAGCAAGGTCTCAGTTTTATTCAGTAGTAGTTGTCTTGGTCTTTGTTACTTGTATCTGATGGTGGCCTTGTCTTCCCTGGCAAGAAAGAATCTGCTCCTACTGCACTTTGCATCTGTCCTTAACCTGACCTGGTGCATGAAAATGATCTTGAATTGAGGCCAAGGATGTGTTCAGGACACAGTCCAACCCCTCCTCTAGCTCTGTGTTGCTGCTGTAGCTCCACTCAGGGGCTCGTTGGTGCTTCTGCCACCAGTGGGTTTATCTAAGGAGATGTCCCTCTTCACTACCCTTTTCTTCTAGAGCAGCATACCCAGGGGTCTGCAGCAGCAGCTCTGTGTGTGCTGGAATTTGCCTTCCTGAACGCCATTGATTTTTATCTTGCTGGTGCCTGTTCCTAAGCCAAGGCTTGTGAACTCTCTCGTGGTTACTCTTGGCTTTGTGTGGGTGAGAGACAATGCAGAGGTACAATCATCCATAGCTGAACCACAGTGGGTGGAGATGTGCTGATTTGCAGGCATGTTCCCCAGCCTACCCTGATCCTTAGTGAGCTGCAAGGTAAAACTCACTGGTTCAGACACTGAGCTCAGAACCTTAAACCCCACGTGGTGGTCCAGTCATCCAGAGCAATCGGAAGAGCAGCGTCTCTGAAAGTGTGGAACCCCCTAGGGTTGGGTCCCCTGGAGTGCTGTGTGTAGCAGAGAGTGAGCAAGCTTCCCTCTTGCCTGCCCTCAAACTCAGGAGTATCATGGGAGCGGTAACTCACTGCCTAATAAAACCAGAAGTTGGTAGTTGTCTCCCCAGTCTTTTCTCAATTAAAGAAGTGAACCTAAATTGCTGTATCCCAAAATAGTGCAGGTTGGCTTTGAAGCTCTGGGTGATGTGTAACTGTAATAACTTAAAAATAGACTTTGGAATTTAATTTTCTCTGTTGGCTGTCTTCGTTGCCATGGAGTTCAAGTAATAGGTTGTGATGTTTAACACTGAATTAATTACTACTTCTCACTCACAGAGACCATCTAATTATACATATTCATGAAGAATGGTGTTTGGCATTCTGAGGGAGAAAATATCTCTTTTCATACTGTGCATACGTACTTCTGTAACCAGATGGGCTCAGGTAAATGCGTAACCTTACAGCACTTTGATTTGGTTAAACTGGGAAACAATTGCTTTAAATATTGTCCTAAAGTACACTCTTTGTATTAGGAGCATTTGCATTCAATGAGTACAGGCACTTGCTGCTCAAGTGCTCCGAGTGTGAACAGACACATGGATGGATGCATACACACCAGCAGAGCCGGCATACAGTGATCCCTTGCATCAGAACCAGGGAGCTGTCTTTCTACACAGCCTCAGGCTTTCATATGCTCTACCTGGTGGAAACCAGTGACATCTGTACTGGCTCTCCTTGCACCCCCAATGCCAGTGGCATGCTTAGAGCAGGCACTTTCTGAAGGCCAGGTATCTGTACTTGCCCATTTACAGACCAGTCAAGGAGCGGCATGACCACACGTGAAGGCACTAGGCTGGATATGAGCCTATGTAGGCTAAGCAGGGAGCAGAAAATGTTGGAGGCTTTGCTGGCCCAAGATTTCTCATCACTTTCCATTGTCCCCCCTCTTGTTCTGCTCAGAATGCATTTTGCTGCCTGTAGCTGTTGCAGTTCTAAGGTCACGTGTCATTGGTGTCTGATACCAAACCACAACCAAATCCGAGTGAGGAGTACATTTTGGTCTGGTCTTGTTTGTGAATGCCAAGTTTGCTCTCCAGGGTGTCCTATTCAGACCTCTGTCCTAGCAGGCATTTCCCTTCTGATTCCCAAACTCTCCTCTGTCTGTATTAGCACTGTAGGAAGAAAGCTGCCCTTCAGCTACGCCTCCCTTCTGGCCTCATGATGTGCAGGTGCTTCCATGCATGTCTTAGGCTTGCTGCACTGCCTGGGTTTCAGCATTGCTTTCTGGCAGGCAGTCTTCATGGACAATCCTACCAAAGCAAAAACTAATTTTCACCTTTTATTTCAGCCATTCAGGAAAGCTCCATCCACTCTCTTATTGCTGTTCCTGCATACAGACTGCTGTTGTGTAGTGACTCCTGTTGACACTTGTGTGGTCCTAGAAAGAGCTTAATATCTTCTCAGGCTTAAGAGCTGTTGTGCCACAAACTTCAGCAGTGTCCTCCTCAACTTCTGTCCACCAGGATCCAAGCTGCTGAAATGAGGTTTAAGGCAAATTGAACGTTTCAGCTAGGAGGGTGCTCTGGAAATGTCACTGCTTCCCCAGGAAGAGGCTTGCTTGAGAGTTCCGACAATTACAGACCGTGTGCCTGGCAAGAAAGGCCTTGGCCAGCTCTGCTTTGTGTCAGCCGTTGAGATACTGCCACTGAAGGTGTGGCATGGCACAGTGGCTGTTCAAATGCAGCTGCTGCAGAAGCCGGGTGGAAGGACACCATGTCCTTGTCCTCTGATAGGGAGCTTCAGGAACTGGCTGCCACTGAGCAGGTTTCAAGGAGCTTTGCTGATAACTGGCAACCAGGTCTGCAGCACAGCTCCTCAAACTTCTGTTTCCCTGATGAAAGAGTCAAATGCAGCTGCATGTTGACAGGATTCTCAGATGAAATCTTTTTGCACTTTAAGATTCCTAAAGCCTGCACCAACTTTAGCGAGCTCCTTTCAGTCACAGGGTTGAATTTGCACTGTGAAGCTGCCCTGATGTTATCAATATTTTAAGGCAACGTCAGATTTCAAATTGAATCTCTCTTGGCTGTATTAAAAAGAATGGGATCCAGCCCGAAAGTTGTCATTAGTTTCCAAAATGCTTTTAGGCAGACAAATATATGTTAGAAAATAATGAGTAGTGTAATTAGAAAGAAGCTCTGCAGAAGAGAGTTGTATTTATTATTTAAAACCATAAGTAGTATGGCAATAGCAGTTTCTGCCAAGAACACATGGCTATTGCCTATTAATGCAATTAAAATTACATCAGGCTGCTAATTTCCTTCCAGTTCTGCACACTTATCAGCAGAACCTGCTCTTGCTTATAAGTGCTTAGGAAGGGAAATCTTTGTGCTGTCACACAGCCACGATTGGCTGAGCTCCCCATGGCATTCTTAAAAGCATAGCCACTGAGTGCTGGCTGTCCTGGAAGTCACCAGAGATCTGATCCCAGGTGGAGAACAGCTGCTGAAGGTGCCGGCACAGTACTTGGGTTGTTCAGTCCTGGAGAGTGCCAACTGTGAGGGCTCTGTGAAATGAAGCAGAAGCTTCTCTGAGCTGGCTTTGTCAGACTCTGCTGGGTTGGCAGGTGCCACACAGCATAACACAGTGCTGCCTTTGCTTGGAGGCTTGGTCCAGGCTGCAATTCCTGCAGCTCCACCTCCCTCCCTTCCTTTCCCTTAAGGTCATGGAATATGATACCACTGTCTTTCAGCTTTGGGTCACCCAGCAGTCCTTCATTGCAGCTGACAGCTCTAGGAAAGATGGGATAAATATTTCATCTTCCAATTATTAAGCAATCATCTCATTTGTAGTGGGGCTCTGGCAGGTGCCCAGCCATGCCTCAAAGTTGGGATTGCAAATAAGACTTTTTGTTGGGTTTAATTTGGCTTGGGAGAGGAGCTCAGGCAAACTGAGCATCTGTTCTGCACGTCACACTGCAGGAGTATTTCAGAGGGTTTTGTCTGGGATCAGAGACCTTTCAGGATATGCACTGATACACCTGTGCTCGAACTTTCTGCAGCGCTTTAAGGCAAGTCTGCAAGGGCAGCTTTACCAGACAGCTCTTTGAGGGGAAGTCGTGTAAAGGAAAAAGCTATTCAATTAGGAAGCTGATTTAGTCTATATTGAAGTGGCAATACTTCAGGATTGTATTGTGCAGGTTTCTGTTAACTCACTGCTAGAGATATTAGTAGGGGTTTTCACAGCTAGTGCTTGTGTGAGCTGCCTGTAAATAACACACCAGCTGGCCAGCTGTCTGTAGTGACCTGCTGGAACATGCACAGTTAGGACTGTTTTGTTCTTTACATGGTCTTTTAGACATTAATATATTAGTGCCAGAATTTTGGTATGTTGCTGAGCATGTCAATGGGCATGGGGCTCTAAAGTGTTTTCTTTCCTGGTTTCAGGTCACAGCCTTAGGAAAACCCAAGGAAGTGAAAGCTACAGCTGTTTGCTCAGTATTACAGTCTTTGATTCAAGTGCTATTGGGAAGTGCATGCTGTGAAAGCAGCTATCCCATCCAATCCCCTGGGAGACTGAACTGAAGAATAATTCATCTTCTATTTAAATAATGCTCTTTCCCCCACATTCTTTTGATAAAGTATTTAAGAACGTGTTTTGACTTCCTGGGTATCAGCTGGGCTTGAGCATAGGTGTGCAGGATCAGGATGGGCTTAAGGATGTGCTTGAAACTGAGCTTGCATGAAGCCCTTGCATGCTTTAATCCTGCACCACTTCGTTAAACAGATTATGAACTGTGGCACAGGCTTAGATGTTCTGACAGGTTCAGCTGCTTTTCTGGCACCCTTCCTGTTGGTCAGGGGTGTTGTCTGGAGGTGGTTTTGATGTCAGAAAACTAAAGCTGTTTGCAGACTCTTGAGGCACAGCTGCATCTTGTCTGTCTGTGAAGAACAGCCGTGAGTATGCTTCAGACGTACAGGGGGGGATGTTGGTGTTTCAGGTGAGCAGCAGGCAGTTCAGAAATGCTCTCTTGTTTTCAGCTGGGTTGTTTGCAAGAGCAAGTGTCACCATTCTGCATTTCCCTTTGTGACCAACACTATCATGCAGTATTTTGTGGGGCCCCTCGGTGCAGTGGGAAGCTTCCCTCAGCTGTGTGGTTCTGCTGTAGCCGTCTCTTTTCTGTAAGAAGTGGGACTCCTGCTTTTTGAAATGGTGTTGTACAGTCAGAGATGGAGTCCAGAGAGCAGGAGGTGTGAGCAGACAGCTGTGTTTGTGTGTGTGTGTCAGCCAGCTGAGAAGTCACTGGAACACAAGCGCTCCAAAAAGGGGTTTTGTTTGCTGCTAAACCTTTCTCTTCTGCTGCGGGAGAAGCACCCTGGGGTGGCACTTGGTAGTCTCTGGGCAACGTTTGTCCTCACTTGCTGCCCTGTATCTGGAGTGCAAGCTTTCCTGTTGGTACCAAGCACACCTTCCCAGGTTTCCAGGACACCAGCATGTGGGGTGGGAGTTCTCCACACATGTGCACATGCTGGAGAGGTGTACGCACATGCATGCACAAGCTTCTGGAGGGTTCAGGTCGGGTGGCCAAGTATTTCAGTGCTAGACAGCCACCAGTGTGTGGCCTCCACAACAAGGAGTGCATCTGGACACACAAGAAAACCAAACCAAGCCACCCAAGCAGAACAAGAAGTATACGTAGCTGAGGCAGGTCATTTGGGTTTGGGCAGTGGAAATTTGCATCAGGGAGCAGTGAAAAGCACCTTCTGAATTTCATATCCTCACCTCTCGTCCCTCAACCCCTTCCTTAAGTTCACTTCACGTAAACTGTCTGAGTTGTGTGGTTCCTTGACTTGCATTATAGAAGGGGTTTGGGTTTGTGGTGTATTTTTCACTCTCTGTTCCTGTCTGTTGGTCTGGCATTGTGCCTTCTCACAGCTAGCTTGCCTGCAGTGGATGCCATATGATGATGGATACAGCCACCTGTGTAGCACTGCAAGTGATACTGCTGTAACATATGCTTGCTTTTCACCCCCAGTGAAACCATTTCAAGGCAAAGTGATGGCAGCAGGCGAGAACAGAGGCCAGATTCAATCAGTGTTTGGCCTGAGTAGCTCTACCCACAGACAACTCCAAGGAGTACAGCTGATGTGGCCCCTTGGCTGGCAAAGCCTGTGCAGACCCAGACAGTATCCTAAGGGAACTAACTTCTTGGCGAGGAGCAGGTTAGTTCCACCAACAAACTGCAACAACTGTGTCTGACAGCTGCTTGCAGTCAGACATTTATTTGTATGGGACTAGAGATCCCAAGGTCCAAATGTATCTGGAGGGGACATGGGCAGGAGTCAGGTGTGTGCGTGGGGGTCTGTGACAGTGTCAGAGCTCACCCCTGCCTGCCAGCAATGTAGGTGGGGAACACCCTTAGTGCAGATGCTGGCACAGTGTCAAGCCAGGAGGGGATTTGGATGCTCATCACTGTTTGCTGTCCCAGTTTCTCAAGTGACACCACTTGAGGGGAATGAGGACACTTGCAGAATTTTAGGAAGATGCTCAAGCAGAACCTCTTGGGCACATGGCATGGCCCATCTCCCACAGGCAGGAATGCAAGGCCGCACCTGGCTAGGGAGGTGTTTGGAGCTGGGCCAGGAACCGTTCTCTGCCAAGCCTGCTGGTGGAGACACACGCATTATTCTGCCAGGAAAACGCTCACCCTGAGAGGAGGAAGCCTGCAGGGCAGGGCTCGGCTCTTCCTGGGGACTCCGCTGAAGCCTTTGAGCAAGCGGCTCGGCTCATTTGTAAGTGTGGTGACATTTTGAGCTCTTGTATAGCAGCGGAAGCTCCCTTGGAGGCTCATGGCCAAATGATTTCTTCCTAGAGAGTGGTAAATGAGGTGATACCAATTTCCTCCTGCAATGGGAAGGGCACAGGAGAGAGAGAAACAAGGTTTCCTCCTTCAGCTCTCAGAGAAAAGTTGTTCTCCTTACAGAATTTTCTGTTGCATTTCCCCTTTCTGTTTCTCTGTCACTCACGTTTCTAGAGCTGGGAAATCTTCTGTCTTGGGCACAAAACCATCTCGAAATCTCCAGTAGCCAAGATGACACTGGCTTAGCAACAATATTTCCTCTCTATTAAACCCCTGATACTGGTATGGAAAAATCAGTAGGTGTTCAGTAACACACTGATACAAACGCATCTTTTAATAGATTATATCTCTTACACCTGTCAGGGGAGAGATGTCTGACAGCTGATGGAAGCCCTGTGGGAGTCATGTAGCACCTTTGCTAGATGGGAAAAGTGAGGGAGAACACCTCTCTGCTGCTGTCACCCTGCCTTTGGTGCCTCAAAGCCAAAGACCCTCACAGGTGCTTTGTTACCTTGCTGTGCTTTGCGTTCAGGTGTGATAGAGGAGGGGAGCCACCAGAATCTCACCTCAGATGTGATGGGTGATGGTGGACTGAGCTATTTCTGGGCATTTCTCCTCTGGGCATAGGATAAGCAAGATGTGAATAGCACTGAGATGAATGACGCCATGGAAAACAAGAGGGGAAAGGTTTTGAGCCCCCTGAGGCAGCTTGGCTTTTCTTGCCTGTGCATTTTGGCTGCTTAGTTATTGTCTCAGCTGATGGATGGTTCTCTGAGTGGTGCTGGAAATTCTTCTGAGGTGAGGTGGTAGCACACTTGGGCAACGAAGACCAAGATCAGGAGCTCTGCTGGCTTTCTTAGATGCCTTTCTGACTGAAATGAAGATGAGTTGGGTAAGATGAGGGAAGGGCTAATAATCTGCACTGTCAGAGCACAGCAGTGAGGCTTATCCCTCTAAAAAAAATGTAGTTTTGGATAGGCATGTTAAAGAAGGGGGAAACCATGAGCATGGGCTGATTCAGAGGCACTGAAACTTCCTGCTCTGGCTCTTTATAGCTAGGAGTAAAGTGCCCACTTCTAAAAGCATGTATGCATGCAGTACATCTGCTTGTGTTTGTAAGGAAACCCGTGCAGGTTTCCATGGCACATGCTCAGAGTCTGTCTGCTTTTGTGAGAAGAGAGTTAGCTACAGCTGTCTGCCACAGCCTGCTGCCACTGACAGATCCTACCAAAAAGGGCCAGTGTCTGCCCTGAGGTTTGCCTGCCTCAGCTGCTGCTTTCCTGCAGTGGCCAGGGATGGCTGCATGCAAACAGTGCTGGGAACAGGGCAAATATTGGCTGATTTATTTATATTTTTTTATAGCTGCTCAGAACTTGCCAGGCAGAGCCTTGTAAGTCCTTAAAGGTAGAGGCAGGGTTTCTTAATGACAACTGGCCCACAGGTACCCAGCATGGAGCACAGGTGAAGGAGCCCCCCCAGTCTTTGTGGCCTCCATCACAGGCTGCCCATGGATGTGGTTCTCTGTTTCACATGAAGTTCTTCCAGGATGTGTGTGGAGCAGGTGTAGACAGTAGTGTGTGCACACAATCTGGCACTGGTATGCATTACAAACGTGTGAAGTTGTAAATAGAGGTGTTGACGATGTGGTTGGCACTAGCAGATGCAATTGACAGAAGGTGTGGGTAGCTGTTCAGTGTTCAGAGGAGAGTGTTCAGCCTCCCTGCTCCTCAAAATCAGGCCATGGTAGAAAAGCAGCTTCCTCCTCCTCCAGCCAGCAGGATGCCTTGTGCAGGAGAACATGTGCTGGGCTGGGGATAGATCTGCTGAGCTGCCTCCTGTAGTGTCCCTCCGTTGTCAGCAGGAGAGTGCTGTACAGGCCTGATGACTTTGGGGCTGGTCGCAGCAGAGCCACCTCTGGGTGGTTTGCTATGGTCATCACCTCTGATTTTGTCCATAGAAATTGGAACTTAAGCACAGTTTCACCATGAATTTGGAAATCTGGAGTGGACAGAGGTTGTGCAGCTTTCCCTGATGCACCCAGGGCTTCATCCAGATATCACCATGGCAGGTCTGGAGTTCAGTTACTAACTCAGAAACATCTCAGCATTTGAGCAGAGAGAGAAAACGCCTGGTCCAGAAGCTGGCTGGCTCTTTGCTCTTTCTGGAGATGCTGGATTTGTTTCTTTCTCTTTTCTGTGATGAGTTTTACAGCTGAGGAGAACTGTGCACAGTGCACTTATATTTGGAACTTTTTATGTAAGTTGCCCTCTAAAAAAAGGGCTTTGTCTCTGGCCTTCCAGATTGTTGCTGAGCTGTTTCCATAGCTGTGTGAGTCGTGAGATCAGTGACTCGTTGTCTGGGTGAACAGTGCAGTGGGTTGGTGCTGCAGGGAGGCAAATCCGAGCTAGCACTCTGAGGCGTTTGTGCTTAGGTGGTGGAGATTAGCCTTTGCCTTGCAGTAACTCCCTGTGTGTCACAGGGCATTTAGAAACACAGGTGTGCCCTGCCTAGGTTAAAGGGATGGAACCACTGCCCCTTTGCAGTGAGACTGGCTCTGTGATTTACGCAGCTGCTGGAAGATGTTTGCTCTATGCCAGTTCCAGCTGGGCTGCTGCAGGGTTTCTAAATACAGGTGGAAGATTTTCAAAGTGGTGTTGCTTTGTTGTTTGGGTTTTTTTTTGGTAAGATTGAGATTAAAGTCCTGCTGCCTCCATGCCAAGTAGGAACAGATGCCCAGAGTCATGACTTTTTGCTGCTGAGGAAAGCTGTGGTGTTTTTTCTGTGGTGTTTTCTTGTGTAGCTGGGAAAGCAGACCTTCAAAGCAGCACTGCTGGAGACCAGCCTGCTCCCTCCCAGGGCTGCCCAGGCCTTGCTGAGCTGCTCTGCCTCCCAGACTGTGCCAGCAGGAGTGCTGAAGCCAGGTTCACATAGCCTGCCTCTGTGCTAACAGCCTTCTCCCCAGGTGTGTGCCTTGAAAGCAAGGTGCAGCACAGCCCTTAGGCCGAGCCGTGCCGGACAGCCAGGGAGGTGCTCCTGCTGCCGTCTGTGCTGCACTTTGCAGTTAGCGTCGGTAACTGAAGACCACCTACGGTTGTGTCTGATTGGAGCTGGTGAGGTAATTCTTAGGTCTTTGGCATTGCCGAGAGGGTTTTTACACTAGCAATGGCTAATCTTAAACAGCAGTATTACAACAGGTAGCAGAGATGACTTTTAAGAGGTAACTAAAGAATTACAAAGTGCTCCAATTCACAAAAGACTTAAGTGCTTCCTTATCTTTTGCAATCTGACCATCATTAAAACTGGGGAAGCTTTTGCTCCTGTGTGAGATGGGTAAAAGCTTCATCAAACTAGAGTTGAACTGGCATCAGTACCAGTTGTCCCATGGAAACAGTGTCTGGGGAGCCCTGCAAAGTCTGGCAGACCTCATACGTACACTGACAAATGCTTTACCTAGAATAAGCAGAGACATTTTGGGGAACAAAGATCTGACAGCACGTCTGTTTCTCCAGTATCTGTGAAGTCATTAGCTGTGGTGGTAACTCATCTTTCTGCACTGTGGATCTGTCTGGCTCCTGAGTGTGGCTGTGTTGTGGTTCTGGGGCTGAAGTGAGTTGTGTGGCCAGGTCGCCAGGTTTGCACAAATAGTGCATATGCCTGCTTCATTCTGCAAGGGTGAGAGTCTCCTCTGTTGAGGTCAGCAAGTGGGTTTGCTTCCAGAGGATCACAGCTCTTGAGCCCTAACCAAATCACAACTGAGGTGGTTCTCCCAGCTACGCTGTCTTGGCATACCAGTCCCTTCAGAGCTTTGTGGCAGCAGCCTGTACAGCCATGTTTTCACACACTGGGTTCCCACTGAGGTTTCTCTGCAGTATCTTTACATAGCTAATGGAAAACAAGCCCACTTCTTCTAATGCTGAGCTAGATCAGCGGAAGGTTGCCCCTCCCTGCACCAGAAGTGATTTTGCGGTGGAGACAAGTGATTTACTTTCCAAAAGGCTCATTACCCATCACATAGCTGTGGATTAGATTACTAATGGCATCCTGGTGGTTGCATGCAACCTGCAGCAGATTTGTGAGTAGCTAGCATTAAATCCATCTGAATTGTCACGAGGAGGCTCCAGTACACAAACGCTTTTTAGTAGGGCTCTGTACCTGTAGTGGCTGCTGGCTCTGTATTTTAACTCTCACTAATGGTTTCATGCTCACAGGACCAAGTGGATTGCCATGCTTTGGCAGCTCATGCCAGAGCCTGAAACCCAGAGTACTGAAATCTGAAAGCATGAAATGCTATCCTTGTTCCCTGCATGTGAAGCAGCCAGGTGTGTCAGCGCAGCCAGAGTTACGAGGGGTGAGGAGGCCAACTTCACACCTCTCAGAGCATCACAGCAGATCTCCCAGCCTGTGAGGTCATTGATAAAAAAGGAGATTAAGAAAAGCTAGCACAGATGTGAGCTGTTTCCTGTTGCGCAGTTTTCAGATTACCAGGTAATTCTCCTCGGGTTTCAAAACTTTTCTTAAGAGTGCTGTAAGGAGATAAAGAAATGGGCAGGTTTGATTTCCCGGTGTCTGAACCCACTCTGTCTTAGGCTCTTCTCTTTGTGCTGTTAAACTTGTGTTTCCTGAAGCTTATGGCCTAAAGAAGACAGAAAAGTCTTGAGGTGGATTTTGTTTGAGCCGTGAAATCACTAACCCCTCTTGGGCTTGAATTAGTAAGTAAAGGTTTGATCAACTCATTGCTGGTCTGAGGCTTGATGAGCCTCTGTTGCACATCTGAAATTTGTGCTGTAAAGCAGGAAGGAATAACAGCTCTGTCTGACAGGATCTAAAGGACAGTGAGTTCTAGTTGGGAAATAGACCATGCAGAGATGGGAAACAGATTAATTGTAATAACACAGAAGTAAAACGAAGTTTGGGGAAAAGAATTCAAAACGGAGGGTCCACTCCAGACCTATTGCTGAGTAATCACAGAATCCTCTCACTCCAGGCACCAATAACGAAAAGTCCTTTGCAATGGAGTGATGTTTCATTGATTGATATCATAAGGATGCTTTTGCAGGTGTAAGTGCTGCATTGTGGAGATTTTTCTTCACAGCAAATGAATTACTGAAGACATTCAAAGTCGGATTGCTAGGACATGACATAGCTCTGTGCTGTCTTACATCTGCTAGGGTACCAGGTAAAGCAGCAAGTCAGCTGCTGAAGAGTGTGTCCTGGGTGAGAAAAACCTAATTCTGAGCTCAGAGCTCTCCAGCACAGAAGGGAGCATCTTGATTGTTCTGTCCCTGTGGCCTCAAGTAACAGGGTGCTAAAACGTTCAAAAATAAACTCTTGAAAATTCCATCTCTAAGGTGACACCACCAGCAGTATAATGTTGAATCGTGGAGCATGTCTGATGCACACCAATAAGCTCATATTTACAGCGTGTGGAAGGTGGCAGTAGGAAGCAGCAGTAGGTATGTGGACTGCTTTCCCTTAATGGAGGTACCTGCAAGACTAACACCTGTCTTTGATCGAATCTTGTGCTCACTAGTTGAAAAAGTCACTACTTGGCATCCCTGCTGCTGCCAAGAGGTATAGCAGGGGTGAATCTGGGGTGCTCTGCACACTGGAACCTGTTTCAGAGCCATTGTGTAGCAGCCAGTGCCACAAATGCCAGGGAGCGTCAGAGGGGCTGGCTTGTGCCGGTGCTTCGGCTGTCTGATGTGTGTCAGGTGTGTGCTTCACAAGCAGCCAGAAGTCAAAACACTTTCCAGGAGAGCTGCAGCCACTGCAGGAAGCAGCTTTGGGCTGCTTATTACCCAAAGCAGTTGTGTGGGCAAATCTGCTGTCGTTAGAGAGTTCCCTGTATGTAGTCTACCTCTGGCTGCAGTCCCGCTGAGGGAAGGGAAATTGTGGCCACTTCGGATGGAGTTGAAGGTACCTTTAGGCAGTATGCATGGATAGCAAGCCTGGTTACAGCTTTTGTTTTCTGGGGATCGTTTTGGAATAGATATTCCCAGAGATACAGGAGCCATCATTCACTGAGGTCCTTCAGTAGTGCAAACCACACCCAAGTCAGGATGCTGATAGGATGCTGCTGCCTGCAAGTGTCATACAGCTCAGCTAAACTTGCCATCTCTGCTTGTTATCAGTTAGTTTTGTGCTCCTTGGCTCCAGAATGTGGGCTTGGGGGGGGGAATGGGCGTGAAAACCAAATACTTTCATATTATGTTTTCTTGGAGTTTGTAGTAATTCATAGAAAGCCTTCTGCTGCTACTCCTGGGTGGTGGAGCTGCTGCTGTGAGCTGGTGTGGTATCAGCAAGTGGCAACCCAAGCTTGCTAAGATGCACATGAAGAGAAAAGAAAGAACAAGTTCTCGCTCAACTGGACATGAGTTGCAAGAAACGTCTTACTTTTCTAGGCAGTTGTTCGTGGTCCACATTCCCCAGTCGTGTGGGAAGATTTCAGCTGGTTTAAATGGGTCTTGCAAATTGTTACTTCTGGGTCAGGAATTTAGGGAAGCACTGTGTACGTAACGGCGCATTGCCTTTCCACTGCTGGTGCTGGGGAGATGCAATTGCCTTAACAGTGGAGTTACAGCATTAGAAGTAAATTAACAAATCTTTAATTATCAGCACTCCACTAGCAAGTGAATTTCTTAAACTAACATTTTGCCCGGGCTTGTATCTATTAACATAATTCATTAACCCCCATTAGTTACGCTGAGCTTACCTGAGCGTGAGCAGCAGGAAATCTCCCTCTGTTTGAAAGGAGTTAGCAAGTCACTCTTCATGGGCAGGTAATGAAAGAGCAAATCATTGAAGCAATTTCTCACTTAGTATAATGTACCCACACTGATGTGCAGTGAGCAGAGGATTAACCCATCACTTAATTCTCAACTGTTCTCACTTACCAGTAAGCTCAGGCGAAGCAGATGCCAGTGTCTTCTCCCAGTCCATCCTCTGCCACCACACACTTCTCCAAAGGCTTCTTCCCTGCTTTAATTGCCACTCAGCAGCAGTAGACTTCTGCATACCTGTTCAAACAGGCTGGCACTGCAACACCCTTGCTGATCTCCTACATCTCTTGCCTTGCAGAACATCAGACAAAGAACTGTGCCTGTCTCTGCGGGGGAAGCTCTGTGCCCAGCCTGGGACTGGAGACCCTTGAGGCCTAGGCTGTTTCTAGGTCTTAGTTCTTTCCAGTGCTCTAAAAACATATTTCTGTGTTTGTGACTTGGAGGTTTAGAAGATACCCAATATTTATATCACACAAATAAAAGAAACTACTTGCAGTTCATTTCCAGACAGATGGAAATGCTTCTGTGGTCTAGAGTTTTTGCCACCGTGGACGGTGTTGTGCTTTGCTTTGAGCTCTACAGCCAAAGAAGAGTCGAAGGCCTATTGGTTCCTCTGTTTGCAAACAGCAATTAAACTGAAAAAAATATTATGTTGACCTTGGCAGTGACTTTTCGGCTGTGGGATAGAGATGTGATGATGTGAAAGCACTGTTAATAATAAAAATATTAATAAGTTCCAGGAGCCACCACACAAAGTGTAAATTGCTTTCTGCTTGGTGTCCAATTTCCATGCTGCAGGGCCTCACATGACAATGTTCAGTCTTGTTAAAACTCAGCTGACCAAAAAATAATGCTTCACCTCTGTACATTTTGTCATCTCAGCTGGATTCAATCAGCATTTCGTGATGAGTTGCGCTGAAAATACAGCCTGTTGCCTTTCCCTCACTGGCCTCTAGGCTGTGCGGGGAAGGATGCGTTTATTTGCTGGTCTAAGAACTTGCTAAATATCTACAGACATATAGAGCAGGCTCTGAGATGATTAGCAGCATTCCTCTAAAATGGAGTTTGTATGCTTCTGCCTTTCCAGCTAGTTTTCTGAAGCCCCCCAGGGACAGAGTAGGAACGTTCAGATGGCAGTTCCGCAGACCGAAGAGTTCCCACGGGGCGGCGGTACCGTTACGGACTGCAGCACTGCCCCAGGAACCTCCCTCTGCTGAGAACACAGTGAACTCAGCCTTAGACTGTGGCTGCTCTTTCTCTCAAAGATGTCAGGTAACAGCCACCAAAAATGTGTTGCTTTTGTACTAGTTGCATGTCTGCTAGAAATACAGGGCAGAGCAGATTGGTGTCAGATTGCTGTGGGACACTGAGTTCTCCACACAGGCTCTGTGGCCTTGCGGTGTGGAGCTTCAGGTCCTGCAGATCTGTTTCCCTGATTCCCAAGGGCATGCTGAGGAAGCTGTTCATGATCACTGAAAAGCCATAGGTACAAGGTGACATTCAGCTGCTGCCCAATCCCTGTCCATCTGTGTGTGTGCAGTGGTTTATACTGCATCTCATTGTGATAGATGGAGAGATCCTCAGCCTGTACTGTAACCACTGAATTACTTGTCAGTGGTATTTTAACCGGGATGAGGAATTGCTTTCTCAATGTTTGCCATGTTTAGCACGGCTCTGCAAAGCTCCTTGCTTTTCAGTAGCTCCCAGGCAGAAGACACAAGCAACATAGACAGCCTCAGGCTTAGTATTTTTTGATCTGTCTTCTGAGCTTCCTTTATTTTGATGCTCTCTGCCTGCAAAGACGGTTTTGCAGCTCTTCAGCAGTGATGGCAGGTCAACATTTCTCCTAGCACTACCCTCATTGAGTGCTTTGGGGAGAGTACAGCTGAAACTCAGCTACCAGCTTCTCTGAGTTGGACAAGAGGATTCAGAAGACCCAAATCAAGAAGTCCTTTTCCCCTCTGCTTTAATCTGTGCTGTTGTGATGGCACTTTATGCTGTAGAGACTTGCTTTGGTGTCTGGCATTCGTCATGCCCAGGGGAAGCTCACTGGGTGGCTGCGTCCAGATGGACCTGCCAAGTAATCCTGCCTGCTCAGCAGGGTACCACCTTCTATGGTCTGACAAGGGTCTAAGGAGATGAAGAGGGAAAGCAGCATGAGTCCATCTCCGGAGGTGGAGATGCAAGTCCTTTTCTCTGGATAAATTGTCCTTGAGGAAGTGCAGGTACAGCTGCACCATGAAGCAGATGTTGGGACTGTAGTGTCAGCTGCAGCACTTCTCTTTTTAAGGTCAGCTTTAGCTGCTGGTGGAGCCCAAAGGTGCATGTAACTGTCAGTTGTTTCGTTTCAAAATTAATTCTGTTTTAATAAGTTGGAGAAATTCTTTGCCTAGCAAAGTCCAGAAATAACAGATGTTATTTGTCAGCCATCGGCAAACAGCAGGGCTGTGGGCATGCCCCCTGTCTGTGTCCTGCTGTGAAATCTATCTGCCTTCAGCATTAGGTTGCCTTAGGGAGTGGTGCTTTCTGTAACCAGACCTGAAGTGGCTAAGTTCCGCTCGCTTCTGCCACGCTGCTGTTGGACTCAAAAGCCCTCTTCTGCGACAGTAAGGGAGGTTTCATGTGGTTGCCTTGTTCTTCATTTTGTTTTGGAGGGCATTTAAGCTGAGAACTTCTGACTTTCTGAATGCTCAGTTGATGAGGCTGGGGAAGAAAAACAGAGCATTTTTCTTTAAGCGTTTGAGCCTTTGTCATTCATGCAAGTTGAAGTGCTGCTGCTGGTTTTCGGGTGACAGCAGGATGGAGGAGGTATGGCATGAGGCTGACATCTTGTCAGGCTGCTGTGGACACCAGATTTTGATTGAAATTAAAGAGCTTCTGCAGATATTTGGATAATTTGCGGTGGTCAGAAACAAGTCAGCCTATTTGTTTTTTCCCAAATGCCTACAGCACTGTAGATTGTGACCTTGTAGATGATTATCAGCACAAAACTGCAGTGGCTTTCTTGCCAGGTGTCAGTAAGGTCTCATACTCATCCAGCACTTCTAAAGAGAGCGTTAAGACTTTACAGTCGAATGTGAGAGCAGGAATACTCCAGACGGGACAGTCTCTGCTGAGTGGCACAGTCCAGTGGAGATTCTCTCTTGTCTTTCTGTATAGCATCTTTGAACCTAGAGTATTCTGTGAGGGTTAGTGAATTTATTGAACTCTCCTGTCCACCACTGCTCTGGTTATCAGTGCTCAGCACAGCTGCACAGTGCAGATTATGAAACTGGACTCCCCATTCTGAGGAGCCTGCCACACTTTTTCTAGTCCCAGAATAGGGTGAGTGCCAGCAGCACTGCAAAGCAGCCTGGGGACAAGGTAGGCTGATGGGACCAATGATAGCGCATGCTGCTGACTGCTGAGAATTTTATACTGATGGTATTGCTTCCATCGGTAGAGATAGATGAATCATCTCAGTGGTGTGGGAGGACTGGGGAAATTCGGGGTTGTGGCTGCACTTCAGTAGGGTATCTGTATGGAGGGATGTTGGGCACTTACAGGCTGGAAAAGCAGCTTACTACTGTGTGAGACTGAACCTCTTCATGCCCTTGTGTGCAGGTCTGTGCCTCCCTCTTCACTCTCTGGAATAGGCACAAGTTAAGCCTGCGCTGAGCACAAGTGTATATCTTGCTGTATTTCAGTGAGGAACCATTTCCCCACCCTGTCCAACAGCAAAGCAGAGATGAGGAGAAATAGTGACAGAAAATCTTCAGTTACTTCTGGAGGAGATCCATTGTGCCAGTGAAGCAATTAACAGTTTGTGCACTTAAAAGGAATAAGTTTGAGAGTGGCTCAGAAGAAAGATTATGAGTGATCATTTAAATGGTTTGCTTGTTGAATCTGCACTACTGCATGAGGTGGCTGCTCTGCTGTAAGTAGTTGGAGGCACATTGCGCCTAGCAGAGATTCTGGGGACATCCCATCGCACTGACACCTCGAGAAGCATGTCGTACTGTAGCAGTGAGGATGGTCTCAAGTCACCTTGACTGCAAGTGGAGATCAAAAGCTTTTTGAGGTGGACACCTGAATGAACATAGCTGGTGTCCTTTCTGACTGACTCGTTGCAGCTTGCTTCGCTGTCAAAGCCATCCTTTTCAGCTGGTCAAAGCCAAGAGATTGAGAAGGGAATTTGCAAGTAAGGCTGTGTTCTTCTTTGTGGTTCTCTCATCTTGGCACAGGCAGAGCATGTTGGTACAGCTGTGTGAGAAGACAGCAATGGTAGCAGGGGTTGGCATCTGTTCGGTGATTAGCTAAAGGATTTCAGCTGGTAGAGTTGTCAGTCTGACACCTTTCATGAGCACTAAAACAAATCTGTGCTATCAAGAACGGCTCCTGGTTTATTTTTCTCCCCCTGCTTTTGACTTGCTTGACTTGCTGTGTCCTGACTGATAACAGTGTCCAAGGCTAATGCGGTAGAACCTCCGAGATGTGAAGCAAGCTGCTGCTATTACTTGCACAGCAGATGTTTCTGATCAGCAATCAAAGGATCTTGTCAATTTTCTAAGCAATGTAATTTGTCTGTTCTGTGGCATACCAGCCACCTCCTGTCTTGTGACTGATGAGCCCAAGTCCTACTTCAGTTTAGGATCAGTTCCTTTAATCTTACAGAACTATTAGATTTTTTTTCTGTGCCAGAGCAAGGAAAGCAGGAAAAGGAAATTGCTTCACTGCCTGTGGTGTTCCCAACACCGCACTGCAATGAGGAGTGGCAAGGGCCTGTTTCAGAAGTCAAACACAAGCACTGCATTTGGGGAGAACTGTGGAGCACCTTCTGGACACTTGTTCGAAGGAGCTGTTTAGCCCCCAGGACATTCCTGTAGCAGTTGTAAGGCTCAGATTTAGGGGTAAGCAGCACATGATCCGTCAGATTCCTGTAATGCAAGGTGGAAAATGGATATATTCCTAAGAAAAATTGTTTGCTGTGGATCCAGCGCTCTGATCCCTAATAGTTTCCAAGATGAGTCGTTCCTGGGCATTTTGCTCTTCCATGTGGGTTGATAAAACTGCATTGCACTGCTGCGGTTCCGTGGTGATGGATGGGTACTGCTGGGGAGATAAATTCTGCAGTTACTCTGGAGTTGGTTTCCTGGTTATTAGTCTAGCATGAGGCAGTCATTTTGTGTACACACAGCTCCTGACTCTGCCACCTGACCAGTCTGATGCACCCAGCGCGGGCAGGCATTGCTCACCCCATGGAGGAGGCTGCAGGTGATTCCTCACTTGCCTACCAACGTTTGTCAAAGACTTGCAAGCAAGCAGAGACAAGGCAAGGTGGCTTCTCTCGTGCATGTGGCCAGCTGTGGATGCTGCCCACAAAGATGGCAGTGTCAATAGCCATGGCTCTCAGTCTTGATCAAACTGCACGTGAGGAACTTGTTGTGGTCTGTGGCTGGCAGAGAGAGAGACCACTGATGTCACCTCTTCTTCATTTGGCAGGTGGACAGGACAGAAGTGATTCGGACCTGCATAAATCCTGTCTTCTCCAAGCTGTTCACCGTGGATTTCTACTTTGAAGAGGTGCAGCGGTTGCGGTTTGAGGTGCATGACATCAGCAGCAATCACAATGGGCTGAAAGAAGCAGATTTTCTTGGTGGCATGGAGTGCACTCTTGGACAAGTAGGTACTGCTGCTGTGCGTCCTTGTGCCCCACACTTCCCTGTGTACCTGAAACGTCCCACTTGGCAGAGTGACTGATGGGTCATGTTTGTCACTGGTGACACAGCTCCTCATCAGGGTTTGGACAGGATAATTGAGAGCTGCTGCTGCTTTGATTTACTGCTGCAGTGCAGCTTCAAGTCAGTCACTGACATAGGAAACTGAGCATCAGTGTACAAATCAAGTTACTCCTCTGATGTCCATCTGGAGTTCAGTGGAGAGAAACAAGCAGTTCCACCTGTTGGTTCATTCCACCTGAGACATCCATCATGGATTAGGATAAATTGTCCTCAGGAGATACCTCAGGAGTTATTGAAAGACTACTGACAGCTGATTTAGAGTACAGCCCTAGCTTTGGCAGCCTTTGAGCCAAACATACAGAAAGAGGAAGAGTCCTCTCAGTGAGAGAATTTATACAGCCTGTATCTATTTGCTGAGTTGAAAGCTCCATATGAAGGTAGTGTTCTTTAGGATATTTACAGTGCATTAGGAAGCCTTTTCTTTTTGTCAGGCTTCTCGTGGCCTAAATGGAAGAAAACGAGCTATGTTATAACACCAAGGAGGATGAGAAATGGAGAAAAAAGCTATCACAATGCCTTCATTGGCTTGGAAATGAAGGGATGGGTGATGCCATTGCTGCTGCCCATAGCATAGGCATCTCTATCCTGGTTTAATCTCTGTAAATAGCACACAGATGGCTTCTTTGCAGTGCAGTTTTAATGGCAGCCAACTGAAAATAGTGGGTGTGGAATCTGTTCACAGTAACGCAGCTTTGAGGACACTGATCTCGTACAGAGATCTCAGAGAGTGGTAGGGGTTGGAAGGGACCTCTGGAGATCACCTAGTCCAACCTGCCCACTGAGGCAGGTTGTAAATCTTTTCCTGCCAAGAAACTTTCCAGTATTATTTAGAGGTTTCATATTTCCCATAGACACTCTTGTGTACAAACCAGATTGAAGAATCTTTCATCTCGTTAATGAGTATTACTGTTGTGTGCTTTCTTAGTATAAGCCATTCCCAGATCCTGCACTTGAAAATGCTGGCTGATGATGAGTTCAGTTTCAGCCATTCCAAATTACCTTGCTCTTGAATTGGAGAAAGGTTAAAAGAGCCTTAATTGCTTCCGAGTTTAATTAAATTTGCCTTATCTGTGTGAGAATGTTTGTCTAATGGGCTGCTGACTGCAGAAGCCACAGCACCAGCACTGATGTTTTTGAGGTGTATGAATTCCTGAACCTCATCAGGTGTCTGTGTGCCTCCTTAGGTGTCTAAATACATGTAAATATTCGGCCTTTGCTCTCCGCCAAGTGCAGCTTCTCAGTTCATTATTGGGATGAATAATGAGCGTTATTAGATGTGAAAGTCATTTCCTGCCAGGGCTGACCTGCAGCAGGGGCACATCGCTGCAGCCCTCTTTGGCTCACCTGACGATTCACAGCCCTCGGTTGTGCTTGGCAAGGTCTTGGGTTAGCGCTGCAGCAGCAGCTTGAAAGCTGTGAGTTTCTGTTCTGGGTGGATTTTGCCAGTTAAAGGTCATGGAATTGCCTGTCCACTTCGTACTGCTTTGTTTCTGCATGCTTTGTCTTTTTGTATGAATTTCTCTGGCAGTCTTTAGAAAAGCAATTTGAAGTTTGCTTTGCTATTATAATGAGCTGTTATTGTGACTGATTGTAAGAGGACTTCCACACTACATAGTAATTAAATTCAAAGACCTTTTATGCTATTGATAAGCTATTTCCTGTAGTAACATTATTACCTCTTGTGACAGGCATATCTCTTCTCAGTCTTCTGTAATTCAGCTGTAAATAGGGCTGTGAGCTGATCAGTGCTGTAGGGAGCAAAAGAAATCTTGAAAAGTGGTGCGTGTGGTACAGAGAACATCACCTGTTGGAGAGGAGGATTATAGTAGTAAAACCTGCGTGTAGAGGAGGATTGTGGTAGTAAAACTGGCTCTACCAAGAATTCTGGGAGCAATTAAACCGGAGGAAACCTCCTTTGCTGAGGACACGTACATCTGAACTTGTTCTCCTGCAGGCAATTCTTGATGCCTGTGAAGGGGTGAACTCCCCGAGACCCTTTTTCCTTGACAGCAGAGTAAGGTCACTGGCACTTACCCACTGTGTGGTCTCTCGTGATGTTGAAGTGTAGCATGCTTTAGACATCTCTGACTACCTGCCATGCTTCATGGGTTCAGGAGTGTCAAGGGAATGGAAAGCAAGACACATGCAAGCACATAAGAGTTACACAAATCTTGCTTTGTCAAAAAGACAGGGTAAAGATGCACCCGGGAGGAAGGAGAGAGAGTTCTACTCCTTGAGCAAGGGCTGCCTTGGTTCTGCTGCCCTTGCTTAAGTGGATCAGTGACCCCCATGGGTGAGCTGTCAGCAGGCTGTCATTGTATCTGTGGGTACAGCACTCGATCAGATTATTATCACAAGTACTTTAATTTACAAGCTTTAAGATAGGTTTACAAATGTTATGCCCAGTGCTAGGTGTTATCCAAGTCGTTGTAATGGACACAAGTGGCTAAACAAACGCCACATGGCTTTCTGATCCCAGAGGAAACCTGCAGTGTGACTGTCAGGCCTTTGGCCCAGGACAGCACCTTGCAATGCTGAGTAAAGGCTGTTGGAAGAAGTTGGACCAGCTCCAGATGTCAATATATCAGGACTCTCAGTATGATGCTCAGTGTTTGCTCCTGCCGGTGCTGCATCACGAGGTTAAAGAGCCATGGTGACATCTGGTCATTACTTTGATTTATAAGCACTGACAGTCCTGTGTAATGTTAGTGAAAGTTATTCCTGTGCTTGGCTAGGGAAGGACCACACAGGGAAATACATTTTACAAGGTTCTTAAACAAGCCAGGTAAAATAGGTCATTGTATTTAACAGCTCCCCTTACACAGTGCTGATTAGTCACGACTCGGAGAGCAAACCTTCCTCAGAGTCCTTGCTCCAGAGAGACTGCCGGGCAGTGCATGGTGCACAGCTGGGGAGGGTGCTTCTGTGCTTTGATCCCAGATGATGCATCTGCTCACATTTCTAAAACAAAAAGTAGCAAAGCACCTTTATGTATTTTAAATTGGAAATTAGATCAAATGGCAACATGTGAATCCAGGTTTAACTGCAGCATTTGTTCAGATCTGGCTTTCACCTCTTTGGGCTTGTATGTAGTGAGGCAAATTCAGATACCAGCCGCCATCTTACCTTGTGGAACTGATATCCCTTGGCAACACAGAGCAGAAATCCAACTGAGATGGTGCTCTGCTGAGATGATTGCAGGTTTGATAAACAGGAGTCACTTCATGTGCATGTCCTCTGTCTCTGAAGCAGAGCAGGGCTCTGATGTGCTGTTCCCACCTCTTGCAAATGTCTGCAGCGTGTTTCACTGGGCACGGGGCTGGCACAGAGCAGAGCAGAGAGGGGAGTTTATATGTGGCTGTGGCTGCAAATAAACCTCATTTTTCCTCACAAGTCTTTCTTAGCCTCACCTCTTAAACCTCAGAGATCTCTGTCAGTCTGCTCACTTACAGGTCATTCTTCTAATGAAATGTTCATGAAGTAACATGCTCTAGAAATAGGCTGAGGTGTAGCAGGGCTGCACGGGATCC
Organism: Tricholaema leucomelas; assembly: GCA_013400475.1. Classification (NCBI taxonomy): domain Eukaryota; kingdom Metazoa; phylum Chordata; class Aves; order Piciformes; family Lybiidae; genus Tricholaema lacrymosa; species Tricholaema leucomelas. The sequence continues at coordinate 206,898 of WAAF01002223.1, forward strand.
TTCTGTCTGTGTTCTGGAAAGAAGGGAGACATTGACTTTCTGCACCTCTTCACATCAGTTTGGGACAAAACACCTATTTCTCTAAAGTTTTAAATGGTAACTGCTTGAAGCAGGAGCCAAGGCAGAAACTCCCAACAGATGGAAGGTCTTCTTGTAAGTCATTCAGCTCTCTAACTCCAGGCTCGGCCAAATGCTTCCTGGGCCCTTGAGTTGTCCATGTTTAGGACTGGCTGGCTGACAGCCAGGTCAGCAAATGCTGCTTGTGGTAATGTTCAGAAGGAGATTTACCCTGCTACATAATAAATATGCTGCTGATGGTAGCTCCTTCAGAAGTGGTGCTTTTAACCAACATGATCAGAAAGGACAATTGACTGCTAAGAAAAAGAGATTCCTTGGTAGTTATTGCAGTCATAGTTTGCAGATCTTTAATTGCTAATTACAGTTTGAGGCAACAATACTGGCACATTGTTGCCAGATGGAAGATTAATTTCGCTGGCCACTTAATGTCTGGTAAATGGCACCTAGATAGACGTATTTACATATGCAGAGTGCTTACTGTGTGGTGGTGATGCTAACATCTTAGAGAGTGAACCTTGTTAATGCCATCTCCTAATGGGAATGGCAGAACAAATGATCCTTTCCAAAGCTGTGCCACCTGCATGGGAGCCCCTGAGCTCAGTGCCACAGATCGCAGTGGAAGAGCTTTCGAGGTTGTAAATGCACCTTGGGGAAGGAGAGAGGTCCTGCAGATACAGAGGCCCTGCTGCCCAGCTGCCGTGATTCATTGTCTGCCTGGTTGTTAGGGAAACTGAATGATTATTGATATGGGGAGTGACATCTTTGTGAGCATCGCTCTGGTAACATTTATTTCAGGGGCACTTATAGGTTGGTCAGTTGCCAGGTTCATTTGCAGTGCTGAGTTGCAGCAGAGGTCTGGTACCTGTTAGGCAAAGAGCCAATGTTGGAGGTGAAGCTATGGGAGAGATTGCTTGCTTCTGCCCTCAGCTTGGAGTTGATGGCACTTTGAAATGAAGTAAATTCCTTCTGTTTGAAATGGCCTTGAATTTCCTGTCAAAATATGTGGGGTTTGGAAGCATCTCTGATAGGTTTGCTATGTACAGCTCCCCTTTGCTCTCTGGGGAGTCCATTTCAAGCTTAGTTCTGTCCTACCATCGTGACCATAATTGAGGAGAATATGAGATGTGGTTTCTACTCTTCTGCTCAACTCAACAAGTTGTGTTCTTCCCATTTTGCTTGACTCTATCTGTCCTTCCACTACATCCTGTCTGCAGAATTCCTGGGGACCCTTTATTGTGACTTTGTAGTGCTCACCTTGCTCAGGGATTGAGACAGCACTTCCGTACATGAAGAAAGGTAGCATAAAAGTGCAGTCACCATAAGCTGCATTTTTACCATGGTTTCTGATGTTTTCCCCTTTGTTTTTGTTGTTGTGCAGATTGTTTCTCAGAGGAAGCTCTCCAAGTCCTTACTCAAACATGGGAACACAGCAGGGAAGTCATCTATAACAGTAAGTTGCTCTTAAAAACACTTCTATTTTCCTGTTACAAGTACCTACGTGACTTACTGGTCCTAAAGGCTTCCTGCTAAGACAGCAGAGCAGCCCTTGACTGAGAAATGTGTTAAAGGCATTTAACAAGTTACTTGTCCTGTTTCTGACAAATACTTGTTATGAGGAACTGGCAACAAGTAATGTACATTTATACAGAAGCCACAATTTTCACTACTACTACTTTTAAGTTACTTTGGCAGCAAACAAGTCATGCTGGTCGATTACTTTTAGTTGCAAGTCTGTCGTCGCCTTCAGTAACCTAGCTGTAGGCTTAGTTATGCCAGAATGCAGTTACAGACTGAGTAGGTGTAGCCCCATGTGTACCTGGAAATCTGCAGATCAGTGAATTACCTCTCTTTAGCCTCTCTCTTTGCTGGCTGCTTTGGGAGCTCGGGCTTGGCTGTGCTGAACCCAGCGTGCTACTGACATTTGCAGCTCGGTAGTGAGAAACAGACTAGAATAAAATATTGTGCTTTGGGAATCTCTGCTGCTTTGCTCACAGACTTGGGAAGGATTTTCTTGCTTGATGTGCAGATAACTGGATTAGTTTCTTTTGCTTTGGTTGTTTGATTTTTTTTCTGCTTCCAGATACAACAAAGACAGCAGATTGATAAATAATGCCAAGGGAATTTTCTCAGATATGTTCATTGATGCTTGACTAGGATGGGATTTGTTTAAATGCGTGAGGCCATGCGAGAGATATGGGTTGCAAAGGAATTCCCTGTTCACCTGACTGCATAGAAACAGGAGAGAGTTTTTCTCTCAGAGTAATTTGGTGGTGTTTGCCTTCTGGGGTTATCTGGGCAGACTTCATCCCTGTGGTGTTCTGAACCTGCCTTGATGAGGGACACAAGAGTCCAGTCTTGTGCAAACACAAATGCTCTAGTTCCGTTAATAGAGTGTTCTGGCAAGAGACAGTGCTCAGTGATACACAGCAGATGAGAGACCCTGAGTGAGTAGTCCCTGCTGGCCTAATGATGGGGGATAACCATGAAATATGGACCTTAAGTACTTGCTTTGGCTTCTGAACAGTTGACTTCACTGGAATGGCAGAAAACTTTACAGTATCACAGTATTACCAAGGTTGGAAGAGACCTCACAGATCATCAAGTCCAAGCCGTTACCACAGAGCTCAAGGCTAGACCATGGCACCAAGTGCCACGTCCAATCCTGCCTTGAAGAGCTCCAGGGACGGCGACTCCACCACCTCCCTGGGCAGCCCATTCCAGTAGCCACTTTAGCTTGGCTTAAAGTTATTGTGTGAAAAGTCTCAACCAGAGTAAGTCAAATGCATTATTTATCATCATTTCTGGCCCTGAGTGTGTAGCAGGTATCTGTGAGGTATGGAAGTTACAAATACTGGTTTCCTAAGTTGTTCAGTGCACTGAATTCAGTTTTTCATAGGCTTTGGGAAGTGGCTTGCTCAGGATGTTCTGCTAGAGTGTTGTCAGTCCTTTGTGTGGTGCCCTGCTGACATGTGCTGGGGCTGGAGTGCAGAGTGAAAGCTGTGTGTGGGTATTCTGCAGAAGGAAATGCCACAGGTCACTGCCGTGAGGTGGCACAGGCAGAAGAGTTGCCATTCAGGGAATTTAATTTCATTTAACTCATTTCCGATTAACATCAACATGTAGTTACTGATTCAGGCATTGAGAAACAAATGTGGCAAACAAACTCCTAGGAAAAGCACATTTTCTCCCCCATCCCTAGGCACAACTTCGGTCTGACACTTCTCCTGCACCCTTCACAGCCTCCACTGCCTTTGCCTTCACATCATGCTCAGTCCCCATGGTGAGGTGGTGAATGGCACAGGTCAGGGCAGAGCATCAAGATTCTGCTTCGTTGCTCTTTTTTAGTAATTTTTACAGCTCTGCTGTGGGCTTACACATGGGGCTCAGTGCCTCTGGAATGTCCCTTCTCCAGCACAGGCTAGCCTGTTGGTGCAGGAGGATACCTCTTCTGATACGAAACAGTTCCTTCTAAGGATGTGTGCCCAGCATCCCCCTCTCCATGCGTCCTCCTGGATCTTCTTTAGGATGGCCTCATGGGCACCTTTGTGCCTCCTGCCTCTGGAAGCTCCTGCCCCTTCTCAAACACATTCACACAGAGTCACCTTGTGCCTCTTGGCTGGGTTGATGTTTTTAGGTGCACTGCTGAGCCAGCTGTGACCAGCCTCCCCAAACAGGTCACCCCTGCAGCCCCTGCTCCCAGAACCCTGCCAGTTATCCCAAGGCAGAGTTTAACTTAGTTTCTGTCAAAGAAAGAAAAAATGTTCTTAAAACGTCTTGGTAATGCTGCAATTAACCGGAGTTGTGGGCAGTCTGGTCAGTTACTGGGAGGTGCAGATGTGTGTTGTGGGAGCATCCTACACTGCAGTGCTCTGACTGCAGCTCTAACCCCAGTGGCCTTCAACTAGTTTGAGGAACAGTTGGAGGTGTCCCAGCTGGTCCCTGAGGACCTGGAGTCTGTGCTGAGGAGATGATACAAGCCTGGCTGAGATGCTGCCAGGTATGCAGCCGTGGGTATGAAAGATCCAGGAAACAGATTCTTGTGGGTGATGCAATCTCCAGGGAGAATTTATAACTGAGGAAGATTGTAACTGCCAAACAGAACAGAGTGTGGCTTGCTTCAGAGAACACTTCCAGTGGTGTTCCCCAGGTGTGGTAAACACTGCTGCCCCTGGAGGTTTTAGTGGCTTGGTTGGGAAGGCTGGCTTGGCTGGGTCTGTTGCTTGGCTGGGATTTAAGCATTGCACGAGACACCATTGTTATCAGCATACCCTACCCTATCTGAAGGAGTCACACTGCATTATTTTAGTGCCCTTCTGACTTTGCAGTAACTTCCTTTGCAGTGTCTCTGCTGTGGAACAGCTGCACCAGACCTGCTGGCTATGTGCTTTCGACGGCCACTAAGGGCAGGAGATCTCACTGCTGCTTCCTGCCTTGTCAAATGATGCTGTAGCAGTGTAAATCAGTGTAAGCTTCAAGCCCAAATACTACCACAGTTGTGTAGCTTTTTTTGTCTCCTTGGACACTGGGTGAGACTGTGGAGTTCTGCACTGGCCTGTCTGAGGAAAGAACTTGGTCAAAGGGAAGGGACCCCTGATGTTGATGTCTGTCCACTGACAAGTGATTGACGAGGCACGGTCGCATGATACAAAATGATCCAGGTTTGCAGGCTTGGTGAAGTGACACCATGAGCTGATTGAGGGGTTCACAGAAAGCCATTAGCCCTTCCTGACTGCAGAGAGCAGCACCTTAACTTGTACCACATTTGTTCCCTAATGGGGTCTGCAGTGTGTCCACTGGAAGATGGCATCTTTGTCCTCTTGCATTGCCCCATGGGAGACTCACATGTGGCTTTCCATTTAGGTGATCGCTGAGGAGCTGTCTGGCAATGATGACTACGTTGAACTTTCCTTCAGCGCACGGAAGCTGGATGACAAGGTGAGCTGGCGGGCGACACGGCGAGCTGGCGGGTGGCAACCTCACGGAGAGGTGGATGCCTGCACATAGGATCTGATGAGATTATCTCTGACAGATAGTTTTTGCCTTGTATTGTTAAACACATCAGAGATTTCAGATGAATGTTCTCAATGAGGCTTGCTTCAATTGCAAAGTAATTAAAAAAAAACCCAAGAGAATCTAATTAAACTAAGACAAGTTAATTATTCTATAACGAAGACAGTTTAATTATTTAAAATGCCACCAATCAGAAATGCTTAGAGAAGTGAACTTTCTGTGAGCAGTCAAAGTGTCTTAAAATAAAGCTAGAGAAGTTCATAATGACTTAGGATACGCATTTCGTGAACTAGAGACTGCTGCATATTTCTTCAAGACTTTCCTTCTTCAGTAAGAGAGCTCTACCCTGACTCCAGCACTGCTCTTCATTGTGAGGGTTGCCTCTTTTTGGAAACAACCACTGGCATTTAGCAATATTTAGGCAAGCAGCAAATACACTGAAAGATTAATAGAACCCACAGGAAAACAACATCGCTGTGCTCAGGATCATTAACGGTCTCTCTTCAGACAGACACCTTTGGAGGTGATTTCCAAGGATGTAGCCAAGTCTCTTCCTGTTCTACGTGCTGTCATACCTACAAAAAAGGAGGGATGTGTACAGCACGATGAGACTCCTCTTGGTCATTCCTTTTCCACAGCAGTTAACTCTGATCTGGTGTGGGTATTAGGCTTGCTTTTGGCTCTTGTTGGCAAGAATTAAAAGGATGCTGGCAGGGTATGCTGCTGAGCCAGCAGCTGTAGAGAGCAACTGAAACGCTCTGTGGGGACAAGCTTGGGAGAACCCATCTGAAATACCTGAGGAGTATTTCACTCCTGCCGTGGTAACCTGCCCTGTCAAGGTGGGCTTCATTGAACAAGGCATTCCTGGATCATGCAGTGTGCCACTCAAGCAATGACTCACCATGTTCTGAGTCAAAACTCCAGCCTTCTGCTGATGAAAATCTCTGAAAGTCTATTACAGCTGGAAGAAGTCTTTTCATTTTCTCCTGGCAGAGACATGGCTCTAAACCTGACTGAACTTCAGCTTTCCTCATTTATAAGAAAAGCTCGTGGCTCTGGATATGGCTTATGATGAGCGTTGACAGCTGTAGCTGCAAGGCACCCTCAGTAATTACTGAAGCCTGAAATTGCTGCCATGAGTTAACCCCTTGGTTCATCACTTCCACCTGCAACAATTGATTAGTTCAACCATCGGTGGCAAAGCATGAGTGCTCTGAGGCCACAGAAAGGTCACAAAGAGCTGTCAAAGAGTTGAGAAGAGCCCATCTTGTAAAATCCCAAATCTCTTTCTACTCAGATGGAGGTGTAACAGAGAAGCAGACTGAGGGCTGGAACCGGCCTTGTAGTGTCCTGAAAGACAGAAGAAGCCTGAGGAAGCATCGTTCGTGCTCTGCTGCACTGGGTCACCTGGGTAAAGCCAGAGGTTCTTGCAGTAGTATCTCTTGCAACTGGCAGAAGATGAGTTCAAGCCTAATGGCTCACAGCTTGGGGATAAAGGAATGAATGGGGCAGGATTTGGATGTGCTTCAAGGATAAAAAGGAGAATAGATTCTTCCCATCCATTACCAGCAGTGGCATTTTGAATGGACAGGTATTCTTTCCTCCACTCTTCAAAGAAAAACTCCTTGAAAGAGGTCTGCACTGCGGTCCTTAAACCAAAGGATTTCCTTTGCTAAGGAGCAGGATGGGAACCTGTCCCTTCTGGTGAATGGAACAGCATTCCTTGGTGTGATTTAACAGGCAGGGTGTGTTGGTTTGGCTGTCGTTCTTTGTAACTCCCTCCACATAGAATTGCAGGGGTTGTAGAGAAGCCACAAACCAGGCAAAACCTGCTCGGCTTTCCCTGAAACGTTCAGCAGGAGATGTGAAGGAAGTCATAGGTGTGAAAGCTTCCTTTAGTTTGCTGCCTTTGCAGAGGCAAAGGCTCTGTCTCTTAGCACAGGGCTTTATTTGGACGGCACCACTGCATTTCCCTGTCTCAAGGGAGCCCAGCCTTGGAGCTCAGAGGGCTCCTGTTTGTTTCAGGAGATCCACTGAGAGCACTTTGCGGAACAGTAACTGTTGGGAAGGTTCTGCTGCCGTAATGGCTGTGTTACAATTACCATAACAAGCAGCTGCAGTTTTATGAGAGCTGTAACAAATTATGAGTGCCGAGGCAAGCAAACTGCTCTTGCTTTTCCTCTTCCCAGAAAGATTCCTCAGCAGGTGTCTGCTAAGGACAAATCAGTGCTACTTTGCTTAGGCGTTTTCCTGGTATTAAACTTCTACTTAAAAATCCTTTAATGCCTCATCTGGCTGCCAAAGAATTTTCCAAATGATTGTGTCTTTGGGCTACTTCCATCCTTTTCTGAGGGACCTGACCCTCAAACCTGAATTTTAAGGAGTGCCATGCACTGAAAATCAATATACTGGAGATTAGTCCAAGTAACTGCTCAGAAGTGGTGCACTATGGCAGTAGCAAATGCATCTCATTAGTGCAGGTTTGTGTGAGAATGCTCAGGCCTTTGGGCTGGATGCACCTCTGGGAAAGGTGCTCTGTAGTGTAGTGAGTTTTTGACCCTTAGCCTGTGTCACAGGCTTGCTTGTGCTTAGAAACATCAAGCAACTTCCTGCACTCCCCTGGTCTGTTTGTCAGCTTAACAAGGGCCATGTTCTCACATCCTATAGGGGCTTGCTTCTCTAACCTTCTCTAGTCCATCTCCCCAGTACTTAGGTTGGTGGGTAGCAGGACAGTGTCCTGGTTGTATAACTTCTGGTCTGAGAGGGTGGGCGAGAAGTGTGGAATTCAACCCCACTGTAGAATGTGCCTCAGGGGCCTTGTGTGACACGCAGCTGTTGTCAAAAGATCAAGCAGGTAAGAAAGAAACAAGCTAGGTGGGTGAAAGATATAAAGCTCGGGAATTTGGACTGGGCGTAAGAAGGAAAAGGGCTGTAAAGTAACATTTACAATTCCGCCTGCTCTGATTGAACAGTCAAACTGAGAACAGCAGCAGTGCCTTGGAAATCCTTGTGGAACAAGGAGAAGAGTGAAATATTGCTGAGGGACGCCAAGAGCCTCATTAAACCTGGGCTGGGGTCTCACTTTTCATTAGCAGGCAGGCAGTGGTGCTCTGTGCCTGAAGAGCTCCAAGAAGTCTCAGGAACAACCTGTCCTGTGCTTCGTTTCAGGATTTTTTCAGCAAATCTGATCCTTTCCTGGAGATTTTCCGGCTGAACGATGACGCAACCCAACAGCTTGTCCACAGGACTGAGGTATGGGCAGGGTCGGATTTACTTTCCAGAGATACAGGTGGGCTGTCAGCAGGAGCAGTTTGTTGCCCACGCAGGCTTTCGCATTTGAAAACGCTTCTGTCTCTTACGTAACTGTCGAGCGGTGGTTCTGGGGTCTGGAGCGCCGCACGTGAGGCTAAGGAAAGAGCATTAGGCGCGGCGGCCAGAGAGCCGCGTGTCGTTAAACCTGTGGGTTCGCAGGGCCGGAGCTGCACGGCTTACACTTAGCCCAAGCCACGCCGCAGCCGGCAGCGTGTGTTCCCATAGGAGATGGTGCGCCTCTTCTGCACCTCATCCCGGGCTGCTGGTGCTAAAGGGATTGGCCAGCTGGGTGCTTGGCATTCGCTGCCTCTGTCCCAGTATCATTACTGCTTCCACGTCATGACTGACACTCTAAAAAAGCAGATACTTGGGGTCATCAACCCATCTATTACAGACCCCATAAAGTCCTCCAGGCAAGGCAGACAGTGTGTCTGTGAATGGATACTGCCCGTCCCCATTGCCCACTCCTGCAGCTCCTCCGTGCCTTCCAGTTCAGAGATGGATCTGGCAGCCTTTCCCTTGAGCGTTAGCATTGTGAGGCGTGGCAGTGCTGGGCAGTCTCTACGGCATGGTCTGTGAGGGCCTGTGCCCCTTTCTGGGGCTTTCCAGGGGCGGAGTGTGGCAGACTGGGCACACACTCAAAGGCACACACACTGTGCATGTTGTTTTGCAAACTCTGCTAAGCTCTGCTTTCTTCTCTTCCTGATGAGCATACTGTGCTGCAGAGCGTGGCTGTTCATGTTCTTTGGAGATCTGCTGAAGTCCAGGATTTCCTTCATTTCTTTTCACTTGTAGGTTGTGATGAATAACTTAAATCCAGCATGGAAGACGTTCAAAGTGTCTGTGAATTCTCTGTGCAGCGGAGACCAGGACCGCAGGCTGAAGGTCAGAAGTCACTCTACTTTCTGAATAGTTTTACTTGGAGAAAGCAAAACTTTGTCTCCCTTTTTAAATTGAAGATTCAAACTACTCTGCACTGCCATTACCTCTGATGGAAAAGGTGCTCATACAGCTGCTTCATGAGTACCACAACAAAAGGAAGGGGGCCAAGAAGTGGTAATCCACTGTTATCAGTGGCTGTGAGCTACATCTCTTACAGTAACTTCAGAACATGATGGGGCTGCTTTTGGCAATCAGTTGGATTATTTGAACCCAGCATCACTGAGCTGTTGGAAGTGCACTCAAGGTAACTGGCAGTCCTGTCACTGTTGCAGCTGCTGTTTACTCGCTTTTATGTCAGGAGCCCCTCTATAAAAGAAGCATCAAAAGACATGTGCCATAATAACCACAGTGTTAGTAGCCAACAGAAAGAGAGGTTGCTGCAAACTTGCAGCTTTGGGTAGCAGATTTAATCTTCTTGTGGATAATTAGGGTTAACTGAAGACTGAATCCAATTGTCCACATCATCAAATCAGATTTAAGGTTAATGCTAAATTCAAGAATGTTAAACAAAGACCACCTGGGACTTTTTAGTCTGGAAAAGAGACGACTAAGAGGACATTTGATAAATGTTTATAAATATCTGAGGGCTGGGGAGAGGGAGGGCAAGCTCTGTACACTGCTCCCTGGGATAGGACAAGGAGTAATGGATGGAAGCTGCAGCACAGGAGGTTCCAGCTCAACACAAGGGGGAACTTCTTTACTGTAAGGGTCCCAGAGCACTGGCACAGGCTGCCCAGAGAGGTTGTGGAGTCTCCTTGTCTGGAGCCTTTCAAGGCCTGTCTGGATGTGTTCCTGTGTGACCTGAGCTGGATTGTATGGTCCTGCTCTGGCAGGGGGGTTGGACTTGATGATCTTTTTGGGTCCCTTCCAGCCCCTGTCATCCTGTAATACGCTGTCCCCAGTGTCTGTTCAGCCTCTTGGGCCTGATGAAAGGACACTAGACCCAAAAGTTTGTGTCTTTTTTATCTTATCATACCAAGTTGTCTAACAAAACCTTTTCCGTGTTCCTGCAAACTGTTCATCTTTCATCAGCTGTGCCCAACCCTGTAGAAGCAGTATTGCCATTTTTTACTCAGTGCATATTGCAGATAGATAAAATAAAATGCCTGGTGTCTGTATGTTACAATGCAGGCCACAAATGGGTGGAAAAGATAAGAAGGAGCCTTATGAGTGCCTGGTTTTGTACTGCTCATGCTGATTGTGATTTATAGCTTCAGACATTTGATGGCAGCAAGGACAAGAGTGAAAACTGAAAGAACTGGAGAGGCAAAGTGTCTATGTTGAGTTTAGCTCCCTGTGACTGTACTTTAATTCACATTGCCTAAGCATTGCTATATCCTGGAAGGTTTGGCTCTAGTTGCTTTGCTTCACTTCATAAAGCCTGTGCCAATATGTTACTGCTGAGCACTGGAAGAATTCCCTCTGCCAGATTTAACGTGGGGAGATTTAGCAGGCTCCAGCTGCCTTGCTGAGCAGCAGTGTCTGGCCAGGATGGCTCCGTCGTGGTGAACATCACAAAAGACTTTCCAGTTTTGTACCCACACCTGCTGGGCCTTTGTGTGTGCTCTGGAAGGCTTTAAGAGGAGCCAGAAATGCTTGTGAGGGAAACATCAGCTTGTGGAAATTCTGCAGATGGAGAGAGACTTCTTAACCACGGCAAAGTCATTGCAAAGTCACTACCTTTGGCTTGCTTTGCTTGACCTCTTGTCTGTTCCGCTGAAATCACAGAAGTACAGAGCTTAGTGGTCTGATATATTGCGAGGGATGGAGATGAACAAAGCAAAAATATACTCAAACAGCTCAGTTTAACTTAGGGAAGTTTGCCCTTTGTAAGTCTTGCACCCAAAGCAGCCTTTGCACTGCCTGGGCATTTGAAACTTTGAAAATGTCTATTTTGAAAGATAAGATAAGCAAGGTCACTGAATTCAGAGCAACCTATTGTTGCTCAAAACTCTTTTGGTAGCATCTTTTACAAAATCTGGTGATTTGAATTCCTTCTGTGCTTTTTGTCCAAAGATAATCCAGTTTGGTGTTATGCAGCTGTGGTGCAGATGGCAGTTGGGTTTTTTTTACTCCTCTCAGAGACACAGTGTGTTTGAGTGGCTCCTCACACCGTGAAGCCCTGTGGCACTGCTGCTGCTTCCCTGTGGGCAAGGATGACAAGGTTGCCTCTTCCTGGGCACTTGTGATGAGTTGAAAACTTTGTTCTGCCAATCTGCCTAATTCTCTCTTATGTCCAGTTGACTTCCTTGGCTCTGTGCATTGATGCTGGAGGAGCTGTGTCTTAGTACATGGGTGGTGTTTGATTTCCTGCTGAGAGGTCTACCTGCGTGTGCCTGTAGACCCCAGCGTATCTGTGGTGCTGTGGGATGCATTCAGCAGTTCGACGGAGCTGTGGTGTTAATTAATTTCCATACCTTTATAAACGGCAATGCATTGGTCTGTCAAATGGGAATTTTCACGGGCCATGATCTTCTGCACTTTTGTGATAGGTCACTTTTAACAAGGTCTTCCTGAGAGCTCTGCAGTTGCTGAAATGAATAACGTGTGCAGTGCCTCTTCCTCCTCGTCAACACTGTTAGGTGATGTCCTTGCTTGCAGTAGTAGCAGAAGCAGCTCTGCAGCCTACCAGAAAGGTTTTGGTATTGTGCTGGATGGGAATAGGCAATACTTTTACTTACATTTGTTTTTAAAATTAAAGCAACATAATAATGCTTTAATAATCTGTTCTCCAAGGTCTGTTATGGCATTTTGGGGGGTGGAAGGTTGGGTCTTCCTTAAACAGCCATACCTGTGCTTTCTTATGATGTCTTCAACCTGGTGAATCTTTCCCTCAAAAGGATGGATCATTGCGGGGGGACAAATGTTTTTGAAAGGCCTGTGTAAGTGGATTGGCTGCCTCGTTGTGAGTTAAGGGAAGGCAAACAGCAGTGGTGATTTGGGTACTGTCTGGGTTGTTAATGCAGTGTTCTCTGGATCAGTGAGCTTCCAGTGACCTTTAGTGCTGCAGCTCTGCTTGTGCAGGTGCACTACAAACTATGGTACTTCAGCAAGACCTCAGTATCTCTGAAAGCCAGTGGTGAAAGTAACTGAGCAGAGGCTGTGGGTAAGGCCAAGCAGAGCTGGAGATATGAGCAGTAATACGTTCAGACAAATCCATTAGAGCTTTTATTCTTGCCCAGTTTAGCTGTCGTAGCCTGCCTGAAGCACTAATGTGGAAAGATAGGGTTCATGGCCACCAACAATCATTTGTGCAGGGCTGCAGACAACGTAAGGCAGGGAGGGTAATTCAGCCAGTGTCAGACGGTGATTAGGGAAGCAGGGCATGAAGCATTTCACACCCTTCTGTAAGAGAAGGCTCGCTGGGTTTGCTGTTTGCTTTGGGCTTTTAATTCCACACGGAATGAATCACAGCATGCAGGAGGCTTGCTCCTTATTTACCTGACTGCCCTGATGGACTCTGCTCTTCTGCGTTTCCCCTTTCAATTTACTTACAAAGTGAGTGCCAGTGGAGCCAGTTATCCCCTACCTGCTTCCCCGAATGGTGCTGCAGAGGCATCTGCATCTGGGGTCCTTGTGGAAACTCTTCAGCTAGAGAGGGGGGAACTCGGGCTTTACATCTATTTAATGTGAATCAAAAGATGCCTCGAATGACCTTTTCAGTAAGTCAGTTCCTTTTTGTTGGGTCAGGACATTTTCCTGGAATCTTGAGAATAATTGCCTCTCCCTTGAAGGGTGCAGGTCCTGCTTTGCAGCACTGGCTCATTAGTCGTTTGAAGGCTGTTACCGTGTTCTGAAGTTCCAGGGAAGTTCTCGTAGAACTGCCACTGCAGCTGATAAGTTTAGGTAACAAAAGCTTCCTTCTTGCTGGGCAAAAGAAACATAAAATAATGAAGCTGAAATACTGGGGTGTGGTGTAACTTTAATAAGCTAATAGAAATGTTTGTACAAATGCTGACTGCCTGACCGGAACAAGAGTTTCGAAGCGGTGTTCTGGGAGGCTGAAAGGAGATTTTGAGGATCACACAGAATGAAATGGCACACTGCGAAAGCCAGCTCCTGGGACCTCCTCACACAGACGCCATCGGCCTCCTCCAGTAAATGATTCATTAGAAGGCTGCAGTTCTGAAACGTTTCTCTTCCTTCCTTTCCTCTCTTCCTGTGGTTCTCTCTCTACTTCAGTGGCTGCAGACACTGTACTGATTATTAACAGCTCAAGTGCAGGGCTTCAGTGGGTGTGGCAGCGCTGCTGCAGCTCCTTGCCCTAGTTTGTTAGTTTGGGTTAGTCTTGAATTCAGTCAGTTTATAATGTGGGGTGTCCTGAACAGATTGATGGCAGCAGCATGTTTGGGGCCCTGATTTACCTGAACATGTCAAGGACTGATCTGATCAATGTGCAGGTGTGCTGCAAGATTTCAGATCATTCCTGAAAACAGGAATATCTGCTGGTGTGTGTGATCTTACCTGACAGATCTCTTGCTCGCTCTCCCTTTGCCTTGGCTGTGCCCTTGCAGTTGTAAGGAAGATGTAGTTGTAGGGAAGTTGTAGTTGAAGATGTAGTTGTAGGGAAGAAAATACCAGATTGCAGTGAAGACACGTGAGACGGAAATGGATTCAAGGAATGAGCTTGATCCCAGTTCTGTTAGAGTCAAGGAAACTGTCTGACGTCTTTAAGACGCACCAGTTCATTCTCCATTATTGCAACTGCTGGAAAGGCAAAGTAATGATCAGCTTAATTAATCTATCTTTGGGTTGATTGATGTTGGCCACAACAACCCCATGCAAAGCTACAGACTGGGGTCAGAGTGGCTGGAGAGCAGCCAGACAGAAAGGGATCTGGGGGTGCTGATCGATACCCTCCTGAACATGAGCCAGCAGTGTGCCCAGGTGGCCAAGAGGGCCAATGGCATCCTGGCCTGCATCAGGAATGGTGTGGCCAGCAGGAGCAGGGAGGTCACTCTGCCCCTGTACTCTGCACTGGTTAGACCACACCTTGAGTACTGTGTCCAGTTCTGCCCCCTCCCAGTTTAAGAGGGACATTGAGATGCTTGAATGTGTCCAGAGAAGGGCAACAAGGCTGGTGAGAGGCCTCAAGTACAAGCCCTAAGAGGAGAGGCTGAGGGAGCTGGGATTGTTTAGCCTGGAGAAGAGGAGGCTCAGGGCAGACATTGTTGCTGTCTACAACTACCTGAGGGGTGGTTGTAGCCAGGAGGAGGTTGCTCTCTTCTCTCAGGCAGCCAGCGCCAGAACAAGAGGACACAGCCTCAAGCTACGCCAGGGGAAATTTAGGCTTGAGGTGAGGAGAAAGTTCTTCACCGAGAGAGTCATTGGCTACTGGAATGGGCTGCCCAGGGGGGTGGTGGAGTTGCCGTCCCTGGAGCTGTTCAAGGCAGGATTGGACGTGGCACTTGGTGCCATGGTCTAGCCTTGAGCTCTGTGGTAACAGGTTAGACTCGATGATCTATGAGGTCTCTTCCAACCTTGGTGATACTGTGATACATTGCACTTTGGTGAGCTTACTGTCTCTGTGGCTCCATCTCAAGACAAATAAATGCAGCCTTCCACAGCTTTCCTGTGCAAGCCTTCAGCTCAAGTAGTGTTTCAAAGAGCTCTCTCTTGCCTCTCCTGAGCTGTCTCTGAAAGTGAGTTTTCATCTCCTGAGGTTCCTGTGAGTGCTGCTGCCCATAATCCAAACCAGAGGTGTTTGGTCTC
Source organism: Tricholaema leucomelas (assembly GCA_013400475.1). Lineage (NCBI taxonomy): Eukaryota > Metazoa > Chordata > Aves > Piciformes > Lybiidae > Tricholaema lacrymosa > Tricholaema leucomelas. Next base: position 221,952 of record WAAF01002223.1, read on the forward strand.
TCCACAGGACAATAACTGATGGAGTACTAGGTCCCATCCCCAGGACTGTGTGAAAGCAGACCAAGCAAAGCCCCGGGAGAGAGATCAGTTCCACACTGGTGCTGAGTTAACCTCAGCATCCTTCCTATCTTTCAGGTTACAGTGTGGATAATGTACTGAACACCCACAGAGCCCAGCGCTAGCTGCATTGCTGCTTGGGGTAGAAGTTTAGAGACTTCCATTTTGAGTTAAAGGGATGAAGTGAAGGCTCTGCTTTCACTAAAACAGATGAGGATTAAGGCTTAGCTCTAACCTTGTAAAGAAGCTGAGTGCTGTAGGGAGAGAACTTTAAAGTGTCACCTATCTTAAAGCAAATCTGTCTGTCTCCTAGCCATGTGTCTACAGGACACTTTGCTGTGTGACTTGCAGTATCTCCTGATATTAAAAATGGGAGAAAATGGAAGTGTTAACCAGTTTTTCTTTTTTTTTTTTTTCATTTCTTTCAGCTGAGACTGGAAAGAATAGTGAAGGCAATTTCCAGACAATCTCATTTCAGACTCTCATAAAGTACCAAAGCCCCTCACTGGCTGAAACATAAGCAGCTTATAAAGAGCCTTAGTGTCTTCACAGATACCTTTTTTACTGTGTAAATTGAAAATCACAGGCTCATGGAAATCCTCCTGTGTTGTTAAATCTTGTAATAAATGTATTCTTTGCTGTGGATGATACGGTTTTGCTACTTACATAGAAAGCTCACCTTAGGAGTCTGGTGCTAAACTGTATCTATATAGTTTATGTCTAACTCCGAGTACCGCACCACCCCCGCGGATAATGAAGTAGGTGTGTTTTAAATGGCAGCATTCCAGCGAGTGCAGTAGAGTCACACTTGTGGCAAAACAAGGTACTTGTTTTTGAAAAAAGTAGGAAGTATCTTCAGGGACCTGATTATGAGCAAATGTTTGGGAAAGCCGAGGCAACAGGAGGGCAGAAATAGCTTTAACTGTGTCTAGACTGTGAAGGCTTTCAGAGATGTCTCCTCACAGAGGGGCCACTTGGAAAGCGTGAAGGGTCTGGCAATGTGTATTTAGCCCTCTGGCACACGCCCATCTCTCCTACCGCACAGGGACTTTAGATCTGTCCTGTTGGCCAGATCCTTTTCCTCCCAGCTAGATGGCATGACTAGGATGGCATCATTTCATTACCTGAGAGGTTGTGCAGGTTGCTCATCTGCTGCTAGTGGCTTATGATGCAAGTCTTCTTCTCCACTGCAGCTTCCTGGAAGGGTGACAGGTAAATGGAGGATTTGGAGCTGAGGTGTGTCTAGATTCCTGTGTAGGCACACAGATAAGCCGAGCTGGTGCCATGCGGCTCTGCAGGAGCTGCAGTAGATGTTGTGGATCTGTGTGTTCCTTCCAGCGCTCACCCTGACCACTCATGCCCAGCTCTGTGCTGCCTTTTTCTTCTGTATAGATTTTCCAGGAAAGTACTCTTTTTTGGCAGAGTCTCTGTTTGAGATTATCTATTCCTGGTTTGTAATGAATCCATTTCCAGTTGCAAGCAAAGCACCTGAAAAGCTGACGACTGCCTGTCTGGAAAGCAAGGCTGATTAAGGAGACAACTCATGTCAGGCAGCCACAATTCTGCTTGTGGGCAGACAGGAGCGTTTCAAACTCCTGCTCTTTGAAAGACTGAAAAATACTTTGTCAGGCTTGTGCCAAAAATGAGTCTGCAACTCCTGACCCAGATAAAATGTGGGAGGGAAAGATTTGCCTATTGTCAGGTTTCCAGGGTGTGTTTTTCATAATATTATCACCAACCATTCATGGATACAAGAGAACCTGGAGGAGAAAAATTGTTGCTGCAGGCTGGTGGTAGATGTTATTGTCGAGGTGTGTTGATGCAAGCAGTGCTGAAGGTTGGCACTGAAGTTCTTCGTGCTACTGTCGCTAAGGAAGAAGGGTAGGAGTACACAGGTAGAGTATATGGCAGAGCTTCTTATGGGGAAGGCCCACAGGTTTTCCGCCCCAGGTGCCCACTCCCCAGCTACTCTGAGCTCTCTGGAAAGAATCAGAGTCCAGCCGTGGACACTTCCCCTTGCAGTTGGCTTGGGCACAGTAAGGAAACCTTCCCACTCTCTTTTCAAGCATGGGTCTCCCTGCTAGACTTCAGCCCTTCCTCTGTCCCTTGTCCCTCTCCTGTGGAATGAGCTGACTGAGATGAGGGGAGCAGAAGCATAGCCTGGATCTAGCCATTCCAGCCCTGGAGAGGGCAGGGGTAAAGCAGAGTATATGGGCCAGAGCTGGGCCACAGAAAGTTCCAGGTGTGGCTGGCACTAAGGTTGTGCTAAGAGCAGCCCCCAGTGGCACTGTGGACACTTGCGAGCCCGTTGTGTCTTGTCCCTGACATGTTGTCTTCTGCTACACAGAAGCCGGGTGGCATCCCTCATCAGAATGCAGCTTGTGCTGCTCTAGGCAGACTTATGAATATGGAAAACTTGCAGAAAATCATTAAAAATCACCCACTCGTCATTTCAGTCACCTCTTGCACATTTGGAAAGTTAGAATTGTGATTTTAGTAGCCTGGATTTGTTTATCCACAGCACTTGAACATGTAATCTCCTTAAGAACCTGAAATCCTCAGCACTACATGGCTTTAAGGTGACCTGCAAAAGTGAAGTACAGAATCCCGGTACTGGCACATTCATTGTTTGCCCTCCCAGGCTGACCTCCTCCCCTTTTCCTGGCTGTCCAGAAAAGCATCTGCTTGTAAAGCTGTTGACATTTGTATCAGTCTTTACTGATACAGAAGCAGGGCCCCGATCTGTGGGGGTTAGGACTTTTCAAGGGGATGTCTTCTCAGCACCTTCTGAAAAGACTCTTGAAGGCTCTTGAGCTGGAGGAATCAAAACCATAAGTCTCCAATGAAAAACGTGTTTGTAAGGTTATTTCTGCCTCTCCTCTTTGCTGTTCTGGCTAGACACAGATCTGCCCCGCTGCGCTATGTGCTAAGCTGAGTGGCTCTTGCTCCTGCTAGGGGCCAGGTGATTGTCGTGTTCCATGAATTCCTCCAGCATTTGCAGTATGTCCGAAAGGTGGAATCTTCTCACACCTCACTGAAAGACACTTCTGCTAACTGCATTTGAGTTTGTATCTGCAGCTTCTCTTTATGTGAGTGCAGGAGAGATCAGAGTCACAACCACTTCAATCCAGTTCTGTGCTCCACAGCCTCCCTGGGCAACTTGTGCCAGTGTCTTGACACCCTCACTGCAAAGAACTTCTTCCTAACATCCAGTTTCAATCTCCCCTCTCCCAGTTCAAACCTGTTCCTCCTTGTCTTGTCCTTACCAGACCTTGCTAATAGTCCCTCCCCAGCCCTCCTGTAGCCCCCTTCAGGTATGGGACGGCCACTCCAAGGTCTCCTCCAAGCCTTCTCTTCTCCAGGCTGCAGAGCCCCAACTCTCTCAGCCTGTCCTCAGAGCAGAGCTGCTGCATCCCTCTGAGAATCTTGGTGGCCTCCTCTGGACTGGCTCCAACAGTTCCATGTCCTTCTTGTGCTGGGGGCTCCAGATCTGTACACAGTATATGTGGAGATGTGGTGCTGAGGGATATGGTTTAGCACCAGCCTTGGTGGAATGTTTGGACTCTCCTTTTCTGACCCAAACGATTCTGTGGTTAAGATACTTCATATTCAATGTTTATTAGAGTATTTTCTTCAAGGATTTTAAAATGCTTCACAGTGAATTTTGGGTTTTTTTGGGCATGAAGCTGATTAATAACAACACAGCCATGCTGGAGAGAACTGGAGAAAATCAAACCACGGTCCTGCCACGCACTGTTGCTGGCAGGAGTTAATCAGATCTCAGTGAGAATCACAACTGAAGTAAAGGCACCCGGTTGGAAACACTAAATGCTTCCCATCTGCTCAGGTTTGCAGACTTTGTTTCTGTGTATGAAGACTCACTTTTTAAATAGGTGGCTTGAGAAATAGTCACAATGTTACAATGCCTGAGACACATCAGGACAGGCTTTGGTTTCGCACAGGGGCAGCATTCGCAGGAAATTCTGCACCTCAAGTCCATTTTTCCCCTAGTGCCAGTGGATGGGCAGAGTGATAATGTGTGTGTAAGTACTTTGATTGGGATCACATCAGTGTGAGACTCAGGGTGCACTGCCACGTGTTGGTGCCACTCAGCAGTGCTGTCAGATGGCAGCTAAGCAGGAGCAGGTATTTCACACAGCTGGTCACCAGAAAAGGGTCACTTGACTGGCTCTAAAAGCCCATGGCAGTCTCCTGTTGTGACAGGATTTTCTGTGGGAAGTATTTTAAGCAGAATGGGAAATTCTCGTTAGAAAGACAGAGAGAAAGAGAGCAGTGAGCACTGCCTGAGCCCATGGCCAGCTGAGATGTAAGGGTGCAGGGCACCTGCCAGTGGGCTGACTGCAGCTGGTGTCACCAGTCTTTGCTGCTGCAGCAGATCCATGCTGTACAACCAGACTGGGGGAACAGAATGAGAGAAAGGATCATGTTAGTGTTCCACATTTAAATGTTCCCCTTTGATGGGAGAAACTTGAGGTCAAAACCTTGCTTTAACAGATGTGTAACGATTTATGCAAAGCAGAAGCAGCCTCAGCAGAGAAGAGTAAGGCAGAGAGGTGCCAAGCAGAAGCCTGGAATAGCTCCTGTCTCAGTGGATGAAGTGGGTAAGATGGAGGAGGAGCAGGCAGCCAAAGGCAGAAATGCTCTCCACAGGGCCAAAGCAGAGTTTCATATCACTAAGAGAAACATGAAGAGTCTCGACTTTGTCCTGGTACAGAGAAAAGGAGGCTTCTAAATGCTGAAAATCTTCAGAGAGGGGAAAATGTTCCCCTGCTTCCCCACACCATTATTAGAAGCTCTTGGAGATGTGTGAAATAGCCAGGCTGCTGGAAGGAAGGAAACCAGAGCCTGAGGAGCCAACAGTGCTTGACAACAATCCTTCCCTTTAGAGAGAGCAGTGGCTCCTCCTTGGAGCCTTTGGCCTGTCTGAGTGAAGTGTAATTATTGCCACCTCCTGCTAACAGGGCAGTTACTGAAACGCACAGGAGTTAACTCCTGGCCTCAAGTTATTCAAGGGGTTCAGGCACTGCATGCCATGCTTGGGTACCATGCCAGCTCTTCATGTGCTGCTGGGGGCTGTCCTGGCGCTGCTCTGCGGGCAGTCAGTGCACACAGTGTGGGACAGGTACTGAAGAAATCTCTGTCCCACATGGCACATTTCTGTCAGCCTTGAGCACTCCTAAGCCCATTCACGTAGAAGAATACTTGCCTGTTTCTCTTTGTATTGCTTGAAAGATTCTGTCCATTTGTGAGTCCCCACTGGCTATTCAGCCTCAGCTTCACCATCTTCACACATTGCTAAGCTTATTTTTCCTCCATCTAAAGCCGTTCTCCGTGGGACAGTTTCCATAACTCGGGATAATTGATCATCTTGGTGGGTGAGGGTGCCTTAGAGAGAGCTGGAAGCGGTAGCTGCTTCACAGCACTTCTCCCAGTGGCACTTCAGGGACCTGGCAGGCTGTGCAGCTCACCACTGCCATGCTGGTGCCTGGCTAATGGCAGCAAGTGTTGTTGTGTGCTGCACGCCTTGCGTGCTGGCCTCTTGCTGGCAAGGGGTACGTAACCCCTCCTCAGTGCTCTACAGGTGCCTTCTGGGAGTCACAGCAGAGCGACCGCAAATTAGAAGTATTTGTGCATACCTGTAAAGGATGAAGCGAGTCCGTGCTGGCTGGAGAGCTCCCACAGTTAGTGGGCTGCATTGGATGGTTTAGAGCCAGACACAGGTCTGATGGATTTTCCCCGCACATGGCAGCACAACTTCAGGTGAGTGGTGCTGGAGCTCCCTCATTTTCCTGGGATCCTGTTCCTGCCAGCTCCACCACCAGCTTCTTACCTGCAGGGTAGGGTCAGCGTCTGGGAGGATAAGAGCTGTGTACAGGATGGGTTCCTGACAGCCTGCTTGTCCCTTTTGCAGACTATGAAGACAGCATTTGCGTGGTCTCCCCAGCACTTTGTAAGCAGTGTTGTCTTTCTGGAAACACTTCTGGAAACCTCACAGCTTGCTTCTGCCGCCCCTGTACCTGCTTTTCATTTCAGCGCACTGTGCAGCAGAACTAACTCTGCTGCTTTACCCCTGGCCAGCTCTTTTAAAGAGAAAGGTCTCATACTGTTACACTTGCAGATTTTTTTTCTCCTGAAGGCCCCGTCCGAAGGCCACTGAAGGTCAAAGGGACATTCCAAGCCGGTGTCAGTGATACAGCTCCATTTACTTCAGCTAATGTTGACAGTTTGCAGTAGATGATACCTCCTAATCTTTGCCTCAGAGAGAATTGTTTTTCCTATATATATGAGTAGTGTTAGATCGCATACCTGATGTTCATGGAGTATTGCCTTAAGTAGGTTAAGCTCCCCTCCTCTGTGCTGCTGCCTGTCCCAGCAATGCTCTTGTTTGGTTTCATTATGACATAATGGTGCCACCTGCAGACCAGAGCCCTGTAGAGGCGGCTCCAGAGAGTGCTCGGCAGGAATGCAAGTGTTAGCAAAGTGATGGCAGGGGTAACAGCAAGTCCGCCTTCGTGGAGGTCACTTGCTGTAACGAGTTCTCATTGCTCGTTGTTTTCCATAAATCCAAAAGTCTTCGCACTGGGGACTCGCTAGGGGCATCTGATAAAGCTCAGTGACACAATTCTCTGTGTGCTGGAACCGGCTAAAGCACTTCACTGCAGATGCCGGTCCCTGTGCACACATCACAGACAAGGAGGACTTGGACCCTGTAAACTGTGTGTGAACCCAAGAGTGCCATTTCTTGTTCTTATCAGGGTAGAATGAGAATCACTAAGAATTAATGTTGTTGGGTTTGGGTCCTCCTCAGCTGCCTGGTGGGATTTTCTCTTCTGTGCTTCCCTAGGGAAGTCTGTCTGCTAGTGCCAGAGGATGTCCAACAGCTGAGCCTTCTGTTATGAATTCTTTATTGTCATTACTTACACTGTGTGGGTTCTGACATGGGTTTTCTGTGCTTTTTCTTCCATCTCCGTTTTGCAATTTTAAAGACAGAGTCCATTTGTGCTTTGCATAGATGTCTGAAAACAGCATGAGCCTGCCATTTATGGCTTGATTTTTTTTCTCAATTACTTTGTCTTATGAGCAGCTTTCATGGGATGTCTGTTGGCTGGTTAGAATAGTCACTTTACTCTGCTCAAACATTCTTCTCTCTGGAGATTTCTTTTTCACTGAGCTGTGGCCACTGTTTCTTAGCCAGCCTATTGATACAGGCACATGTTTACTTAAAAGTCCCTGCTTGCTTTAATCATAGTGAGGTAAAGCAGCCACATTAGAAGGAAACAGAGGTTCTAATTACATTGAGTTAAATGTTTGGTTCTCCTTCTTCTTCCTCCATTGGTAATTATTTTAATGACAGCTTTGTAATTCACCTAGCAGAGTGATGAAGGAGCATCCACACCTACATCATTTTCCTGAATGCAAAGGAAGTTGCACATTAATCTAACAGAATGTTGACATTAAGGAATGAAGTACCAACTTGGATTTAACCAGACCTCTTTTTATTCACCCCCAGTAATTTGTTGCATAATTGTGGTCCTTTGTGCAATCTCAGTACTTGACTGCACATTCAGAGAAGGCACTTGGATATCTAAGCGCTATTACTTCCCCCGTTTGCCTGGGCTACAACCACAGAGCTCAGCTCCCGAAGGTCTGGCTTTAGAGTACCGGCTGCACTTGTTACTCAAGTTCTCGGTTTTTTCCACCCCCTGCATCTCTTGGCATTCTCCAAACACCTGAGCCCTCTGCTCCCCCAGCAGTAGCAGGCATTGCTGCCTTTGTTTCCTGGGCTTAACTGCCATAAAACATTGCAGCACCGCAGTCGTGCCAGAGTTCCCCCTTTGTTGGTAGTCCTGTTCAGCCTGGGGTGTGTTGGTAGGCAGTGCTAGCCAGAGAGCCAGCACACTGAAACAGGCAGGCTTTGTTTTTACAGTTGGCAAGCAATCAGCCGCTTTCTGTCATTCCATCTCATGCACCCTGGAATCTGATTTGAAAGGTAGAGAGGGAAGCAGAAAATGGGCAGATGTGTGCAGGTGTTTCTTCATTTTATTTCTCTGAACTGTGGTGCCATGGCAGCGTGGGTATTTTTAGTTGCTCTTCACAGCTTAGTCATCTTCAATAACACCAAGAGTCCAGACCTAGATTTTCTGGTGGCAGTACTAGAAGCAGTGAAGGTCTTGGGTCTCAGTTGCTTTCAGCACAATGGTCTTACTCATGAAGCTTCATCTGCTGTGCTTTGGCTCCATCTCTGGAGGGAACGGTGGCAGGTGCTGGGGAGCACAGAATCTGTGCAGGGCAGGAAGCTTTGTAATACCTTGTTACATCCTGAACTGCAGGGGCTGGTGAGATGTAGAAATTTAATTGCTTGTGCTGGAATGAGGCCAGCAAACAGGGTCATTTTTCTTGTCCTCTGAAGAAGTGCTTTGGCACATCTCCGGTGGAGCTGCAGCAGAAAATTTTGCAGCAGTTTTTGATCCCTGAATTGGGAGGGCCTTTGCTGTGCTGAAACTCACCCTGTGAGCCTTTACCTGAGGGTTTGCTCAAATGGCACCAATGCCATTCTCAGACCAGCCCAGGGTGTCTGGCTTCACTGGTGTCCTTTGCCAAAATCTTGACTCTCTGGGATTAGGGCAAAGGTGCTTCTCTGCCACCTTCTTCATATGCTGCTGATGGCAGCTATCAGTCTCTTCATTTGGTGTTAATTTTTATTGGCTTGTCTTGAAGGAAGAAGGGAGTTGTAGAAATGGAAATCCCAGAGATGAACTTGATACTAAACAATATTACCTTCCATTGTCACTGGCAAACATACCAGGAAGCAGAATCTGACTGCATTTCTTTGCTTCAGATCTTAATGTTGGGCTTCTCACCATGGGTTCTGGATGTTCTGAGCTCTTCTGCTGCGTTGTGTCAAATGTTTTTTAGTACCAAACTTTGAGCCTTGGATTAGTTAACAACAAAGTGCTCAGAAGCGAGAAACAGGATAAGCACAGCAACTCTTCAAAAGAAAGACATAATTTCACAGATGCTGATGTGCATCTGTTCATAGGTGGTTCAGAAGAGGGAGGGAGACAAAGTTACTGCAATAAATGACTGTTTGCACATCCTTTGCTTTCCCCCTCACCCTCCCCCCCCTCAAAAAAGAAAACAAACAAAAAAACCACCGAAAAAGTCACTATAGTAATTTAAGGCAGCTACTTTCTGAAGCATTCTACAGGCAGCAGAGTGTTTGTCTCTTCAGTTACACTCACAGAAGGCTGTCAGATGCCTTCTCTTAGTTCCAGTCCAGTAGCTGACGTTCCTAATGAGTCAGTGTTGACCCAGCATCGCGTTTCCTTGCTCAAGAAGCAGGGAGGGGTTCAGATAAAGCAAGAGTAAAGCATTATTTTTGTACTGTATATGTGAGGCTGTGTGTTATACTGCATATGCACTGTGGTTTATAGATATAGTCTATATTCTTTACATTAAGATAGAACTATAACATGTTATAGCATATACATGGGTATTCCACAGCATCTCATCTTCTCTGTGGAGGATGAACCTGCCCCACCTAGATGCTGTAACAAAGCTCTCAATGACTTTGTTAGGCTTAGATTTTCATCAAGTTTCTACATCATCTCACTCATGTGGGAACCTCAGTGGTTCTACTTTTCATGGCATGTTTTGTACCACAGCTTTCTCCCTCCTATGCCCCTGTCTTTACAAAATGTTCTTTCTGGAGAGGCTGCTGAGCTCACCTCATCTGTGTATCTCTGTACCCTCAGCTTTGCCAAGCATGAATAACCAGGGTGCTGGGCACCTTGGATCCCCAGCCTGTTTGTCCCTGGCTCCCAAGAGATGTTACCTAGCTGGCAAGCTCAGAAGCATCCTGTTCATGCCATGTGCCCCCGTGAGGTCTCTCACATTTCTACCCTACTGCAGATGTAAGGGAAAGAGATAAGCCAGGCACTACAGAGCAGCTGATGAGAATTCACAGTTTAGGAGAACATCTCTTAAACACTTCAGTGAGTACAGGGAAATGCACACAGGGAAGGAGTTCTGTAGATTTAGACAGGCGAAGTAATCTGTCAGAGTCATCTTCACCCAGTACAAGAATAAAAGCCAGAAACTAGGCTGCTGTGTGTGCAAACCCCCAAATGCGAGCAGTTACATAAGCAGTATGCTCTTTGTTAGCAGTGTTACTGCCCCGCAGCTTGGGCTTGTTCATGAGCTTCTGAGGAAGAGGAAGATGCCTGCTCTTTAGCCAAGACGATCCATGGCACAATCTTCACTTGACTCTCCCTGCACATCTCCCATGATGTGCTGAGCTGGTGCAGGGTTCTAGGTTCTTCAAGTAGATGCTTTCAGCAGCTGCACAGGATTCATTCAACATTCACCACCAAATACAGCACAGCAGATAAAGTAACTGTCCAGAAAAATGACCTAAAAACAGTGCTGAAAAAGGCCTGCTGGAGGTTCTGGAGCATGCAATCTGTGCACTGGTCAGGAGGAGGCATGTGGAGAGTCTACCTTGCAGCAGCATGTCTGTGTGGAGATACCAGCTGAGGGGGAGAACATCTGCACCTGAGGATGGCTGCTATGCCAAGTGCAAAGTGTTCAATAGCAGTTTCCTAAGGATGGATGTAACAGATTAGTACGTGGGTGTGAGGTAAGGAACTGTGACCTTTGTGCTTAGACCCTTACACTTCCATGCAGCTTAGGTTAACCTTTCCCTGTGTCCTTCCGTGTCACTTCAGCCATGGCAGCTCTAGCAGCCTGTGCTTCATCTCCACAGCTGCGTGTTTCATCTCTTCGCTTTCCGCAGGAGACATGGGCTCAAATACGGTTTGTGTGAACATTTAGAATTGCTTCACATTTCTTACATGATTGCTTGTCCACTTTGTACTTAAAACTTTCCACATTTGAAACCTCTGTTGTCTCAGCTTTCTAAATAGCCTGCAGCCGGGAAGACCCACTTGTGATGTTTGTGCTGTGGTATTGTCAGTGACTGCCATGCCCTGTTTAGTGCTGGTTTGCCAAGTCATTCTTTTGGAAGGATACCCCAGAGACAGGTAATTAACTCCCCCAGAGAGTGGCAACAGCATAATTGGTGACTGCACATAGCACTCATTACAGTTACAAATGGCGTGTGGGGACAAACTCATGCTGCTCTGGGGAAGAGGAGCGCTTTGTACTTCTGCCAAATATTACCTTTCTCCTTCTGTGCTCCACACGGAAGGCAGTGGCTGATTCTTATCTGTTGACTTTCACAGTGCAAGGTAAAGCTGATGAGGTTTTTTTAGGAACTGAGAGTAGGTGATGGGAGCTGGGTAGAATCTCGTTCAGACAGAGAGCTTTTTGATACCCACCCATGAACCGTGATAAATGTCCGTGCTCTGTCTGCAGCATTGTGCTAGTTCGGAGCTAGCTAGAATGTTTTGGTGAGAATGATTGGGTGATTTCCAAAGTGGGGGTGGTGGGTAATACCCAAACCATCACAAGCATCTCCAGGAGGCACATCAGAGAGGTCTGTCAATGAGCAATGCCTTGCTTTGATGTGCAGGGGCTGGCTAGCTGATGAGCAGAAATCTCAGATCCACGTTGGTAATGAGAGGAGACACTGCTGGGTCAGTGCTCAAGTTTACCACCTTGCACCGCGTTACTTTTGCACAGGGCCAGAACAGACTGGGGACAATCAGGAGGCATGCTCAGAGAAAACCACCTGAGACATATTTGCTATCTCCAGCCAGCAGTGTTTTGCTCTTGATTCTGTGTTTATCAGAACACGTGAAAAAGCTGCATGCTCTGGTTTGGACTGTTGGGCAAAAGACATAGACTCAAAAACTGGAGTCTCATCAACTGGGGTGGAAAGTTACCACTTCGTATTGCTTTTTCTCCTTTCTTGGACAGCCAAGTCTTCATAAGCACAGGCAGGACACTGAAAAGTTGTCCCATTTCTGTGTTGTATATTCAGTTGCTAGGGGTGTTTTGGATAAGGCATTGCAAAGAAAGAAGTGCTGTGACTAATGTGGGGTTCTTTGACCCTAACACAGAGTGGAGTTTCTGGAACATGTAAAGGCAGGCACCACAACTGCACAGACCTTCTTGTTAGGCCAGAGTGCAGATGGACATGTGTACTCTGAACCTGAGCAGCAACAGCACAGTGTCTTGTGTGTATATGGCTGTATACATATGTGCCCTGAGGGGTCTGTGGCAATAAACCTGGCAGTGACTGCAGAGCAGAAGCTTGCTTACGATCTCACCATCAAACCCTGCAAAGTCATTTAAAGTCCAGTTACAGTTTTCCCTCAAGTGACTTACTGCAGCATATTTCTCTTCCAGAGGAATATCATTGGGGCTCATTATTCAGCATTGAGCAGGCTGTGTTTGAGGTTCCTAAGCACTCCTGATACAAATGAGGGTACACAGGCAAGCAGCTCTGGGTTTAAGTAACTGGTTGTGAAAGGACTCTGGTTGTTCTTAGGTGCTGTGAGCTGTCGGGAAGAGGCAGCATGCAGAAGAGACTTCCTGTCATTGCAGAGCCACTGCGTACAGGCTCACGTCTCCAGGGGTGCTGCAGAGACTGGCTGGGTGACAGCAGTGGCTCTGCCAATGGTTCTTGCATCCATCTGGTGGGGTATGGAATGGGATCAGGCTGGTGCTGTGTCGTGGCTGTCAATGAAATATGACTTGCTCGCTCTGTTCTGGAGTCTGAGGACCTGCCACTTTTTTGTAGAAAACCAAGAGTTTTCATTCCTTTCGCTGTTCTCTTCCAAGTAGGCAATTTTAAAATCAGCCTTCCCATGTGTTTAGAGCCACAGGAGGATTACTTTTGTGTTCTGGCTGCGTCTTGGGTGCTGTGCTTACTGCAATGCGGTGAAGGGAATGCCAAACCACTTACCATTGTCTAAGTGACAGCTATCAATGGCTGTCTGTCTCAAGCCTCCTTCAACAGGCAAAAGGTCTGAGTCTGGTACAACCCTGCCAACTTTTAAGATATCAGTTACCACCATCTCTGTACAGAAGGCACAAAGGGATTGGTGAAATCCTGGTGCTCACTGAAAGGCTAATCCAGTCCCTTCTGCTGAAAGTGGAGTCAGTTACAGCAGTTACTGTGTCCTCTTGCATTTTAAACATAGAGTCATAGAATCAGCCAGGTTGGAAGAGACCTCCAAGCTCATCCAGTACAACCTAGCACCCAGCCCTATCCAGTGAATCAGACCATGGCACTAAGTGCCTCATCCAGTCTTTTCTTGAACATCTCCAGGGGTGGCGACTCCACCACCTCCCTGGGCAGCCCATTCCAATGCCAATCACTCTCTCTCCATTCCCTCTGCCCAAAGGTACTGTATATAAAGTTCACTCATTGTGACAACCTAACAGGAACAAATCACTTGAAGCATTTTCCCTGAGGGGAAATAATCTCAGTACCCACCCCCAACAGAGGCATGCTTGCAGTGCTCAGCCTTTTGGCTCACTCTTTTCTGCTTTGCCTCCCCAGTGCATCGTTTGGGACTGGGATTCCAACGGCAAGCACGACTTCATTGGAGAATTTAGCTCTACTTTCAAGGAAATGAGAGGAGCTATGGAGGGACGACAGGTAAGTGGACAATTGCCCAAGCAGTCCCAGTTCATAAGATCCATAAAGCAGCATTCCCCAGGCGATCCTGCAGTAGAGCAAGGGATGTTGCCTCGTTGTTGCTCATCAGTGAGGTGCTGTGCTGATCTCTCCCATAGGTTTTACTGGTATCCAAAAATGCAAAAAGCTTTCTCAGTGTCCGCACCTGAAGCTCTTAGAGTCTTTTCCAGTCCGCAGGCTGCAGACATTTGTTTCTTTCTGCTCAGATTTGTTTCCTCTGGACCCAAGCATGAGACTTCTCTAACGTGCTGAGCTGTTAGAGCAAAGCAGGTGCTCTGTCTGGGTATTGAGAGCAGTCGCCTGCCGCCCTGGGGGCGCTCACTGGGTGAGGGCTGCTCTCCATCCTTCTCTATTTCTCATGGGCTGCTGTCATGGCTGCCAGCTCTATCTGAACCCAGCACAATGAAACTCATCTATTTTCTAAATATTACAGTCCTAGGGGAAAATGAAATTGTTAACTTCTTAATAATTCACTTCCTTGTGTCAGCCTGATCTTTTCAAATTGAATTGGATGGTACTTACTAGATATGATAAATAATTTGGCGTATCTAATTCCAGAAATTGTCATCTGCCGTTATTACTTACTCCTAAAGGTGCTGGTTTTGATGAATTCTCTAGGGAGAGCTGAAAATACTGGCTTTTAATCTGCTGGTAACTTGTGTTCACTGCTTCATGGAAATCTCAAAAGCAAACACAGACGCCTGATAAGCTTCATTTGGGCTTTACAGTGAGGGTCTGCGGGTAATGCTCTAATAGAAAGCTAACAAAGAGTCAGAAGTTGTTTAACAAATGCTGAGCAGTCTGGGTCTGGCTGTTCCATAGGCCAAGAAGCTTTTTGATTCTTCAAGACATTTTCTGTTGATGTTCTTAACCTGGGTTGTAGAAAGTGTTGCTCACATGTGTCAATCCTGTTGGTATGTCTCAGTCACACAAACCCCTTGTAAAGACCTTCTGGGCAGACCCTGAGTGTAAGTGAAACTCTGGTTTGTTCTGTCAAACTCAGACCACTGAAACGTAAACCAAACTGAACTCGAGTGGAAATAAAACCTACCGAAGAGGTAAACAGATGCCGTGAGTCAGATGAACAGTGATGTGACACTGCTGACAGTCCAGTCTGCCTGAAGAGGCAGATTCCAGAGTGAATGGCACAGACAAGTCCACTGATGTGACAGCACCCCAGTTTTGCAGCAAGTAGCAGTGGCTGGGAAAGGGCTTATGTGGGATTGGTGAAGGTGTTTGTGGTATCAGTGTCTCCAGGAGAGTGTCACAGCCATTCCCAAACAGACAGCATGTTGGCCAAGGCAGGAGACTTGCAGAGTGGAGTGCCAGGAGCGGCTGTGAAGGATAAACTCTGTGTTCTTGATGGTGATGGAGAGATAATGTGGTGTAGCTGCTTCTCCACAGCTGAAAAGGAGTGATTCCTAGGAGAGCTGGTTGGTCTTTGGTCAGTGGTACAAATGAAATTAATAGATGTTGTTTAAGAGGACTTCCTGATGATGAGCAAGCTCAGGAGAACAGCTTGGTGCGTGTGTTTCCGTTCCACCCTGACGGCCCTGCTGGATGCTGACAGCCTGTTTTCATGCTGACCGCCAGCGACAAACAGCACACAGGCATCCTGGTGCTCAGTGCGTGTCTGAAGCAGGCGTTTCTAAAGCTTCTAGTCAACATTGTCCACCGTTCCAGAATTCATTGTTTACTCCTTCACCCTAACCTGGCCACAGTAAAACACAATAAAAACAATGCTATCCCTGCCTGTGGCAGGTGTTTTGTCCTAGTGAAATAGAGGTAACTAGCTGGAGCTGGTTGTGTGCCTAGGATTTGTCCCAAATGTATGTGTGAGAGATATCTTTACTAGGTGTGTGCAGGGCAGCTTTAGAAAGGGTTCTCATTAATGTATCAGACACTTGAAAACAAGAATAGGAAAGCTTCGGTATTAAAGCTTTTCTAGCTGAAACCCTCTCATGAGGAAAAAAAAAAGCAATGTAGGCAGTAAAGCCAAAGGGATCTGAGGGAGAAAAGTAATGGAAATCGAGAGGAGCAGCTGGAAACGCATGCAGCACAGGGGTTACGTCAGGGCAGAAGCCGTTCCTGTGTTACCTAACTGTAGCCGTGTCTGTGCACACCACAGTGGAGAGGGGAGCAGGGAGCTGTGCTGCGCCGAGCACCTCCACAGGCATGCCCGCAAACTCGTGGTGTTGTTACGGGGGTGAGGAGGGCTGCTGAGGGTAGCCAAGCTGGGGTCCCCCATTTGCCCGGATACCTGACTGTGGCCCTCACTTGGGACCTTTGCATCAGGAAGCTCTTTAGATAACTGCACGGATGAGACCTTTAAGCCTTTGGTAATGGACCAAGGAGTTTATTGACACCAATGGACAATTCCACGTCTAGCTTTGGCAGGAGACAGTCAAATTCATCCGGGGCTGTCTGCAAGATCATCAGCTGCTGCTGACCTCAGAGAGGGTAGCAGGGGCCTCAGAGGAGTGTGCAGCCATGTCAGGCACCTGCCACATCCATGAGATCTGGAGCCTCGGGAGCGCGGGCAAGGCGAGGGGGCCTTGACTGAGGACACAAGAAATGCTTTCATGTTTACTTCATTCCCCAGGTTCATGTTTCCTCTGATAGTGATTAAAAGCTGCTCTTCTGCCTTGGTGGACATCTTTATGGTCCAAAAGAAGAAAAAGACCCCTCTGTCCCCTTGGCAGAAGGGATGGTGGGTGTAAAGCAGTGTCTCTGCAGGAGGAGTTCAAAGTGACTTGCCTGTCCTGAGGCCTCAGAAAGAGGTTGTGCTGCCTGCTGTCAGTGGGTTGCTGTGCCATGTCCATCAACCCTTTTGTCACAAGCTATGCCAGTTGTTGCAGCAGCTCTGCCTAAGGGAAAGAGAGAGACAAGAGAATTGTAGGGGAGCAAAGGGAACACACTAATGGTCACCAGAGCTTCCTGTAGTGCTCTTGCCTTTTCTCACAAGACTACTTGATGTGCAGCCATGTCCCAGGGACAGCAACTGCTCCAAATCACAATTTCTCTTTCCGTAGGGTACAGGCCATTCTCTTGACACCTTGATTTCTTTCTCTGAATAGCTCGTGCTATTGGTAATGCAGTTTTGGTTCTGCAGTGGCAGCGAGTCACCTCTGCTCTCCTTTGCTGCTGTGTGGCATGGGTGGTTGCATCCTTTGCTCTTCTGAAAGTTTGGTAAGGGAAGAGGCGAAGACATTTAGGATGGCAGCATCTCTACTGCAAAGAGTAACATCTCCCTGCGTAGCTGAGAACAAGTGCATATGGAGGATTTCCCCTGAACATGTGTGCCTATGTCTGTCTTCTTAGGTGGAAAATCCATTTCTTGAGACAAATAATTGAGCTGTAGGCAAACTAGGAGAGTAAGCAGATGTGCTTCCTGCAGAACATTTTTTCTTTGCCCGTTCTTCACTCTGTCATCTGTCTCCAGTAACCAGTGTCCTTAGCAGTCTGTCCAAAAGCAGAAGAGAGCAGAACATCTGAAGTTGAAACCAGTAAGACTCTGGGAGCTGTTACACTAGGACAAGGCAAGGTATTTCAGGACAAGGCAGGACTCTTTGCTGTAAAACTGCTTGTAAAGAGAGCCAATCACTTCCAGATGTTCTCAGGGATAATTTTCACACGTACCAGGAATCAGTTAACTACATCTTTGTACACTTGCTAGTGATTTTGTTAGCCTTTTCTTTTACTTACAGGAGGAACTATTGTTGTTTTTCAGGAGAGAGCAAGGTGATCTCTGATCAGAGTTTCTCCAGTCATGGCTGTAATACAAACCCCCCATGTTACTGTGTAGGCAGGTTTATAGTTCATACAGTGCAGCAGCTTGTTTTCCTGCAGTATTTTCACTTTCATTAAGTCTCCTTTTTTTCTTCTATTAAATGGTCTCAAAATATCCTCAGTCTTGTTTATCTGACACTGGATCTGCAGGAGAGGAAGATGACAGCACATGAGTCTGGAGAGCTGTCGTACACACGAGACAAATATTTGCCCTAAGCCTTTTTCTGTGAAGATTATTCTCTGCATTGTTAATGGTTTTCATTTTTTTCTTCCATGTGCGCCATTGTTTGATAGGATTTATTCAGCTGTGGAGCTCAGAGCCTTTTTTGTTTTGTGAATTACTCCATCTTGTACAGAAGTTTTCCTTCAAGCAGTGGCTGCTCTTTTTCACAGGTGCAATGGGAATGCATCAACCCCAAGTACAAAGCAAAAAAGAAGAATTACAAGAACTCAGGCATTGTCATCCTGAACCAGTGCAAGGTAAATAAGTGTTTTGCTCTTTGACTGTCTCTTTGCGAAGCTCTCAGTGATGGATTTTAGTCATGTTTGGAAACACAGACAACAAAGTGGAACTACCTGTAGGGTAGCAAATAATCAACTGTCTGCGGGATCATTGTGGTTTAACCTCAGCTGCCAGCTCAGCGCCAGGCAGCCACTTCTTCACTCCCTCCAGTGCAATGGGGGAGAGAATCAGAAGAGTGAAAGTGAGAAATCTCGTGGCTTGTCTCAAACCCAGTTTAATGGGTAAAGGAAAGGCTGCAGGTGCAAGCAAAGCAGAAGGAGGAATTAATTTGTTGCTTCCCAGTGGCAGGCAGGTGTTCGGCCGTCTCTAAGAGCCCGGCTCCACCACAAGTAACAGTGACTTGGGAAGACGAACACCATCATTCCAAGCGTCCCTTCCTTCCTCCTTCCCCCCCTCCCTTTTTAGTGCTGAGCGTGGTGTCCCATGGTCTGGAATTTGGTCAGTTGCTGTCCCAGCTGTGTCCCCCCTACCATTCTGTGCACCTGCAGCCTGCCCACAGTGCGGCAGAGAGACAAAGAAGCCCCTGAGTGTGTAAGTGCTGCTTCGCCACTGTCAGCAGCAGGTGAAGCAGCCCTGTGTTGTCAAACTGCTCTCGTCACGAATCCGGAACGTGAGCCCATGCCAGCTGCAGTGAGGAAAACCAGATCCACCCCGGCCAAAACCAGGACGCTGCTCCACCGCACAGAGGCATCCCACAAGTAAGCTGCCTGTGCTCAGCTCTCCTGTTTCTCTTGCACTGTCCCTGCTGCTCTGCCACAGAGTAGGCAGTCCTAGGTGCTTACACCTACACGATGGCCAGCTGGCTTTTTCTGTGGTTCCCTTGAACACTTCCGTCACGTCTATGCAAAACTCTTGTTCCTCCTAAACCGATAGCAAAATTGCCGTTCATGTCCCACTGGGAAGGAGCAGAGCTAGGTCCTGCTTCCGCTGTGAATCTTCCTTTCATTCATCTTGGAAGTTTGGTATGTTCCTGTTTCAAACTACATTGGACACCTTCTTCCTTATTTCTAGCTGGTTGCTTTCCTCCTTGCAGTTAACAGAGTTCTCACATGTTCCAGCAGTGTGCAGCTGTGCTGACTGTCTTGCTTTCTTGTCTGCAGATCCACAAGATGCACTCGTTCCTAGATTATATCATGGGAGGCTGCCAAATACAGTTTACAGTAAGTGCTGTGCGTCCCTAAGTTGCTTTTAAAACAGGGAATCCTCTCAGACACTGTTCCCTTCTGTCACGGGGAGATGGTTCTCACATATCATTCGCTGGTCAATTATTAAGGTCATCTTGCAAAACGTATTAAGCCCAGAAAATAAAACTGTGCTGCTGCATTAAGATTTGTCTTCTTTTGCTTTTGGGTTTTACAGCAGTAACAATCACATAGCAAAAAGTAAGGACAACTTCATAGAGGGCTGAGAAGCTTAAGGTGGTGCAGTCACACCAGTTCCAGCTGAGCTACAGTGGGTCCCCCCTGAGCTGACTGTCCTTTGGCTTTGGAGCCTGGTTTGTGCACAAGAATTCCCTCTTGCTGGAACTGTGTCACAGTGGGGAATTTCATCTCACTTGCCTTTAGCCACTTAAATGTTAGACATCCTGGTCATCAGCCCTGTGGGCAAGTCTTCCTCTCCAGAATGAGCCTTCTACCACAGCGCTCTGGGTCCCCTCCAGTGGTACTATACAGAAAGCCATCGGTTGAGAGCCCAGCCAGGGAGCTTTCTCTGCTGGTCTGGGTGAATGCCAAGGTAGCTAGCACGGTTTGCTTCCTCACCAGCGGCACCAGTCCCCAGTGACAGCAGCACAGACTGGTGGTGAGCCGGGCTGCTGTTTCCAGAAACATGCCCGCGGTTGTCCTGCAGGCGCTGGACGCACATGCTGCAGCCTGTAGGGAGATCCCTCTGCTCCCTTTCGCTTCCTGCAGCCGTCAGAGGAACCCCTTTTCACGTGGTCCCAGTCTGGTGAATTTCACCTCACCAGATTTCCATTTCTTTAAACTGGAATGGGTCTGGAATGGTTTGCGGCTCTCGCGGCGCATGTTGTTGTTGCTGTGTGAGCGTTAATGACATTTCTGAGGAGCTCCTGCTATGTGCAGGCAGTGTGACACAAGTGTGCTTTGAAAGAGCGCTTGCCGAGGGAGGGACACTGGAATGCCAAGCATCTATTTGATCACAGAAAGCCGTAGTACGATGTACTTGTTAATGAAGGCTTTGGTGACATTGTGCTGTGTGTTCTTGGGACACTTCGTGAATCTGTTGTAAGAGCAGAGTTTGCAGTTAGCAAGAATGCCTTTGGAAAAAGGAAGCAAACTCATCCTTCACTTAAACTATTTATTGAGAAGCTGTCATCTGCAGAGATCAGTAGCACTCCTGCCACCGCTATTTTGGTCCGGTGCTTATTGCAGACCCTTGTACCTCTTTATCAGATGCGTTCCCTGCCTCAGAAGCCGTGTTCAGAAGCTGGCAGTGCAAAGGCTCAGGGCATCAGAAGATACTCTCATCACTTCAGGAAATAATGCAGCAGAAAAGATGTGGAGCACCCACAGAAGGAATTGTAGCAGGAAAAGGTGTTGGACAGATTCTCTCAGGCAGGTGATGATGCATTGCTGACAGATCGAGCAGGAGGTCCAAGCTATGCAGTGTGTTTGCAGTGCAGTGAAAATGTCCCTTGTATGAGGCTGAGGAAGAAAGCAGTGAGAGTGCAGCCAGTGCACTGGAACTGCTGCAGTGAAAGGTACACTGAGAAAAATCCAGTGTCTGCACTGCAGTCAGGATTCCTGCTTTGCTGCCCACGAGATTAGCTCAGGTGTGGTATCAGCCTAGGTTTTGTGCCGTATTCCAGATCCTCATCCTGCGTGTGCACAAGGTGCTGGCGCTGCTGGCAGTGCCAGAAGGGCAGAGCTCTGCGTTGTTATGTTGGAATTGTAACAGCAGTCCCTCCCTTCGGGACTCGAGCAGAGTCAAACACATTGCTTCCATAAAAGCTTCGTATTTTTTGCATATCACCAGATCTTTACTACAAGGACCATTTCCAACAAGAGGGCTTGTTCTGGGAAGGGTTTTTAATTTTCCAGGCCCTAGCCACAGCCTTTTTTTCTGAGCTCACGACACCCACTGCTTATTCTTACTGCTCTTGTTCTCAGGTAAGAAGCATTTAGCCATGACTAACAGACACAAAGGAAGACCTGTCCAGTGCTGTCTGATGTGTCCCCTGAGGCTTGCTAGTGTCTATTTAAGATTATCAGTAAAGATGCCTACTTTTAACAATTTTGCAGGAGTGTCCTTTGCTCCTCTGTCATTCAGAGACATTTTGCACTTTGTATAATCAGAACAATAAATCCAGATTAAATTCTTGTCAGAGAAAACAGACATCTCTTTTCAGAAGTGTCTCAGATTCGTTACAAGTGTCCCAAAACTCAGCTAACACATATAGGGATCTGTGGCTTTAGCTTTGGTTCCACAAACCACTGGAGTTTCTTTCTTTCTCATACCTGAGAAGGTTCCCTTGATTTCTCCAGATAAAATCAAGCTGTCTTTTTTGGGAAAAGGTCTGTGTGGGAAGCAGGCTGCTCAGTGATGAGCAGCAGGTAGGGAGGTGGAGGTAAAAGACAGTGCAGGCTGCTGTCTCCTGACTGCTGTGAGGGGAGCTGGCATTTTTTAAAGGGAGAATGAAATTTAGTTCCCTTTAATTGCTTAGCTGCCTAAATCAGTTTTCCCTGTGGCAGGCAGAGGCTCTGTCTCGGAGGCTGCTTGTAGAGGCAACTCTGGGACTTCAGAGTTCTTTTTGCAGCCTTCAGCAAGGGCCCAGCCTGTCAGCTGCACTGTGGAAGTGAAAATGGAGCTTTGTGTTTTGGAGGAGGGAGCTGGACACACTGGTAACCATATTGGTACAGGGCTTAGGGGCAATGGGTGGAAGCTGAGGCATAGGAAGTTTCATTTAAACATGATGAGGAATTTTTTCCCTGTGAGGGTGACAGAACACTGGAGCAGGCTGCCCAGGGGAGTTGTGGAGTCTCCCTCTCTGGAGATAGTCAAAACCTGCCTGGATGTGTTCCTGTGTCATCTGGTATAGGAGATCCTGCTCTGGCAGGGAGGTTGGACTGGTTGAGCTTTGGAGGTCCCTTCCAGCCCCTGGCATTCTATGATTCTGTGTAATTCCTGGAAGGCAGCATCAGAAGCTCAGCAGAGGACTTGCCGGTCACTGGGAGACACATGCTAGAGCCTGTCTGCAGTGAGAGCTGTAAAGGGTGTTTTGAAAGCGAGAGAGGCGTTTTCAGAGCATTCAGTGGTACTTGGCTCCTGTGTTGAAGCTTTCCACAGTCTTCCCTAAGCCTTTGCAATGCGAAACACTGCGCAAGACTCAAACTTTGGTTTTACCCTGCAGCTCACCTCTTAGCTCCTTATTATCTGTGGAATTGAGAGGGCTCATTAGTTAATGCTTTAGTTAATGCTTTCTGGGTACGAAGCACCAGATAGGCAGTATCTGCTGTTATTACTACAGCCGCAGTAAGATTTCAGATAGCTAAGGGTTGTCCCTAACTGCAGTTTTAATTTATGGTTTGAGTAGGGTGTTTGACTCTTGGGAGGTTTCTGTTGCAGAGCTTTTACATCCTGAGTTATCACCTGGGCTGGAATAATTTAAATAGAGAAGCTAGAGGTAGCAGATTTGATTCATTTGTACCCGAACGTCATTTTCCACACCTGACAATAATGCAGTTCATTTTGTCCCTGGTTGTGCCGGTTTAGCAGCTCTTATTTCCTAAGTGATCGTTGGCTTTTGGACACCTTTATCGATAGTACAAAGGATGACCTTTGCTTTGTGGCTGCGGTTGTGGCGGAGACCGTGGCGGCTGTGGGTGCGGGTGTGCCCCAGCAGCTCTGCAGGACGCCGACCTCCCTTCTCCTGCAGGTAGCTATCGACTTCACCGCCTCCAACGGCGATCCGCGCAACAGCTGCTCGCTGCACTACATCCACCCCTACCAGCCCAACGAGTACCTGAAAGCCCTGGTAGCTGTCGGGGAGATCTGCCAGGACTATGACAGGTAAATCGCCACCCCGGGTAACACAGTTGTCTTCAGAAAGTGTTTTCTCAATATGAGATCGACGGCTGCCTACTGCCAGCTGTGCTGGCTCCCTGTTCAGTCACTTAAGTCTGCCTGCACACACTTCTGGGAGTGGCACTAGGCTTAGGTTAGCTTCGGAGTCACAAGAGACCTGCTTCTGGGCTGGCACATCAAGGTTCAGGCTTGTGTTCAGATGCGGAAGCTGCCTGTTGGAGTGCACGTTTTGTGAGAGTTAACCCTGCAGCCTGCTCTGTGACACGCTGCCTTGGCTGAGCAAATCCACGCCCTGTGTACCTGCTCAGAACCGAGGAGCCTGCAGAGCAGTGTTCCCCTAGGTGCTGTGCTTGGAACAGAATTGGTAGTTGCCTGAACTGTTTAGTGGCCGTGGCTGTTCTCAGAAGTAAAGAAAGGTGTGGCCCTTGCCAGTGTTCTCCTGTAAGATGTTACTGCTTCTTGAAAGTAAGCAGTGAAAGGAGGTGGCAATGTGTACACACAGCAGGGCTTGCAATAAATAAACAGATGCACCGCACTGGACCAAATGTGTTAGGATTGCATGCTGCTGATTTCAGGTCAGCTGCCTGCTTCTCTCAAAGTCACGGTGCGTTATTAATTACCAAGCGCACTTGCTGGAGGTGCTCTTTCTGTGTGGTGAGGCAGAGTGTCTCACAGCCACTCTTTGTACTCCCTGCAGGTGTGCAGACACCCCACTCACCACTTTGCCCAGTGCAAATGGCAGAGCTCAGAACACCACCACTACTTCCAGTTAGATCTGAACTGTACTCTGTAACTTGTGGAGTGACTTGTAACGTGCAAACCACAGTACCAATTAGCTTGCTCAGAGGCACTTCCCTTTGCATGGTAATGAAACGAATTCTCAAAGAAGAATGCTGAAAACGCTGCTCTGAGACAGTCTCTGTAAGAATTTGTTGGTCAAGCTTAGGCAATGAATCTGAGAAAATCACTGACAATTCCTCAGTGATTATCCAGTAATTAAATAATGACTAGCAGTAAGTCTGAGAATTAATGTTCTTTAAAGCAGGGAAAGGAATGAAAAGGGCTGGTGTATGCAGACAGATTTTTGTATTTTATCACTCATGATCTGTTTTTCAAAGACACAGTGGTTAAGTGGCACAGTCCCTGGTGTACAGAGATACTGATCCCAAACCAGGATTCTTCTCTCAATATCGCACATTCCAATCAGTACAAAAAATAATGGCCAGTCGTTTCTTCAATGGAGTCGTCAGCATCATTCAGCCCCATTGTGCTGCAGCAAATGCATGCGAATGCTAATCAGCAGAGCTAAGGCTGTCAGCTGTGGGCTGCACAGCAGCCATCTTCTCTTCCTAGGGCAGTGTCCCCTTTCTAGCATCTGCTTGGCCTGTGCCACTCTCTGTGCCAGTGGCCATGCAGCATGGCCTGTGCTTTCTAAGCAAAAGGTCAAGTGGGGACTTTTGCTTTGTACTTGTATGCTTTCAGTCCAGCAAACTGGGAATGAGAATTCACCATTTCTCCAAAGGAGAGTTCAGGAGGAGCAAACAAACCTTCACACAGAATAATCCACAGGTTCTGTATAGGAGTTCTTTTTGTGTTTAGTTGCAGCCTTGAGATGTGTCAGCACTCAGAACTCTTCTGTGTCAACAACTCTTAAAAAACAGCCTCCAAGGCAGTAAAAATCCAAAATGTGCCACAGAGCTAGTCCTGCCCCAGTGAGCCCATTTGTGCTTCAAGGACCAGAGCAGGATTTCTGTCTCCAGCCAGAGTGGAAAGAGAGGCATCTGCTGCACATCAGGTCTGCCTAGGGCCAGGTGTCATCACTGACACTGGGACTGATCTTGAGTGAGATTCAAACAGGAGAGCACAAAGGTGTCCAGGGCCTCTCATCCGAACTCTTACAATTCATACCCGTTGGTTATGTCAGTAGGCAGAGCTGGCTGACGTCAGTCTGAACCAAGGGATGTGGAGTGTTTTCCACTGGGTCTCAGGATTAATGTATTCTGTCAGGTGAAAGGGTAGCTGGAATAAAGTCAGACCTGTTGTTTGCAATGTCTTTTGTGTTCTGGTAGCACAGCTGTTGGGTACTACTCCTTTTTTATAGTGGAAAAAAGATAAAAGCTTATGGCTATTGATAGACTTCTGTAATTCAAAACATTCACATTTACTTGTAAATTTGGGGGGACTTGGATTGGCAATTAACAGAGAGAGAGACTAAGCTCAAAAGCCAACGTTTGCTTTAGATACTTCACTGAGTGCTACTGATCCGGCCAAATATCCTCATAAACCAGGTTTCTGGATGTATCAGCCTAACATCATGTGTCTCTAAGTAATTAATGCTCCAAATTCAGCGATGCTTCACATCCCTTGGTACAGTGGGATAATCCCTGCTCGTCCCAAAGCCCTTTTATCTGTAGGGTTCAGAGGCTGCTGAAGCAGGTAAATGAATAACAACGTCCTGCACAGTCAAGTGTGGAAGAATGAGAACCATTCTTTCATCAGCACTACTCAGAGAGCAGAAACAGGCTTCAATTATTGTCCTGATTGTGGAGGTGCTGCAGTGCTGTGGGGGTAGAGCAGCCTGATGAAGGTGTGGGAAATGCGAGAACTGTTCACCTGCACAAAAAGCTTCATGCTGCACCTGTATGGGGCAGTTGTTTCAGGCTTTAAGAGCATTTGGCATCAGAGGGAAGAGTTTGTAGGTGCTCTGATCAGTGGCTAAGCAACACAGCAATGGATCCAGGAAGGAGAAAGATTCATTGGTTTTAAGGGATTAGGCTCTAAAATGTTAAGAATCCTGGAAGGAGGAAAACACAGAGAAAATTTCCTATTGAAAATACATGATAGTATAAGCAGATGGCTCTGTGGAGAAGCACACTGACAGGTTTGATAATCTGGACACACCTGAGAGAAACAGGACCTGGAGATAAACCAAGTCCTTTTGCCAAGGCAGGTGCAGATGTGCTGTGGATCTCTAATGTAGACACCTGGAGCTGTAATCTGGCCACACACAAGCATGGATTAATGTATTTAGAACTGGGGTTTTATTCGTGTGTGTATGCAGAGAGATCCACACCACAGACAGGTACCACACACTTCCAGGTGTATAATAGGTAATGCTTAACACTTAAAGATGCTACAAAAAGGTTGATTTCTCTTCAGCGCCGTTTTGTGTCCTCCAGTGTCAGAAGTGCGAATGTCCTCCTTGCAGTGTTAAGCATGTAACTGTGCTGGTCACCCACGCTATCACCTTAGCATACAGCAGATAAGGACATGATTCCCACTGGGAAACCCAGCTGTGTGGCCGGCGAACACCATGGTCTGAGCCTTGTCGGGCAGGCCTCCTCCTTTAGTGAAAGCAGACACCTCCAGCCTGAGTCACCTCAACAGGATGTTTGTGCTCCAACGACTCTCAGTTAAAGTGAGGCAATTCCTGTGACTTAGTTTTCATTCACACTCTTACTGTCCCGTCCTAGTTTGATGACATGGACTCTAAGCAGACATCCCAAAGCAGCAGCTGAGCAGAGGGGGTAGCCCATCTCCTCCTGCCAGTCCAGTGAGCATCACTGGGTTTCACTTGCCCTTGGCTCTACCTTTGCTGCAGTCTTGCTTTGACTGTAGTTTTCATTTTGCCTCAGTGTTACCTCATCTTGGTAACGTTGCATCAGTGGCTCACTCGGTCACATTAAATCACACCGTAATCTCTGTAACAGCTTCATCTTGCTCACCATAGGAAGCTGATTTGTATCTTGAGAACATTTGATGAGAAATTCCTCTGCCAGCTCCTTGCTGCCTCCATCTGGAGTGCATTCCCGTGGTCCTCTTCCCAGAACCCCCCTTAGCTATTTCCTGACCCTTTCCACTGTCATTTTTAGAAAGGACCAAACCCTGTGCTTACATAGCAAAGAGTTACTTGAAAGCCACACTTGAGAGTTACTTGAAAGACAGGCAGACCCCAGCACGGTTGGGTTCGGGGTTCTTTACCACATGTACCTTATGTGAGGGAATTCAGTCTGCTGCCTGCACTGCCATCTTCAAGTCACACTGAGTTTCAAACCAGTGAGCTTGCAGTCTGTGTGAGGATGACCTATGCCACTATGGCTCAGTTTTCCATATATGACCCCACAGAGAAGTCACTCGACTACAGAGACAAGGGTTTGTAAGGCACAGGCACACCTGTGCAACCCACTAGCACACAGAGGACTGTCTGGAAACTGCATGGTTTGAGCAGCTCCCCCTTCCCTACTGTATTCCCATTTATAAAGTCTCATTTCTGCTTCAAGATATATTTTACTGAATTTGGTCATTCTTGTGGGTGTAACTCAATTTATTTGTCATCTTGCAGGGAAGCTGACATTTTGTCTCACCTTCATAACCATGCCATTTTACCAGGCTATCCAGCTAACGAAGCGATACATCTCGCTGCCATTACATTCTGCTACCCCTACCCTGCCCTCAAGCTCTGATGACATTTTTTCCCCCTATATTTACCTCTTCCCAGTCCAGCCTGAGTTCACTTGTTTTTTTTACCCTGCACAGCTTCTTTTGCAATTGTTTAAATATTAACAAGGGGCGGTTGA
The DNA here is from genome assembly GCA_013400475.1 of Tricholaema leucomelas. Lineage (NCBI taxonomy): Eukaryota > Metazoa > Chordata > Aves > Piciformes > Lybiidae > Tricholaema lacrymosa > Tricholaema leucomelas. Next base: position 249,571 of record WAAF01002223.1, read on the forward strand.
AATCCAGTGTGCCCTGATCTGACTACTTATTTCATGAGCTGGTGCCCCATGGTGGTTAGGTTCAGGGCATTTGTATTCCCCTGCTTCATTAGCTGTTTCCCTGGCAGGTGGGACAGGCACTCGCTCATGTTCTTCCAACCCAGTTAGATGACAGTATCCATTTCTCAGTATTCAGCAGATTACAGCTTCCCTAAGGTGACTGAGAGCTGTAATTAAAGATGGCAAGTGAATTTTAACGTCAGAAGTTCGCACATGGTTGAGCAGCATCTCCAGTTGTGACAGGCCAGAGAGTGTAGCTGCTGCAGCAACTTGCTGTGGATTTGCACACTTCCAGTTCTCTCTGGCCCAGAAGGATGACAATCAGCTCCTCGTTCTGCTCTGGTGAGATGCTCCCTGTGCAGGGGTGAGGCAGTTGGGCTCTGCTCCCTGCCTCCTAGACGGCTTCACTGAGCCTCATCCAGTCCTGCAGATCACATTCTGTGTTTACCAAGCTCTGCTTGCAAAGCAGGAACTGGAAATGTTTAAATATTTCAAATGATTTCTGAATTTTCCTTGAAGCTGCTGCTAATCCCTGCAAGCTGTTGTGATTCCGAATTTGCTGGCATCCAGCCCTGCTCAGACAACTGCTAAATAATTCACTCAGGAACCTGATTCATTCATACGCTGAGAAGAAACACTTAACCCAGCTCCTGTTCCTCCAGCTACGATTTCGATTGAGTTTAGATATGACTGTTTTGTTTGTGCCGTTTGCCGTTTTCTTCTTTCTCTTTTCCTTTCTTCTGCCCCTCTCCCTGTGCCCTCTCCCCTCCCTTCTCCTGCTCCTCACTTCTTTTTAACAGAGGGGAAATACCTAACTTTGTAACAAGAACCACCTGTAGAGCAGAGCAGATCCACAGTTTATTCTTTGAAGGTGGGAACTGGGAATGAAAGGCACAGTAGTCCATTTTGTTTTGTGCAGCATAGTACTTTAAAGTTATCTCCCCTGTGCTTCTGGTTTGACCCAACGCCAGCTTCCTATCCAGGGATTCCAGTAACCTGAATGCCTTGCAAGAATTTCAAAGAGCTGGACATTTTGAGAATCTTGGCCATATGAAGCTAAAAATGGGTTCTTGCTTTCCTTTCTTCCCAGTCCTTGTTTCTTTCTTTCCCCCTATTCACTAGTACCAGATTCACAGCTCTTGCTCTACCATGAAGCAAGCAGATTTTCGTGCCAAAGTCAGACCACTGACATCCATACACAGGACTTCAGGAGCTTAACAATTCTGAAAGATTTCCGTGAGCATGAGGAAATGAGTCCCAAGTAACCTGAGGAAGTGGTGAGCTAGAAGTTCATTGTTCAGAAGGAATGAAAGGCATAAGAAATGCCTGAGGCCTTCTTTCCCCCTACATTTACTCCATACAATCAAGACCTTAGATTCTAGATTTAGATTTTAAAAGTGAATTTATTTTCAGAGCATGTGGTCCTGGCAGCTTCTGGTTCCCTTCTGAGGACAGCTATCCCCATGCTGGTGAGTATCTAGCTCTAGCATTGTCTGTGCTGGCAGCTTCAAAGCAAGCTGCAAAAGACTCGAATGTCTGACATGAATTTTCCCGGTGGAGCAGTTTCATCCAAGTTCTCTTCTTTGTCACTAGCAACAGCAAATCCTTCCCAGAGTAAAGCTGAGCTCTCTGTGTCACTGGTGCCACATGTCAGAGGGCACCAGCGGTTAATGAGCCAAGGTCTGTTTTGTCATCTCCTCTTTATGACAAGGTGTTCCTTCCCTGGTGACACTGGGCTTGCTTGGCAAACGTTGTTAGCTGCATGACTTCTGCAACTGCACAACCTTGCTGTGTCTCCTGTTCATCTCTGTTGGTGCCTGTGCAGCACAGCTCGCTGAAATCCTTCCTCTCTGCCCTGCTAATGTGTTGATTTGTTGTTGCACTCCATGGCTTTCCACTAGACAGCTGGAAGGATGGATGACTAGAACTGAGCTGTGTTCCAGAAGGATAGTATGGGAGGTTCTCAGATTGAGGTGCTATGCATTCTGTCACCATTGAGGTTTCTGAAGGACTTCTCTCAGATTGTATTTCTGTCCAGAGGACTGCGATCTGGGAGTGCTGACAGTCCCTTTCTGTGGGCATTGATTTACACTCGCCAGTATTGGCACTGAACCTGAGCCCTCTCCCTGATCCTGCCTTTGGGGTAGATCTGCTGCCGTTGGCCCCTTTCAGTACTGCAAGCCTGCTGGCATGGGCAAGGTCCCAGCAGCCACACACGTCTGTGCTTGCACGACAACTTGTAGACCTTACATAACCAGGTGTAAGAACCCAAGCCTGATGCTTTTGCCCTCTTGGATGTTATGTCAAGCGCTCCAGCTTTTTGAAAGGTATGCCAAGTTCGAGTTGTCCAGGGAACCAGTGCAAAACAAGGACCAGGATAAAATGGGCAGTGAATGTAACAGAGTAGTTTTGTAAAGATCTGTCAAGCCAGAGGGAGGTGTTCCAGAGTGACAGCAAGGGCTGAGCCTCTCTATTACTGCTGCAGGAGTCTCAGCACCAGAAGGACAGCACAGGCTGCTGGAGATGTCAGGGCTGCCTCTGAGTTGCTGCAGAGCAGAAGATGGAGCTGCAGGTAGGAGAGTGCCTGCACTTGTTTACACTCAAGAAATGCTGCAGTACCAGTGCAGGCACTGTGTGGGTTTCAGCACCTCCCAGGCTGGGTAACTGCTGCCAACATCAGCTTCTTCCGTTGCTTTATTGGATTTAGGCACTGTCATTCTACCTAAGTATGGTTATTTCTTGGTCTTTGCTTGCTCTTGCCCAAAATCAATTAAGTTGCAGCTCCACAGACTTTGATTCTCCCATCCAAGTATGCTTAATCACTGATGTAAAACAAGGCTTGTTTTCCCCTCCCTTCAAGTTCTTCTCTAAGGGTTTTCAATTCCTTGCTCTCTTAAGTGTGTGCCTGAATTCTCTCCATCTGTTGATAAAGGCTTCCCCACATCCAGGAGGGCTTAATCAAAGAGAAGGCAATCAGCAGGTGGTCAGCACCAAATGTCAGCAACTACTTCACTTCTGACATCTCTTGAAATAAAGCTTCATTACCATGCAAATGATATTAGTTATCCTTTGCAAGATCCCGTCACACAGTGTCACATATGACATTTAGAATATGTGCTCCCAGAATTTATGTGACAGCTGCATTTTGTAGTGAACAACAACTCAGAGCTAAGCCATCACACAGCAGCCAGCCTCCCTGCCCGGCAGCTGGGCAGTGCGGCTGTGGCTCATGCTTACTCCAAGCTCGGGGGCTCGGGGCTTATTCCTGCTCTCTTTCAAACCCTTCATCTTCTCTTTAGCTGGATCAGAAACACCACAGTGCCTTTCACAGCCTGTGTCAGAACAGCCCAGCAGCTTTAATGGATGCTGTTATATTGCTTGAGTAGGGCTAGGAAGCAAATTCTTCAGCTGATACTTGGAGTGGCAATGTCTTGAGCAACACAAAAATTGCAGCTCCTGGCCTCTTGGGAATTTTGAAAGTGCCGGCAGTGGTGGTAGGAACTCAGCTTGTCCAAGGGCCCTGAGAGCCTGTGAGTAGAATAGAATGAGCCTTGTGAGAGGTTTGATTCATCCAAGCATGGGAGCGCAGTGTGATGGCATCGAACTCCAGGGTGTGTTTAGCTGGCATCTGTCTGGGTGATGGCTACCCTCAGGAGCGTGATCAAGGGCTCTGCTGACTCAGGCACCAGACATCCCTTGCATCTTGTTTTCCACTTTGCCATCTGGGAAGAAGCAGCTTGGCAGTGTGGGGGCTGTGTGAGACATTACAGCATTTCTGAAGGGGAATTAACAGCCCTGAGGCTTCCAGGGTCTCTAAACATGGAATTTTTGTCCCTGCAGGTTTGATTGGGGCATTTGAAAGCAAAGGGGCCTCGCCAGCACTTGTGATGCTATCAGTCATCCTCTGCATAATTAAACTCACGTCTTAGTGGAACTGCTACAGATGCAGATGGAAAGCTTTATGGAACCTGCAGGTTTTGGGGCATGAAATTGCCCCTTTTGGATATTTTAGGAAGTGTCTTTTGCACCGGGACACCCACAAGAGCTATAATCTGCAAACGATTTTAATTACAGAGTAATCTCTTCCCTACACCCATGTTCTGGGCTGGGGGACCACTTCCATGTTTAGATGGAATCAACGTTGCTACAGGCTGCTAGGACAGCTCAGCCTCGTGCACAGAGCATGGGTAATGGAGCAATTACTGTACAGCAGATCTGGGTCCCATAGTGCTCTCCAAATGGTTTTGCCCTCCCCAAAACCACTGTGGGTTCACCTGAGAAATCTGCTGTGTCACTCCCAGGTCAGCACACACCCCTCCTCCTCTCACCTGGTGCCCTTGCACCCTGCCATGTCACACTCTTGACCCTAGAGCCACGCCTGTGTGCTGTGCCGCTTTGCCTTTTTGAGGAACGCTTGCCGAGGAGTAGCTGTTCATTGCAACAAGATGCTGAGGGAACTCTTCTTTTTATTTGTTTTTTATTCTTTTCCAGTGACAAAATGTTCCCAGCCTTTGGATTTGGCGCAAGGATACCCCCAGAATACAAAGTAGGTGCATAAATGATGTTTTCTCATTTCCTTGGTTTATGAGGCACAAACTAAGGGGAAAATAGTTCTGTTCAGGGCAGGGGCTAGGGGGAGAAGCTCTGCGGCTTGCTTGCTTGCAGCTGGCTTTCTCACCCGCGGATACCTCAGTGAAACCAGAAGTCAAGGCTAGGCTTCGAAAACTGTTACACCCCAAATATGTCATGGTATTGACAAAGCTTTGCTCATGGATGCTGTCTAGCAGGAGGAGAACTGACTCTGAGAACAAGATTTGCCAAACCTATTCCAAAGCTGTGCAAGCTCTGCCTTGCCAGAACCCCTTCTGCAGGGTGTGATTTGGTGAGGGGTTCAGTGTCCATGCTTTGTGATGGAGAGGCTGAACATCTTCCTCAAAACAGAGACTTCAGAAAAGGTCTGCCCTGTGGCAGACTTCTGTGCCACAGTGGACATGGTCAGTACCAGAAAGAGAACACAAGAGTATGTATCCATGCTGGAGAGAAGTGTGTTTGGAAGCAAAACAATGGGAGTGATGGTGCAACTGTGAGCATCATGTGGAGCAGAGCTGGTAGGGCTGGAATGCTGATAGACCAGTGAAAGGAGGAGCATCCATCCAGGGAAAAGCCTAGGAAGAAACAGGCAGGGTTCAAATCCTGTGTTGCACATGCAGAACTAGCATGGACAGAAGAATAGTTTTGCACAAATAAGCAACCAAACACTGCCTGGGGATTCTGCAACTACCTGGAGGAGAACAGCATTAAACTTCTGATCATGTGGACATCATCCAGTATCCCTGAGTTGTGTCTCTGAGCTGTGGCTGGAGTGGAGAGCTGAATGCTGGCCAGGTGAGAGCTTCTGTGCAAAGAGGGGTCCTGCATCAGTCCACGTGGTAAAGTTGGATCAGCAGATGAAAAGCATGGACCAGTGTGTTCCTCGTGGCAGGCAGCTTTGATCCCTGCATAACAGCAGCAGTGGCGATGTACAGTGAATCTGATATGTGTCTAGAGTAAGTCCACATATGGCTTAACAGCACTGTCTCCTGAGCCACACATGCACACAGAACTGTGCCTGACAAGGTGTCTGCAGAGCTTTGCCCTCCAAAAGCAGCAGCAGTGTTAATGCTTTCCAAAACCAGAGACAGCTTTCAGAACTTGGATCCATATTTTAAGGCGGTGAATGCCTACAGAGCATCTGTGTCTGTTGTCTGCCTGCTCCAGCTGCAGCAGCTGACACCCTTCTTGGCTGTGAAAGGGGGAGTGTTGTGGAGAATAGCAGCCTCTCACCAGACAGAGCAGTGAAATGCAGTAGCTGCTTCTCAGTTGTCATCCCTTTGCCACAGGCGTGTGCCCCCCTCTGCTGGCCTTGTGGACTGGATGATCTTCATCAGGCCAGCTTGCTCTTCCCAGCCCAGCGCTGCACCGCTACTGCTGTTTGGCCTACACGAGGGTACGAGTCTGACGGTGTGCCAGGGGCTAGTTCCATCATCTGCAAGGTGACCATCATTGCATGGGAGAGACCTGCAAGGCTTTCAGCTGCAGAGAGACATTCCTTTGTGAGGCCTGCATGAAGGAAGGTGTTAGGGACATGTGAAGTCTTTGCACTGGTCTGCTGCTGATGGCAGTAAGGAAGAGCTCACAGAACAAGACTCTTTCTGAGCTAAAATAATCATCGGGGCATGTGAGCATACAGGCCCTTTTGTTAGACCCCAGCAACAGCCTCTGCAGTTTGTTTTGAGACATTTCTGGTTATTTCTGCTTTTTTGATGAAAGCTTCACTTGCTGCTTATGCTGCTGAAAAGAGTTGCTGAAGAGACCCTGACTGCAGTTACAGACACAGTACAGCACCTGTACAACTCTGACCTGCACTGCCCACTTTGCTGGCAAAGGGCTGTGATTCTTGTGAGTCCTTGAGCTTTCAGGCAAAAATTGAATGCAGGCCTGACAGAACAGAAGGATGTGTGCTACACTCAGGGATAAAAAGAGCATTTGTCACCTTAGCCATGCAACCTGGGTTTAGACAGGGAAACTGGGCAGCATGCTGGAAAATCAAGTACAGAGGAAAGTAAATGGCCAAGATCTGCCAAGCTGAAATGCCTGCCATGGGGGTCTCGACAGAGACATAAGCTGTCCACCTCCCAGACTATTTGATTAATGAGCATTCTGAAAATGATAGCTCTTGAGCAATAGTTCTCTACATGTGCCTGTGTCTTAGGCTTTTTCAAAATATGCAGGCATTCCATATTTAATTTTCAGACTGGCAGTGGCCTGATGGTGTTCAATTTATTCACAGATAAGCACTCAACATTGTGCATCTCAGCATTTGTCTTGTGTGTCTCTATTGTTCATGGCTTTTTGACAATACCGATGTTAATTAGTAAGACAGCAGTCCTAAGCATGCCTGCATTTGTCAGACTGCTTGTCAAGGAGTCCCAGTGCCGTCACCTTAGAGGCTTCTGGAAAGCAGAAGCTGTTTGGGACAGGGAGGTTAATTTAAACGAACTCAACAATGTAGGGGGGGGGAAGGATTATTAACTTTCAGAATTCAGGCATCCATAATCAGTATTTTCAAAATATTTCTGAGCTTTTTATTAAGAGAAATGGAAGCTCAATTAAAGGGGTTAAAAAATGTAGAGGCCAAATCAGAGCAGCATTTCAGTGCAACCTAAATATAGCACCTTTGCGTGGCCCACAGGCTTTCCAGCCATTTGCTTTATTCTGCTGTGCTGCACTCCAGAGCAGGGTTTTCCTTGGTGTTCCCAGGCTTCTTTTTAAAAGAAGTCTTGAGGTTTCACATTAGTTTCTCCTTACCTTTCAGCCTTAAGTAGAAACCTGTTAACAAGGGCTGTCCTGAGGATGAACTGCATTACATCCCAACACAAGAGAAAGGAGTTACCTACTACATTACATCAAGGTGACCTTTCTGCTAAGGTCACAAGCATGTGGCAGTGTGGGTATGGCTCTTGCAGAGGCTCTTGGGCACCATCACGTTGGTGGACAGCTGCTGCTGTGTGTGCAGGTGCCAGTCACTGTTCATGTGCAAGCATTGCACAGTGGTAAAAAACCACTGTCACCTGCCTTAGCAAAAATGTTTTAGATTCCTCGTTCAGTTGATATATCCTCAGAAAATGACCTAATAACTGCTGTGTTCCTGGTGCAGGAAGTTCCTGGGTTGCTGTGTTCAAGGAATGCCACATCCACAGTGGTATCTGCTAAATAATTTACCCTGAGTCCTGCCCAGGGAAAAGATTAGTCCCTCACCAAGAGCCAGGAACTGTCTCTAGTGAGAGGGTTTGAGTGACGTTTGTGCAGCAACTCAGGTAACGCCAGACTGATCACACCTCTGTGCTCTCAGGTGCCCCTCTGCTTTCTTTTTATGCACTGGAGGGCTGGGCACAGGGCTAGCAACGAGACACAGTCACTGTTCTGTGAGGACAATCCTTACCATGAGGCATACTCCCACCACCGACCATGTTCTGCAGCTCCTTGCAGTTCTCTGTGCCAGGTGCTGGTGTAAAGCAGGCCTCCTGTGTTTGCATGGCTTGGCACACCCCAGAATTTCCTGGCACTTAGACTGACCTGTTGTACGACCCTTCCAGCAGACTACATAAACGTACTTGCTCCTGAACAGCCAAGTCTTTTGTTTCTCTTGAGGATTTCCTCAGTCTTCAGCATTTTAGGTGTTCACACTTTGGCCTCCTGTATCTCATTAGCTTATGAGTTCTGGGAGCGCATAAGGGCTGCACCATTCACTGTCAGAAAGATACCATTTAGTAGATCAGTTTCTGGTCTTCTGTCATCAGTGTGCTTTGCACAGCCTGAAGCAGAGCAACAAAAGCATACAGCCCATGCTTGCATGTGAGGCTAAAACACTGAATCCATGACTCTGGAAAAGCATCTTCCTTCAGCTAGAATTTCAACTGCCTTTGCACTAAAGAGATGAAATCACTGGAGAGGCTAAAATACTGAATCCATGACTCTGGAAAAGCATCTTCCTTCAGCTAGAATTTCAACTGCCTTTGCACTAAAGAGATGAAATCACTGGAGAGGCACAGCACCGGCAGGATCAGCCTGCAGTACATAAATATGCATTGCCATCCTCGCTCTTGGGGTGCAGCCAGTGCAGAAAGCCTGAAGGAAGAAGAAAGGCTGTTGAACAACAAAGTCAAGGAGTGAGAACTCACCTAACTGCTCCTGAGAGCTGTGATTACCTTTGGCCTGCCAAAGGTCATGAGGCTGGCAGATACTGGCTAAGCAAAGTGTGCTGAGAGACAGAGAGAGCAGACAGGCAGGAGGGCTTGGGAGCAGCTCTGGAGTATCTGACAGTGCTGCTTCGGTGTCTGCTCAGAGAGGAACACAAGGAGGCACTTTCTGCATGAGCTTCAATGGCCAGCTAGGATAGCCTGAGTCGACCACATAAACCCTCTATGAAAGGCAGTTGAGGCTCATTGTGTATGTTCCAGACTCCTGGCTGGGCTGAGGTGGCTGCAGACTCTTCAGAGAGTTTTTGTGTCAGTCCTTTCCTATCATGGTACAAGTCCTGCTTTATTTAACCTTTCAGTGAGTAGTGGCAGGCAAAGTGGTGAGTGTTGGGGAAATTCAGCTTCTCTGGGAGAAACTCCCTTTGGCAGTCATCAACCGACTTAGAGCACTTTACAGAAGTGTTTCTGTGCTCAGACGTTTGGTGTGTGGGTCTAAGTCACAGACCAGTGTCCATGCCATGCTGTGAAGCCATCTAAGCTAGCAGACAAAGCAGCAGCATCCAACCAATAGATCTCTTTCTGTAAGTAACCCAGGTTCCATTGTACAGGAGGTGAACAGATTGCTTTCCACATGATGAGGACTGCTGGCACTTCTGGAGGTCCTGCAGAGATCTGTGAAGTCCCAAATGTTTGCAGTTGGAGTCAGCTGTATTAATGCTCTGAAGAATCTGGGACGATAAACCTGAGTCCAGCTTTAAGTCATGCAAATCACCGCTTCACTCGCAGCCATACCCACTTTTTGCAAACAGAAAAACATGTACTTGTGCACTGTGCATTGCAAGACAAAGTTGGGCATCATTCAAGGCAATTTAAGACAAACAGAATTAAGAGACAGAGCTTCAGATCTAAAGAGATTGAAAGGAATCGAACCTTCTCAGTCATCAAAGAAAGGAGCCAAGAGGAATCTGGAAAAAAAATAAGGCAAAAACAAACCTTAAAACCAAAAAACAGCAGCTGAAGGAAGGTTTAGTCCCAACAGATTTGTGCTGCAGATGCAAGTCTTGAAGTGACAGACAGGCAGAGGAAGTCTGGAAGCTGAGGCTGCCATTGCCTCACCCTGTCTGTGCACCCAAAGCCTTGTGTGATTTTCACAGCCCACTGAAGATACCACACATTGCTGTATCAGAGACCCAACAGCTGCTCTGTATTCATGGCCATTTCTCTTAGACAATAGCTCTGTATTGCAGACTTGTTTGCAGGTTGAGAGAGAGACTGAGAGGTTCATTACATTTGAGGGAGAACAAGAGCCTTTAGGGTTCTTCCATACTAATTCCGTCCTAACTCCTTAACCGTGTCAGATCTCCTGCATTCATGTTTCACATTGGGTCCAGATGTCTTCCTTGAGCTCTTTGGAGAATGAATTATTTTCCCAGTCCTCCCATGTTCTTCAAATGAGGAAGTGTTCACAGTGTGAGTGCAGGATTCAGACAGGGACTGCACTGCTCTCAGTGCTGTATCACAACATGCTTTCTCTCTCCTGCTACCCAAGATGCTGAGCTAGGGAGAGCTCGTCCTTAGCAACAGATCCTTCCTCTGTGCCCAGCGTTGGCAGCCCAGTGCTGACACTGTAGTTACTGGATTTCTCATGTGCTTGGGTACTGGTTTTGTTATTGACAGGGTTGATTCCGCTATGGCTGCTGTGTTCCTGCAGGGAGCTCCAGTCAGCACTGCAGTTCACTCTTAGTGGCTGGAAGCTTGAAAGAGCTGGGGGTGTTCAGCCTGGAGAAGAGGAGGCTCAGGGCAGACCTCATTGCTGTCTACAACTACCTGAAAGAAGGTTGTAGCCAGGTGGGGTTGGTCTCTTCTCCCAGGCACCCAGGGACAGAACAAGAGGACACATTCTCAAACTGCACCAGGGCAGGTTCAGGCTGGATGTTAGGAAGAAGTTTTAGGTGGAAAGAGTGATCGACATTTGAATGGGCTGCCTGGGGAGGTGGTGAAGTCACCATCCCCGGACGTGTTTAAGAGGAGGCTGGATGAGGCATTTAGTGCCATGGCTTAGATAATTAGAAGGGTTAAGTGATAGGTTGGGCTCCATGATCCTGGAAGTCTTTTCCAACCCAATTAATTCTATGATTCTGTAGTTTAACACAGAAGGAATGCAAAGGGTGTTTAACTGCAAGTCCTCTTGGAATATTTTTTCTGACTACAGTCTTCTCTTCTTTCCATTTATCTGCAGGTCTCTCATGATTTTGCAATCAATTTCAATGAAGACAACCCAGAATGTGCAGGTAACACTCATGTAGGACAGACTTCTGTATTTTTGCTGTATGCAGAACGTGCTTGTGGGGTTTATTTTATCTTCTGAGTGTTATTCAGAGTGGTTTTTAGAGAAAGCAGCAAGGATTTTTCAAACCTGGCAGAATCCAAGCTATCAAACTTAGCTTCAGAAGCCTTAGGAAGTGCTCCATTAACTCCCTGAGGAGCAGGTCCCTCTGGAAGCTCACCCCGTTGCACATTCAGCATTGCACTGCCCCCTATCACTGCTATTTCTGAAAACTAGAGCTCTGTCTTCTCAATTCCTTCTGCTCAGACCTTCTCAGATCTTCAGCTACATCAGCATCGTAGTTATGTAGCTAAGACAGGCAGGGTGTGGAAAAGCAGGCTGTGGAGCACTGTGATCAAAGATTGCCTCAGGTTAGAGCCAGTCCTTTGGCCAGACGTATAGCAAGCTGCAAGGCAGCACAGTAAGGTCAGGGTGGAGGACTGCTGTGGTAGAAGGCAGTATGGAATGCAGGAGGAGGCTGTTTCAGTGCCATGTAGGATATCAGTGTTCTGTCAACAATCACCAGTCCTTGGCAGACAGAGGCCAGATCCATGTAGCAGGTGTGTCTGGATGCCCTGCAGGTGAGGACTGCAGAGACTGATGCCATCTTTCCAGAATCTCCTGTCACAACTCTTGCATTTTGTCAAGGACAACCATCTCTAAAGAGTCCTAACAAGTAACCCCAGACTAGCATTTAGTTCAGTGTCCTGGTCAGATGAGCATTGCTGTCTAAATCCAGAGGTTGTGTTTCTCACTTATTCTTCTGCTACCATCCAAACACTGAAATAGAGGTTTCAAAATGCTCCTCCTGTACACATTTTTGTGCTCCTTTCAGCCCTTCTCAGGCACATTAGCGATTTACTTTCAGCCATTGGTCAGCAAAATATATTCAGGATGAGAATTAGGATGCCAAGAACTAAAGTGAGGAAAAGAAGAAAGGACAAGGAATTTAAGGGAAAGAGATGTTCAGAGAACTGAGACTTTACACTTCTTAAATGCAAAACCTCTGGTTTTGATTCAGTGGGCATCCTTGGTTTGTTGCACTTGGATTGTGGGACTGCCCAGCCTCTGCAGGTCATAGGCTTGAAATGTAATTAGGCATAAGTCCTACAGCTGCTTGATGTGTTCGCCAGGATCTTACATTGCTTTTCAGGAGTTAAAAGAAGCGGAACTTACATGTATGCATCTAGCAGTGCCTGTGAGATTGTGAGCCAGCTTGAAATTGACCTTTTAGTCACACTGAGGGTGTGGACATAAGGTGGGGATGCAAAACAGGGTCCATAATTTTGTCTGGACCATCATATTTGAAAATGTGTCAGGTCACCTGGTTCTGAACACAGACACATTGGCATCTGCACAGGGTCTCATCTGCTTAGAACATCTCAGTGATCACATCTTTGGCCATGCCATGTTCAAGTGCTCCAAGTGCAGGACAGTTGTGACCTTCGGTATGCCCTATCAGCCCATACAAAGAATGGGGCTTAAATCTCTCTTCTTCTGCCTCTTTCAAGTCCAAAACTGTTTTTCTTCTTGCACTGCCACTGCTCTGTAGTGACTGGTATTGTCTGAAAAGGCTGTCGGGTCTCTGCAGGGCCAGTAGCAGGTCAGACATTCAGCAGACAAATCCACACTTGCTATCCAGGCCATCCTTTGGGTGCAACACCAAATGTGAACGCTGACTCCCCCTAAAATAAAGGAGTCCAAGCAAAGCAAGCTACAAAGCCAGCCACTCACATGTCCTGTTAGACTGGGCCATAGAGGGACAGTAGACATCTCTAAAAGGTACTAATCTGAGATAGCAAACAAGAAATTACATTTCTAGAACGCGTTTCTTTCTCAGATTAAAGCTGCTCTCAGGCATGAAGCACACTAAGTCTGTGTGGAAAGCAGGGGACTAAGGCTCAGCTTGCACTGCTTTGATCCATAAGTTAAGAACTACCCTGTCCCTCCTCATCTTGGGGAAGATTCCTGAGGCCTTCATGCAAGAGTAGTAAGTATATGTAACAAAATGCTCGCTGTGTTTAAAGGGGGATTTACCAGCAGGTCAGCTTTGCAGCACGTAATTTAGGACCTGGAATGACCACGGGAAACTGTGTAACGTTGCTTTATCTTAGCCAGTCGCAGCTGTAACTGGAGCTTGTTTTGTCTTTGAGCACTGCAGTGCATCTCCCCATCGAGGAGAGACTGCATTCTTCACCAGTGCTTCACAGGGGGGTCAGCTGCATCACTGCAGAGCAATTGCAGCTCCCTGCCGTTTGTGAGTGACCACTGCAAACGTGGCTGAGTCTGAGTGCAGACTGAGAGCGGCTTAGGATCTTGTCTGAGGTCATTTTGTTCTTCGGCATCCCTTACAAAGCTCTTCAGTCTATCACTTTCTGCCCAACTCTAGACCTCTAGTCCTTCAGATCTGGTAAGCTGGGCGTTCTGATTGTGGTGGTGACATGCATCTCTGAGAAATCCTTCTTCCCAGTTGTTGGAAACACGAGTTTGCTTTCTGTCAGCTGTGTCAGCAGGAGCCTCTTCTCCCTGCTCTGGTTATGTATCAAGAAATCAAAAAGCCAAAAATAGCTACTTCCCCATCAAAACATCTTGGCTAAACCTCATTTTTCTGTAGACTGCAAAGCCCCTGGCCGTTTCTTTCAAGATTTCACAGCTTTTGGGCACAGTCAAACTCAACCTGTGAGCAATTATGCAAATTCACCCTGAAAAAAGGTTTTCTTAGCGCAGGGGAGTCAGGTGTTTGAAAAGAGGTTTGAGTGCCTTGACAGCTCTAGGTGGCAAGGACAAAGGGCAGATTAGGTGGGAACTCCCATGGCAGAAATAAGTACTGATCTGAAGAGGAGGAGAGAGAAACAGGGAAGTGCTTTGGATTTCTGCCTGTGCTCTTTGTATGAGTCCTCGCTGATGATCAGGAAGTGATGGAGGCATTGAAGCCATCTGGGAAGGGGAGCTAGAGGCAGCTAGTGCTTGCTGGTTCTGCTCTTTTGACTGCGTGCCTGTACAGACGCCTGACGTTGGTGCTGTGCTTTGGTGTGGCTTTTCGGGGCAGGCATACAAGGCGTGGTGGAGGCTTACCAGAGCTGCCTGCCCAAGCTGCAGCTGTACGGGCCCACCAACATCGCTCCTATCATCCAGAAGGTGGCTAAGTCAGCCTCTGAGGAGACCAACACCAAGGAGGCCTCGGTAAGGGCACAGTACTGTCTGGCTTTCTCCTTGTCTCACGGTGGCTCTCTTGCAGGCCACCCAAACAAGGCCTTTCCACGTCCCTGAGCCCTGCCCTCAGTCTGCACCGAGAGCCTGTGCAGAAGGTGAGTCTGTGGCAGGTGGAGCAGCGTTCCCAGCCTCTGCAGCTGCAGCCGCCTCCAGCGCTTCCTCCACTGCCCAGCCTCCTGCCCTGAGAGCTGCTTCAGGGTGGCACAGCTCTTCACTGCAGCAGCAAGTGGCACCACTGAGCTTACAGACACCGGGGGTCTGAGCCCAGCAAGCGTGGCCACACACAGAACTGAGTTCAAGTAATTCCCTGCACAGACTACCCCATTTTGAGTCTCCTGCAGAGGCTTCATCAAAAGTTCTTTGTTCACCAGGGACTTTTCCACCCATTCCTTTGGAAACGTAGTGCTACAGTTTTCAGGTTGCTGTTACTGATGCGGTGCATTGTGTGCCTTTTGGGAACAGGGAGAGAAGTCTGTGAGCCTGCACCTGGTACTAAACCCAGGGCAGATTCCTCGGGATAAAAGGCTTCAGCAGCAATCCTTGAAATGCGTTAGGGTTGTTTTCTTTCTGCCTTCCAGGCAGAATGGGAGAAAGGCAGAGCAGGGAACACGTGGGCGGGTAGGTCTGCAACATTTACAGGTAGCTGAAGAGATTCGTTACTATGAAGGCTCTTCTGTATTTGAAGTGCTCCACGAGTGAGTTGCCAGAGCACTTTTGCTCTGGAAAAGGACAAGCAGCTTTGAAGATTAACTAATGATAGAATTCTTCACTTCTTGTCCACCGACTTCAGCAATATTTCATCCTGCTGATCCTGACGGACGGCGTCATCACAGACATGGCGGACACCAGAGAAGCCATTGTCCACGCCTCGCACCTCCCCATGTCTGTCATCATTGTCGGGGTGGGCAACGCTGATTTTAGTGACATGCAGATGCTGGATGGTGACGATGGGATCCTGAGGTCTCCCAAGGGCGAGCCTGTGCTTCGTGACATCGTCCAGTTTGTGCCGTTTAGGAACTTCAAACATGTAAGCTGAATTTTCCATCCGCTCCGCAGTAATGGGCGTGTGTGTGACAGTGAACAGTGCCTGGGGTGGGCCTGACTCTGAACGGGCACCAGCTGCTTAGTAATGGCTTTGCTGTGTCAGAAACGGGCAGAAGAAGAGGAGTTTAGTGGTGGCGTGATTGTGGCAGACACGGGCCAAAAAAGAGGTGTTTAGTAGTGGCAGACGTGGGGGGAAATGCAATACAGAAGGAAGTATGCTCCATTAGTTTGCTGGTGAGGGTAGGCAAGGTGGGGCCGAATCCAGGTCCTTGTGGTGTCCTTGCTTGCTTGCCCTTCACACATTTTAGTTTGGTTGCCCTCTCTGACTTGATTTTCCTGGTGTCTCAAGTCACTTTCCCCCCTTTTTTTCCATCTTTCTCTCCCTCCCTTCCTCTCATTCCTTGTGTTGTATTTAAGTGATTCTCCAGACCGGTTTGCTGCTTCTAGGACACTTTCGTCTGACACCATGCCAAGTGGCTGCAGATTTGCACTCAGCTGTACCTCCATACATGGCTGTGCTGCCAGTGCCAGTTGCTCAGCCACCTGCTGGAGCAAAGTATGAAGAGGACCTGCTCGTATCTTGTGGGTCCTCCTTCAGCAGATAACCACAAGTGGCTAGTGCTGCACTGTAGCATATTGTGCACATATAAAAGAGAGGCAACTCACAGGCTAGTGCTAAATCCACTTTGAATCAGTGGATTCAATTAGCCTAGTTTCTGCAAGGAGATGACAAAGCTGCTTTTTGTTATCTTAGTTTCAATTTGTCATTCTATAACAAAGTTGAAGTCATCCCTGACTGAATAGATCAATGCTGGCAGTTGCAGTCCTGGGCACTAAATAAATTGTGCCTTGTGTTAACTTGTGAGTGAGCCTATGTGTGGTTTTAATTGCTGGCATGAGCCATAAGGGTCAGGTATTATTTTTACCTGGTTTAGAGTCACTTTGTGCTGGGAAAGGATGGCAATCTCAAACATTTATTGCTCTTGTTACATTGTGATACTTTCCTCCCTCCTCTCAGTAGCAGAGGTAATACAAATACAATGATTTTTGTAGCAGAAAAGTCAGTGTATCTTATGCAGCTTGATATTTAGTCTGGGATTTGTGATCTTTCAGCATTTCAACAAATGTCAGTGCCCTAACAACAGCCACTCCTGGCTGAGTTTCCTCATTGTCACAGCTCGCAAAATCTCTCTCTCCAAACAAAGTGACATTCACAGCTCTCTTGCTCACTTATCCTCAGCACAAACAAGAGAGCATGCCTTTTCCATCACCCAGGGAAATCATTTTTCATGGGAGAAATGAGCTTGATGGTGTCCTGGTTTTGCTGGGACAGGCTCCCAGGCCAGCCGTGATCTGAAGGCCATTACAAGGTTGGAGTCAGCCAGGGCAGCTGCCCTGAGCCAGCTGCAGCTGCATCCCAGACCACAGATATCACAACCATTCCAAAGGGTGAAGCTTGCCAAGGATGGGGTCTTCTGCTGCTTCTTCTCCTGCTTCTCCCCATCCCTGGGGACGCTTACTCATCATTCTGCTCCTGGGGACTGCCTCCCCCTTCATTGTAACCACTGCGGAGTCACTGGCCTGAGCATAAGTTTGTATACTTTATCTTGGCGTTAGCTTGGCTGTTTCATTACATCTGTTCTCATTTCAACCCTTGGGGTCTTCTCCTTTTCTTGACACCCCCCTTGCTGCTGGGGAGGTGTTGGTGGGTGATAAGAGCAACTCAGCAACTGGATATATCGGGCTGAATGGAGGCAGATGTTCTCAGTCAAACTTGCTTTTCCCAAGAGAAATGCAGGATGTGCACATTTGGGAGATTTCTGGCAGATCAGCCCTGCTCAGACACAAGATTTAGCATATAGCAGTGTATGGCATTTGACAGAGATGTATGTAGTTAAATATCACAGCTCTGTTGTCACTGTGCCTAGTGTCCAGCTTTGGTATTTAGGCTGTTCAACTGTTAGAGAGAAAAAATGGAAGGCTCTTCTTAGAAAGACCTAGGAATCAAGTTGTATACATTCCACAGATTGTTTTCTGATAAATCAGGTGCTCGTTTATGCCTAAATCCATGGCACCTCTGCAACTGGTGGAAGGAGGGGAGAAGATGTTAGTTGTGAGCAATTATTGCTTGTTTTGCTGAAGAGTAAACCAAAATTCATCTGGAGTCAACTCAATATTCTTTTCATGAGTTCAGTTCTCAGGTCAGTGTGGAACTCAAAATCTTGTATCTATCCAAAGGGTCAGAAGTCTGCCCAAAAGCTGCCCCTGTGAGAAAATTGAAAGGGAAGAGAAGGAAAATGTAAAAATAACCTAAAAATCCCTTTTATTTTGTAAGTTTGACTTCAGAGGATGTCCCGATCCTGCAGGCACCCTTACAGGCACTTAGCACAGGTCAATTAGTTGCAGGTGCTCTCATGCCTGAAGACTCACACCCACCGCTGGGCTTTACTGCTTCGACACCCGAGGCAGACAGAAGGCTTTATGATAGAGGTTTAATCCACTGCGTGATGCAGTGTGTCCAAAGTACTCCAGCAAAGCAGCAGACCTGTAGGACTCTCTAAGGAGTATCCTATGAAAATGGTGAAGAGTAGCTGCAGTGACTCTGGGCAAATGTGCTAGTTGCAGAGGCGTGGTAAAATCAAGGTAACCATTCCTGCTTTTAAGATGCCCCCCTGTGCAGTGACAGGACCAACTCACTGCAGGGGCGTTTAACTAAGGGAAGATAGTTTCCCCAAACCCAAGCAGAGTTCTCTCTCTAGTTCTTACCACCCCAGCAATGTGTTCTGCACCTGGAAGCGTGGAGCAGCGATGTTCGTAACTGCTGAAATTGCCTCTCAGTCTGTTCCCAGAGATGAAAGCTCTGCCTTTGGGATGCGTGGTCTATTTACTGTGTACCAAGCTGATGCCACGTGCGGATTGTGTTTCACTCTGCGTTGTATTTAATCACAAAGGCTAACAATTGTGACTTAATAACACCTACATGACACCTGAGGGTGGAAAGCTCAGCTCTTAGCTACCGCAAGGAGCAATGTTTTGCACTGTGCATTGCAATTATAGATAAAGTGTGGTGGAGCTGTGGAACTGAACTCACAGTAATTTGTAACGTGCACCAGTTATCATCACAGGGGATTCTTTTCCTACTGCTGGCTGATCTGATTGTTGTGTATCAGTCATCAGTTGAGAACCAGTCATCTTGAGGTGTTTATTGCCGGGATGCTCTTCAAGCATATCAGGTAACCAGTGAGGAAAATGTAATCATAAACCTTCAATGTACCATCTGTGTTAGAAACCAGCGAAAGTAGCCCTGACACAGCACTGCTGAACCAAGGCTGGCCTCTAGCTCACAAGCCACTGGGCCTCACACAAACGCTGCTCTGTTCTAGAAGCAAGAGTGCATTACACCATGAAAATATGTAAGGTACAATGGCTCAAATCACTGGGCAGGAAATTACAGCATCCCCAGGTCAGCAGTGTTTGGTTTCCCTGAACCTAAAATAGTGCAAAAAAGACCAGAGAAAGGTGTAGAGCCCTTTGGGCCTTGGTGTGCTTTCAGCCAGCTACAAGCCCACGCTGGCTCAGTTTCGAGCAGTAGCGTGGCTCACGTGGAGGTTTGTTCCCTTCTCACACCTCACTCCAGGCAGCAGTGCCGCTGGGCCCATGGCACTGCTCGCAGGGGGCCAAGGTAACACTTGTTTTTCTACCATTTCCTGCAGGCATCCCCAGCTGCTCTGGCAAAAAGTGTTTTGGCTGAAGTTCCAAACCAAGTTGTGGACTATTACAATGGCAAAGGCATCAAGCCAAAGTGTGTGTCTGAGTACGAGTCCTCCAGGACACTGGCTCCGTGACCACGCCTGCACCCTTTTACGAAGGCAAAACAGAAAACGCCACTGCCTACAGCTGCTGTCCTTAACAAAGAAACAACAGAAGTAGCACGTTTTGGTGATTTTTAACTAAAATAACCTTTTTTTTTTTTTGCATGTGTAGCCTAAAGGCTTAAATCTGTTAAGCAGTTGTATTGTTGAAACATTTTTATGGGAAAAACTCCTGAAGCAAAAAGAGAAAGTGATACCTTTACAGCATGCTGCCTTGAGCTAAGAAGTTATCCCTATCTGGTTTTTATACAGGTTTGTTGAAATTTTGCTAAATTTCTTATCTTTACACTGTAAAGCATTTTGAAATACTTACTGAGAGTCGATAGCCAAAATGTCCTTGGTTTAATCTGCTGAGCACTGAGAGATTTCTCAAAGAGGCAGATGCATGAACTGTAATTTTTGCATGTTTAAAATAAAAACAACACAGTTTTGCAGCTGTTGTCTCTGTTTCTCTCTCTGCCTTCAGGGCTGCCCGCTTTCAACATCTGCACTGCAGGAGAAGGGTAACGAAGTGTTTGGAGAGCTTTCTGGCCTGAAGCTTGGGCACTTCTACTAACAGGGGCACCTGGAGATGCCCACCTAGCCTGTGCCCTGGGTGGCACTTTTTCAGAAGCCTGACACCTCCAGCTCTGCCTCAAAGGGTCCAGACTGAAGCTGTAAACAGGTCCAGCTTGGATCTAGTTGAAGATCTCGCTGCTCTCATTGCAGGGTGGGGTTGGACTAGATGACCTTTAGAGGCCCCTTCCAACCCAAAATGTGTTATGATTTTATGAATCACCTACCTGAAAAGCTAAGTGACTTAGGTGACACACTAAGTGACAGGCTGCCCTAACCAGGACAATGTGTTGAGCCCTTCACCCCTTCTTTCAGAGCAGAAGATTTTATTTATCAAGCTGCACTTAGAAAAACAACTCTTGGAGCTTCCTCAGGGGAAAAGAGCACAGCAAAACACATGCTTTTCAAAGTCAAATTTACTGTACCCTTCATCTGCAGGAAAACATAGGGACTTAGGGAAAGGCTCAAGTAATAGCAGATATGAATCTGGGAAATACAGTGCTGTCAGAACAGAGCTTGCAGTGAGCATAAAATTGTCGTACGTAATTTCTGGTATAAATCACAGCTGCCCTCTGCGAGGTTTCTGTCCAACTGAGTAAGAACAAGTGTCCTGTTCTGTAAAAACCCACCAGAAAAATAAGAGGCAGAGCTTATCTCCTTCACACTAAAATTTTGTCTAATCTCTGCTTTTGGGTTTTAAATCCAGTTGAGTACAGTGGCTGAAATGGATTAGTCCAGCTTAGGAGGAAGATCAGACATAGCAGTATCAAAATGAAGAACTTGATTTGACACAAAATTTCATCACTGAAGCGTTTGTAGCTCCTTCTTTCCCAGAGATAGCAGCTTTCTATCTTATACTGCAGACAAACTGCTTTCGCTGATAATTCTAGCTGCTAATTTTCTTCAGAGATTGGAGTTTCAGGGACTAGATTTAAAATCTTTCCACATGGTCAGAGGTCAGTAAAGGGAAGCAGTTTCTCTCTGGCACTACAGTTCTTGTAAATTAACTTTCCTAAAGGCTGTGGTCCTCAGACTGGATGAAGAATTTTAGATGCTTAACTTTGTTCTCGCTGAGGAGCTCTGCGATAGCCAGAGGGACTGAATGCAGCACCTGCACTTCATGGCAACTCGTTGGGCAAATGTTGGCTTGTACGATAGCACACGAGCCTCTCTAGGCTGCTGAGGAAGTGATTGCCCTGGGGAACTTAACTTGCAGTGTCCTGTAGCAAAGTACTGTGGGACATAGGCACAGCTTGCCTGTATTTTAATAACAGTTTCAAATATTGAGCAATGCATTTCCAAGAGGACAGTTTGAGTCTCTCGCACTGTCACTGAGTAATGGTAAATTCATCACACAGGTGGTAGATTCTGTTTGGGGTTTTTGTTTTGCTTGGCTGATTTTTTAATAGCTTCTCCATGGCAGGTACAAAATGTCAAATTCAACAGCTGGTGTCAGTGTTAAAATAATTGATGGTTACACCTGGAGTTCTTCAGATAAGTCTAATGTGAATGCTGTCAGGTTCCTTCTTAGGCACGCAAGAAGATATCTTTAATTTCTTGTCTCTGGAATTCTCCGTAAGGGTTATTAACACCACCCAACAACAAGTTGCCTACTTAAAGGACCAAACAAAACCCCTCCCTTCTCCTCGTTTTTTTGCTGATGGAGATGAAAAGCTACCAAATTATCTGTATGATGAGGAGATTTTCCAGTTCACAGATCCACCTGTCACACGTGCACGGTGTTCTCCACGTCTTTCAAAGCACTATTTTCTTGCTTTCACAAACTTTGTGATGCTTTGTGAAAGTAAACCTGCAGTCTGCACTCTGGCCAAGTGACTGGAGTGCTTCAGGCAGGGCTGTTTGGTCAGGTAGTGAGAGCTGTGCTCTCAGTTTCAAACCTGTATTTTAAAGCAGCAAGTGAATCTGAGGAGCAGGTCGTACAGCACAGCAGTCAGTTTGTCTTCAGTAATCTTTGATTCTCTGCCTCAGGCTGTGAAAATGTACATATTTCTGAAAAACTGCTCTTGTGAAGGTGGATCTGTTCAAGCTCTGCTTCTCTTATGTGGGAAGGATTCTGGACGGCTCTGGTAAGTCAAAAAAACCTTCAAATCCACCTTGGCTTCCACACCAGAATAATCTGAAGCGAACCAATCAGATGCATGGCTCAGTAGCAGCAGGAACTGGGTTTGTTTCCTTCCCTCCCCTCTGCATTTGCAGTTGCCTCTCTGCTGTTAAAGGAGAGAGGCCAAGTGCAAAGGATTTGTCTATGATAATGCTTATTTGTCTCCTACTCTGCCTTTCAATGATAGCTGGTATCCATGCTTTCCTTTTATCTTTCCTCATATCTTAAATAAAAGCAGGCAAAATTAGGCAAAGGGCAGGGCCTCGTGGTTCAGACGAGCCAGCTAAGCAATGTGTTCATTTTTCTGGGGAGGCAAACCAAAGGCTGTGTTGCAAGCAGGGATCTCTGTGGTTCCTTGCTTTTCCTGAATACTGGAGGTTCGGAGCATCAGGGAACATGGTGAGGCACTAACAGCTGCCAAAAACAGCTCTTATGCAGTATTAGCTGCAGATTATTTAAGAAGGAATGGAACTTGTTTCCAGAGACCTTTAAGTAGTAAAGGGGGCACATTAGAAAGATTGAGATGATCTTTTTAGCAGGCCATTTTGCAACAGGACAAGAGGTGATGGTTTTAAACTAAAAGAAAGGAGATGCAGGCTAAGTATAAAGAAGACATTTTTTATGCTGAGGGTGATGAAGCACTGGCATAAGTTGACCAGAGAGGTGCTAGATACCCCATCCCTGGAGACTTTAAAGGTCAGACTGGACAAGGCTCTGAGCAACCTGATCTGGTTGAAGGTGTCACTGCTACATGACCTTTAAAGTTCCCTTCCAACCTGAAGCATTCTGATTCTGAGTCTGAATCCTGTAAGACAGCATCCTGCACAGTGCTGTGTCTCTTGTGCTGGCTGAGGAAGTAGCTGTTGGCAAGCTCTGCTACCTCTGCCATGACTTGTGAAGCAGCTGAGATCTGCTGGGACTTGTGTATCTGTATCAGCACAGAGTATCACTGTTGCCAGGGAATGTGATGCATGGAACTCAAGCACTCTGCTCAACGACTCCTGCGTCCCTGGTCTGGTGTGGGGCCTGCCCTTTCCCAGGCATGAGCCAGTTTGCTTGCCGAGCACCAGAGGACCCTTCAAAAAGCACGAGTGCTTCTAGAATCACAGGTGCCAGCATCTTCACTGTGTGCCCTTTACTTCACTAGCATCCTAGCAGGACACCTGTTGCGCAGCTCTATTTCACTTGCGCTCTCTGGCAAACCAGTGCCACACACCACTGCCTGAGCACCCTCGCAATGGCTGTGCCTGGAGCTGCCTGTAGTGATGAGGCAAAAGGCAGACACTGAGCAGCTCCTTTATGGTTAGTCCTTTTTTTGCAGGCATTTGTAGGTATAAAGGCTGTGGTGAGGCACTGAGCTGGAGTTTGCACATCCAGGAGCACTTATCCCCTCCATGGGTTGTTCTGTTTGTTCGGGCTGCTGCTCAAGGTGTTCCTAACATCAGCAACATGCTGCCTTGGAGAAGGATGCAGAGTTAAGCTTTGGCTGTGTCCATGGCTTCACAGCATGACTGCTTTGAAAAAGAAATACTCTTGATTAATAACCCCTCTCAGTGGTTCTGTAATAGTACATGAATAAACAGCAGCCAGCTTACAGTGTAAGTTGAGGTTGAAAAGACAGAAGGAACAGGAAATCAAAATGCTCATCTGTCACTTGACAACATGATTGCAGTCATTGATGATAAACAAGGAGAGTTTATTTCTCTTGAATCCATAGTTTGAAATACCAGTGCTCTGTCATTATGTGAGATCAGTAAATGTTTTCCTTTGCTATTTTTACTTGATAAGAAAAAATCTGGTTTGTCCTGTTAGCGCTGAACAAGTCCTGCAGTGAGTGAAGGGATGGCGCAAGTTCTTATGCGCAGTTTCACCTTCCTTAATCCTCTGTGAATTTTGGAGCCCGGTTGCCTGAGTTTTTCCTGAAGTTACTGTTTCCTTGCTGAACTCTAAAATTTACAGAAGATAGAAAGTAGCATGACTACAACAGATGCTTCGAGGGGGACACCTGTGTAACCCAGCTGCCTCTGCACCGTCTGGCAGCCCCAGCCCAGGGCTCTGCACAGGTAGCATGGTGCAGAGCTGGGGAGGATGCTGGTGCAGGCTCTCACACCCAGGCCTCCTAGGTTGAGGCCAAGTTAATTGCTACCTAAAAGAAATTGCTGGCCCAGTCCTAGGGTGCTTCATAAAGTTTGGCTAATAGAGGGGGAATCCTAACCCAGCAACCACAGCAAGTGATGGGGCTCACTTGTTTTGTTTGTGCTGTGTCCCTGATTCCATCAGTCAGCTTGGGTCATTCTCTTACTTACATTGCTCCTGTGTCTCCTTCACATTTCCTGTGGGAGTGCCCAAGTCTCATCACTGTATGCATTACTTGTGCACCATGTCTTCTAGGAATTGGCTCCTCTGCCCTTCACTGCACAGATAGTGCTTAATTGTATTTAATGAGCATCTCTTACCTGCAGCAAATTGCCCTGTGGTGTTACATACCTTAGCCTAAGACAGCCCAGCGTGATTTATTTACAGAACGTACACAGTGACCTTTAGCAGCTGGGAAAATGTGCAAAAATGCTGACCTTGGTTCTGGGCAGTTACTGATTTTGGAAAGGTTGTGCAGTTCCTGGCAGAGGAATGTAAGTTATTTGTGTGTAGCATGTACCAGAGAGTTAATTCCAACTGGTGTAGCTCTGCTGTGTTTCAAGCGTGGCAGCAAAGCAGAGCTGGCTGCTGTTCCTGGGGTCTGTGGTGTGGTGTCAAGTAGTGAAGGGGACTGGAACTGATAAACTTCAAACAAATATGGCCTGCTGACCTACCTCATGGAGTCCCCAGAGAGGTGATGTGGGGCAGCCTGTCACACTGGTGCAGTTCTCAGCCATTCTAGCAGTGCATCCCTAGCATCTGCCTCTCCTCTTTACAGAGGTGTGAGTCACTGGAAAGGGCATCACAAGAAAGGGTTCCAGCAGCATCAGTGTCTGACAGTGTAAGGAGAAATGGTGTCAGGGTTCTCTCTCTGCCTGTCCCTCTTCCCTCACAGATACCATGTGTGGATTCCCACTTCAGTGTTGTCCATGTGCTGTAGGCTCATTTCTGTTTAAATCCCAATGCCCTGAGGAATGTTCTTGCTTTCTGATCTAACTGGGCAACCATTAATTCAAGGAAATGGAGCTTCCACCTTCCTGCTACCTTCGATGAACTGAAAAACAAGTGCTTGTGAACGATTTGATTTGGAAGTTAAATTAACATTCACTTCTGTGGCAGTAACTTTGAGCACCATAGCAGAACCCAGCAGCAATCAGCTGGCAAAATGAGTGCAGTTTCCAGTGCCAATGCACAAAATAGCTTGAATTATTTGCTGTAATCCGAGGCAATATGCTAGAGACAGAGCCTGCTGCACCCTGCTGTGTCTCCAATTCCAGTGTATAACATCTTCTGGCATGAGCTGCCAATTTGTGGATTAATCTATCTTTTGGGGATTTGTGAGGGGTAGGATTGTCAGGGGGGTTGTCAACAAAAAAAGTGGCTTACACCAATTTAGTATCATTCAAATTGTGTTATATAATTTGCTTCAGACGTCCATAAGTGACATGGTCTTAAAGTTGGCTAAGCCAAGTTTTCATCTCTGTTTTCATCTCCTTGTTTCCTTTCTAAGTAGTAGAAACCTTAAAAAAAAAGTGGGCTTTTCTGCACGTACTAAAACAATAACCTTGAAGAGGGTCCCTTGGCAGCCTGCTGCTTTATTGCAAGGCACCATGATTCATCTTTTCGTAGGCAGGCATTTGACAAAAGGGTTTTTCTCCCTCTTCCGGAAGATCGAGAGGAAAGATTAACATTTCTGAAGCAGAGGCTCTTCTGCCCCTGGCCTCTCTGGAAGTGATATTCACCAAATCTTGCCTGAAACGTTGCCCCATGCAGCAAAGAACTTTCAGCACAAATGATGATTTGGTGCCTCAGTCTTGTTTAAGGTTCCTGTGCGCAGCACCATGCAAAATATCTGTGAAAGAATTTGGCAAGGCACTTTTGTCTGCCAGTACGCTCTCTAATTGTACCGTTTGTTTCCAAAGGGAGGTGTGTTTTGCCTCGGGAGCTTTTCCTGTTCTTTCTTAGGCTAGCCTGAAACGTTGTTTATTTGTCCCAAAAGAGTAACGCTGCATATGAAGAAAAAGCCTGGCAGAAAAGAAACACATTTGATTTCTCTTCCCTCACCATCATGTCCCTTGACCACAGGTCAACAGAGAGATGCTTTCTTCGTGTGCCACTTCAGGGGAAAATATGTTGTTCTCTCTGGAATTGCCAGTGGATTGCTAAGCTGCAGCTATCAAGCAATTCAACACTGCAGCCACTGCAGTCTGCCTGTTTCGGGTGCCCAGCCCCACTGTACACGCGGTGTGGACACAGTTTCAGGAAGGCTTTGTCTTCTCATGCTAGTGGAAAGCCAAGGAGTGCTTTTGCAAGCACTGTTCTCTAAGTACCATGCACAGCTGGGAACATCTGCTGGCCCCGAGTTAGTGCTGAATGATTCAAACACATGGTGCTGTGTACTGCTCCAAGAGAGAAAAGATATCAGAGTCCTGAACCCTCAGTGCAGACATCTAAGAGAAAGGCTGTACTGCTCCTCTACTGCACTCTTCCCCCTCCAGTCAGATCTGTTTTGTTACTGACATCCAAACTCTGGGCTTTGATGTTAGCACAGAACTTGCTCCTCTGGGAAATGCAGTCTGTATCAGCTGCTGTCATCTGTGCTCAGTGAAGCCAACGTTTTAGGCTGGCCATCTTCTCTTAATCACTTAGTGAGCTTCCCTGTGGGTGATTAGAAATAATTGCTTCTTTGCAAGCACAGAGATTCTGACACAACAATTTTGTAGTTACTACACATCAAGTCAGAATAATTGCCATTTCATAAACACAAGTAGCTCATCTGCTCATCGACGTTGGGGAATCCTGGCCAGTTCTGTGCTTGTAAAGTACTTCCACCATCACAGACTCACATCTTTCCAAATGCTACCATATGTGTTTAAATTTAAGCAAGCAAGCAGTGGCTTCTAGCAAGCTCAAGTCTGTGAGATGTCAGCAAACTGCAGAGCCCATCCCACAGCCTCTGGAATTGAAATTAAATGAGACACGGGATGACTGTTTCGTGAGGTCATGGAGAAGCAGGGACTGCTCAGAAAAGGGGGTTGAAGGAGAAGGGTGGCAGCTGAGGACTGTGTATGTTGCTACAGCTGTGCTGTGTCCAGGGTAGCATGCCTGAAAGCTGATGGAGAGATAGGTCATCTGATGGGACAAAATCGTGTCTTGATGCTGCAAGTTGGCAGGAAGAAGAGAAGAGGCTGTAAAGCCAGGATGGATGTGGGGACGAAATCTAGGAAGTGTTTGTAGCCAAAGACTGTGTTGAAAGGATCTGCCTGGGCAGAACCACAGAGAAACCATTCAAAGGACAAGGCTACAGAAAGATGGGGAGGTAAAGATGCCTGACACCCTCGGTGAGCCTGCTTTAAGCCATCCAGAAAGATACAAACCCCTCTTGAAAGAAGAAATTCAGGCACCTGATCTTCAGAAGAGGAACCAGGCACAGAACTCTTCTGAGGGCAGCACCAGCCAGCTGCCCACAGCCAGACTTTCATTCATTCCCTGATTAAGGGCAGGATTTAAATTTAAGCCCCATCCTTGGTGATTCTTGTGAGCCGTTTGACATAGTCCCTGCCTGCTGTGTGCTCTGGGTACCCAGAGAGCTTTGGTACAGACCAGCAGGACCTACACACCTCATGTTTTGAAAGCTGAGTGCAGTGCAAGGACAAACTGCCGATGCATCCACCAGGCTCTGCCCCTCTGGCTTCCTCTCATTTACCTCTGTTTGCCTTGCTGTGGCAGTGACCGTTAGTCAATTAATAGCAAGCTTAATTACTGCCAGGGACTGGGGTGTGTTGTGGCCAGTAAGCCTACTGCAACAGCTGATGAGGAACAAGAGGCTGAGATGCAATGCCTTGAGTAGGATGTGGAAGACAAAATTTGGTAGAAGGAGCCCGTCTTCAGGTTGCTGAGGTTACTGTGTACAACAGTGTCTGCTGGGTCTCACCCCAGGGCACTGCTGATGGCTGTCAGACCCTTGTGCAGGTTTACTTGCATGTGAGGAGTGCAGTCAGACACATCAGGGTGCTGCATCTCAGGACAGTTTGCAGCATTGTTTTGTTTCCATTTGGTCAGTGAAATATTGATTGGTTCTCACAGGAACACAGGTAGGCTGATGCTAAGTGCCTTGACAACTTTGTTTAATCAATACTGGGGGGAAGGGGGGAAATCAAGCCTGAAAAAAAAATGTTTGTGCCCCAAAAATATGTCAAAGAATTCTGTACCTTTGTACTTTCATCCAGCAATTCTTGTCATTAAATTTCATACAGTAGCTGCAAGATGATGTAGGCTACAATACTAATTTGAACTAAAGGTTCAGGTGCTTGGGTTTTCAGTAAGTTCATCCATCTATAAACCAGCCACAACTTCATGAGAGAGGAGGAAAGAACGTCTGCTGATAATCTATTAGTGACAAAAGCAGGATCCCTCATGCATGCACTTTGCATGGACTGATGCCATCCAGGTCTCCATTGTGTGCTGGGGCAATGGAGCGTAGTCTCCAAACGAGTTGCAGCAGCACAGACTGCAGAGCAGCAAAGCCGGGCGTGTCGTGAGAGACTCAGAATTACTGTTCAGAAAGTCAGAGCAAGCTGTTCTTCAGCGTGGAAAATTCCCAGGTTATCTAATTAGGGGCTGTGCACTACTGGCAGTGACAGTAGGAACCCAAGTGCTAGCTAGAACATTTTTCTCACCTCCATTTCACCCTGCAAGATGAGTGGTATCTTGTCCAGTGTCTTAGCATGTGATGACTTGGGTGGGATGTGCAGGAGCTGGTAGAAGCTGTGCTGCCATGCCCTGGCAGACTTGATGGTGAGTACTGGCAGCTGTGCCCCCAGATCAGAGTTGTTAGCGTTCCTCTCAGCCCATGACTGTCTCCCACTGTCCCGGAGGTTGTCTCAAGGTTTGCTAGCACATTGCACCAGACAACTGAATGAACAGACAACGAGGCAACCAAACCATTGGAGCTGTTGCAAGAGCTTTTTGTGCAGCAGCTCCAGGCCAGGCTGGAAGCTGGAGCTCCTGTGGCCAGGCAGAACAGCTCACCCTACACAGCCTGTGCCAGAGGGGCTTGTGGCATTGTCTGTGTTCATGCCCTGGACACCAGATTCCTTAGGGAGAGGAGGGAGCGATGCAGCTTCTTAGGCATGAGGAAAAGCAAATAGATTTTCGCTGATGTCTTAGCATAACCACAGCTACTGTAGTCTTCTATGAGGAGATTTACTTAATCAGAAAGCAAAAAGAAGTGAATAGTTGTTTTCTTTATAAAAAAGGCAACTGTCAGCAGCAGCTTTTCACTGTCCTTTGCTCTGATTAGTCTGGTGTTCACTTGACTGCTGTGAATTCCGAGCAGCACCTCAAGTATCTCGTTACGTGTAACTTGTATCATCCTAGTCCCACGGTCCCACCAGTGTGCAAGCCAAGAAAATGAAAGATCAGGAGACAAGATCTAGTGCGAGTTTCAAATTCACAGCTAATCTTAATAATCCATTCCTTGGCACTGCAGGCTGACCAAATACTCACTTCTCGTCTGTCTTTTGTTGCTTGGGTTGGATGGGCTCCCCTTACAGAAAAGATGATATCATTGAAGGTAATGATGCCTTTTACGCTGATTTGACCTATCTGCTCACTTCTTGTTGAGGATCATCTCTGGAAATGGTTACTTGGAATCTATCTGCTATCATTATCAGTAGCAGGTGTGGTAACACCAGCAAGCGCTGCCGATGTTACCAAAGGCTTTAAGGAGTCCAGCTGCAAAGTGACCCTCTTCTGTGCATCCACCACTGTACCTCTAGGGTGATCTTTGCTTGGAAGAGCTGCTAAAGTATGCAGGAGAGAATCCCATAGCCGTGCTGCTCTGCTGTGTCAGCCCTCTCCCTGGAGCTCACTGAGCTGCACCCCTGGTCAGTGAAGGAGGATGGCAGAGGCTGCTGGTTCCTGCAGAAGAGTGGCATCCTCCAGTTCCTGTGAGCTGGAGGTAAAGCTGTATAGGCTTAGGGATCAGTGAGGCCAGCCAGCAGAGTGAAGAGGCTGAACTATGTGAAACAGAAAGCTTAAGTGAAAATGAAGAGCCTTAATGCAGTTCATGGTCTGCTTGTGGAGACTGGTATTTTAAAAACGAGCACTGAAATGTAGTCTCCTATATGCAGGTTTGCTTATTTCCTGACTATGGACATCTCATTAGCTAGATGATTCCCCCCTTACCCCAGGTATCTCTTTCTCCTGGTAAATGACTTGAGCTTGACATGCAGAGACTGCAGATTTGGTCCCTGCAGTTTTCACCCACGTTGGATAAAACCAGCAGTGAATTATTTATATCATCAATCTAAGTCCCTTCCCCCTACCCAATTTACACTTGTGAGTTAAGTAGAGTTCAGGTGAATGCCTGCGAGAGCGATGGCAGGAGGCAGCACAGGGATGGAAATAACAGGAAGGCATCTCCTAGTGGTTGGCTCCATCGGTGTGACCCAGCACCCCCTGTCTCCCGCCGACAGATGGACTTGCATTAATCAAAATACGAATTAATACTACCGAAAGCAGAGGAACCCTTCTGCGGGTGCCGGGTGCCCGTTCGCCCTGCGGCACAGCCCCACGCAGGCTCACTGAAGCAGAAGGCGCCGGCCGCTGCTGGGCTGCAGGCAGCAGCTCATCGCTTCCTTCTGAAGCCTTAAATACTTCGAGGTGGGTGCGGTTTCATCCCCGAGGGGTTGTAAAAGCCCTCTGCGTGTTGGTTGTTCTGTAAATAGCAGTAACATCTGCTGAGACAGGTGCTTGGCACAAAGTCCTGCAGGAACGCGTGCTTACCACCGGCTCCAGACGGAGGAGTCTTGATGCGGGTGCAACTCTTCAGCCTTTACCTGATGCCCAAGCGAAGCTCTGAGGGAGTGTGAAGTGCTTGTGCCTGGTGGGGTGGGCGCCTGCGATGAAGGTGGGGAGCGTCTGCTGGGATAGGTGATGATCTCCGCTGGTGTTGGAGCTGTGCTGAACCGGGCACGTTTGGTGTGGGGGTTTGTTTTTACCACATCCTTCCACGGACTCAGGCTAGCTTGAGATCAAAGCTTTCTGACATTAGAGCCACTTTGTGACATTTGGAAAGAGAGAGTGAAAAACTTCCAAGGTCCCTGTGTCACTGAGAGGGGAGGGGGTTAGTGGTGGTGCAGGCATGGCACCTGAGGAGCCTAGGTGTCTCCAAATAGGCTTCTGGCCTCTTTATTTCCCTTGTCGCCAGTGGTGCTTGCTCCACTGTTTAGCAGCAGCTGGGAAGGTGCCAATGGAGGCGCCATGAAGATCTCTTTCCAACAGCCCTGTTTAAGGGCCTGCCCGCTCAGGGTAGGAGCTGGGAGAAATGCACTCTGCGAAGAAGGCTCACCCAAAGCGGCACGAGGCCAGGCCCATGCCCCACTGCCCTGAAGTGACTCAAGGCCCGTAGTGATCTGTGCAGACAGTGGTGGTGTTGCCATCTGTTCCTTAGCTGTTGTGTAGCTTTTTTTAAGGTGAGGATGTCTTTCTGGAGGCTGTTGCGTGTTTCCCCCTCAAAACCAAACCCGTACTATTTCTCATGAACCATAACAACACTTTTTTCTACAGAACTTGAAATAATTGCTTGTTTCTGGTACTTCTGAACCCCATC
Organism: Tricholaema leucomelas; assembly: GCA_013400475.1. Lineage (NCBI taxonomy): Eukaryota > Metazoa > Chordata > Aves > Piciformes > Lybiidae > Tricholaema lacrymosa > Tricholaema leucomelas. The sequence continues at coordinate 281,231 of WAAF01002223.1, forward strand.
TGTTCCATTTTCCTCCATACATTGGTGTTACAGGTGTCTTTACAAAGCTCTGAGTCTTATGTGTCTGTTTCATGCTCGTGATTTTCGCTGACATCACAATGCCAGCAGCTCTGATCACAGTGGTGTCCAGTGTCAGCCACTGTAGTCACTTGATACATTTTCCTACTCAAGGGAAAAAATAATGGTTGTCTAACTTCACCGAGGCAACTGTAAAGCATCTTACCTTGCAGGCATCTGCACCTCTTCCTTCCTCTCATTAGAGTCAATAAAAACCTCCCTCTGGTTCCTGTGGCCTTTGAATTACCATTTACAGAGAAGGGGTCTCCTTGAAATGAAAAGGGATTTTTGTTTCTCTTAACTTACAGTCACAAACTTGCTGGATTTCTTGCATGGTGGCTTTGAAGCTGGTTCCAAGAAGACAGGTTTCAAATAAATGCCAGTTCCCAAATTCACAAGACTGCAGTGGGTGGTTTTGTTCTTTCAAGGTGCTGTAGTTACCAAGTCAAGGTTTATTTTCACCACTCCCCACTTTGCTTTTTGATCGCTCCCACTTGACGTCTGCCAGGGTCAGCAGCAATCCCTGTGACCCAGCAGCACAGGTGGCCCCTGGAACAGTATGGCTAAAAAGAGGCTTATGGAATGAAGAGTCAGAAAAGGATGCAGTCCTCATCTGCCTGGGACGGCCAACTGGATTGCATTGGACCACTCCCTCAGGAGCAGCTGAGGGAGCTGTGATTGTTTAGCCTGCGGGAGACTGAGAGGAGACATCATTGCTCTCTACAACTACCTAGAAGGAGGCTGGAGTGAGTTGGGGCGCAGCCTCTCCTCCCAGGTAACAAATGATAGGACAAGAGGAAGTGGCCTCAAGTTCTACCAAGTAAGGTTTAGGTTGGATACTAGGAAAAATTTCCTCACTGAAAGAGTCATAGGGCACTGGCACAGCCTGCCCAGGGCAATGGAGTCACCATCCCTGGAGGTGATGAAAAGATGTTTGGATGAGGAGCTTAGACACATGTCTGACAGTTCTGCACAGGGAGATGTTAGATTATGGTTGGGCTCGATGATCTTTTCTAACCAAGAGATTCTATGATTCCACCATGTGAAATGGTAACCACGGAGAAACAAAGCTCTCATATTTCCCTTGTTCTCCCTATCAGCTTTATGCTCCCCACATCTCTGTGCCTGTATTTGGTCTAGACATTCACAAGATTAGATGGCTCTGGGTGCATCCATCATGCACAAGAATCTGTCATGCTCTGACTTGATAAAGAGGCCCAATCCTTGTCAGAATGGGCAGAGATGTATCTCAAAGACTAGAAACAGAGGGGATAAATGAAGGCAAAGTGAGGCAGAAATCTGCTGGGGTGCTCTGTCAGGACTGTAGGCTAGAGAAGCTCTAAGCTATAGCCAGGCTGGACTCACGTAAGACCAGGTCCCTCTCCACTGCCCTTGGCCACCCCTTGTGCTTGGCAGGCATACAAGCACTGAGCCTGAATGAAACAACAGGGGATCAGCACCATGCCAGCCGGGGCAGCATGTGAACAAACCCAGGCACGTTGAAGGAAGGGCTCAACATTTTCCAGGGAAGCACTGCTATTTAAGCAGCCAGGCATCCCTTTTCACAAAAGCCCAGCTGGAGGGACCACCTGCCTTCCCTGGGCCATTGTGATGAGATGACAAACTATCTTGAAGCACTTCCTCATCGAGGTGGCTGCTCAGCTGGCTCCTCCACAAGCCTTCAGAGGTGCTGGAGAATCAAACGGGGAGGCACAAGATTGGCAGAACTCATGCATATGGAAGTGCACGTGCATAGCCAGTAACCTTCTCTCCTCTGCCTTCTGCGGCAGTGAGTGCGTGAAACATCAATACTTCATGAGAAGAGCCACATGTGCAGCTGGAGCTGCAGGAGAGCATTTCACCACCTGACCATCAGACAGCTGAAGTGACCGCTCAAGTTCCATGAAGTTACAGAAGTTGGAGTGAACACCGTACCAATAAGCCAGGAAATGTGCTGGTGCAAGACATGTTAAGTGTGAGTTCTGTCACGGCTCATTAGGCACAGTGCCGTGTCCTGCTTGATGTAAAGCCGCACTGTGAGGCACATGTGTGCTGTTTGCACACTTGTATGTGCGCAGGGGTATGCATAATGCACGCAGGGGTATGCGCTTGTGCGCGTTTGATGTACGTGAACATGTGTAACGCACGCACGGCCTTACACAGCTGGCTGCACACACACAGGCTGCCAGAGTGCTGGGATGAGGCGCTTGGATGCTTTGACACTGACAGCTGCTTTGAGTTGATTAAATAAGAATGGAAAACACTTGTAGCATGTGAGTTCTTGCCGGCTGTTAAGATCTAGGCAAGAGCAAGAGATGTGTGTAGGTTTTGAAACTAATTATTGTCATATTTTTACTCCCAAATTGTGCCTGATTTTGGTTAATTTTTGCACTCCTCTACATTTTATGCCTGATTTGTCTGAGACAGGAACTACAAAATTACATTTGTTCTTATTTTCCCGGAAGCCTGCCCCCCAGCCACATACAAAGCTAGTTACATTTTATTTGTAGGCTCTAATTTGGGCGGGAATCTTCACAAGGATGCTTATAGGCAACTGTAGCAGTTTAGAAAACTCAGAAAACGGAGAAGGCTAAGCCACAAGACAGCTTTACCCCACTTATAAATCAGTCTGAGCAGAGAGCCTAGGGAAAGGTTGATTCACTCATGAGGTCGGAACACAGGGATGATCCCTGCCGGATCTCTTCTGCAGCAGCCTCTGGAGCTGCAAGCTATAATCCATTTGCAGTTCCATGCAGCAAAGTCTGACGCGAGTAAGACCCGCCCGAGCCCGAAGTGTCTGTAGACACAGCTTCCACGAGGCAGCTCTCATGGAGTGGCCCTGCCTCAGCCGCGCAGGGGAAAAGCTGCTGGCGTGTTCCTATGAACAGCGGCAGTTTATGGCAGTGGCCGGGTCCTCCCAGCAGGAAGCCAGGACACAGCGGTCCCAGGAGAAGCCAGGCTCGGGTGGGCAGGCCACTCTCTCAAGTGGACCCTGATGGACCTGCCAGGCTTGCAGACGTGCGGAGCACAGTGCAGAGCGTGGTGTGACAGCCGGGCCTGCACGCGCTACCTCGTCACTCTCATTTAAACCCCTGCCCAGACAACATAACTGGGCAGGAAGAAGCCAGCCACCAGCCCAGAGTCTAGCGCAGGCTTTCTCCGCAGTGAAGGGCACCTTTTGCTGCCCGCAGGGGTGGGGGAAAGCAGTTTTGCGCCTTCGTCTTCCCCCATTCAAACCTCCAGAGGTGGAGCAGGGCCAAGGGAGTTTGGAGTGCCCCACAACAACGCCTTACAGAAAGATTTATCTTCCAGGTGTTTCAGTAAGGAGACGAAAGCCTGGAGCAGTTTCCACAGCTCTGACTGCTGATGCTGAAGGTACAGGTGAGTGGATACAGGTGCAGACGGGGCTGCAGGGACACACAGAGGGGTGGGATGTGGCCACCAAGGAGTGGCCCTTTCCCTAAGGAGGTGTGCCTGCTCCCCAGCGATGATGCAATAAAGTGCCACATAATGTCAGGAAAAAAGAAATGGTTTGAAGATGTCCAGGGTTACATTTTAGCCTGGAACAGGCTTAAGCAGAGCATACTAAAGCATTTGTTGGTTTTAGCAGGCAGCTCTTTCAGCTCTTGGTGCCCTCCTGGACATATGTGATGGCTACCAAGCCTGCACAGTTTCTTCCCAAGCTGTGTTCACAGCTAACAGGTGCTGCTTTGGCTGTGTAAATAATCACAGAACCAAAGAATGTTAGGGGCTGGAAGAGACCTTGGAAGATCATCTAGTCCAACCCCCCTGCCAGAGCAGAATCACCTATACCAGATCACACAGGAGCTCTGTATCTGCCCCTTTTCCACCCCACCCATGACATTTCTCCCTAAACCCAGAGCACCTGGGCTCTGCTGGAGTCTCCTCCCTCCTCAGGTGTGGCCACTTTGCCCTCTCTGCCCACTCTCCTTTTTTAAGCTGCTCCAGGCAAGACAGAAGTCTCAAGCTGTGCCCAACTGGGCAGAGGGATCCTCCTCCTGTCATCACTGGTGAGTACCCCTGGTGCACACTGGGTGAATGGGAAGGGGACAAAGGCCGGGGGGCCTGGTGGCCCCCCCCCCCCCCGGTCAGGTAGGAACAGGGCTGGTGGCCACTCCAGCATCATCTGTGGGTGCTGATTTTGTCTTCTTAATGGAACTGAGTTCCTCTGTGTGGTATTTTAGCTGGTTGAGGGTCTTGCCCCAGGCTCTGGGATAGATGCAAAAGTGATGGTGGTAGAGCAGGAGCTGTTTAGGCAGAGTGAAGGGGCAGCAGGAGCTGCTTGGGGGAGGCAGGAGGTGGTAGTAGGGCAGCAGGAGCTGCTTTGGGGGAGGCAAGAGGTGGAAGTAGGGCAGCAGAAGCTGATTGGAGGGAGCTTGCTTTGTTTTAATATCTAAAGCCTTCAAAAGGAGAAATAAAACATAATTACACTGTATTTAATTCTAGGGGAAAGTCATCTATGGGGATTGAGCATCTCAAAGCAGCTGAAAAGCTGGGAGAGACTGCAGTATACAGAGAGCTTGACAAAATCAAACTCTTGGGACTCTCCTGGGAGCGTAAAGCACCACTGGCTCCTGAGATTTCAGCTTGGACTGGCTGCCAGATGTAATGTTTGCCTGACTGAAGGAGCTGTTGCCCTTTAGAATGGTTTGCTGCAGAATTCCTCTGCTGCTGGAGTATCCTCTGCAAGGGAGGATCGTGCATTTCATGGCCATGGTGTGGTCATGGATAGATGCTGCAAAGCACAAGGCTGCCCTTTGTGCCAGTCACAGTGGAGAATTTACACTGTCTGAAGACCTTCCTCCTCCTAGTGTGTAAAAGCCCCCTCCAGCACTTGGGCTATCTGCTAAACAGTGTAATGCCCTGTCTAGTGAAGCTGAAAGTCAAAGGGGTTGGTGGGAGGAGTGGAAGCTCTGGGATTCTTGTTAGGTGCTGCACTAAACTAGAAATGCTAAATTTACATTAAATATCATAATCTGCAATAAAGGAGCAATGGGAGAGCCACTCGGTGCCCTTTACGAAAATCCTTTGAAAATATTCACCAGCACTGTGATTTATTGCTGTATTTCCTTAAAGCAGTTAACAGAATAGTTCTTGAGTAACATGCTGCGAGCAAGCAGACACACAAGAAATATCCAGGGCAGCAAAGATGCAAGATGCACCATCTTGTGCAATATTATATTTACATCATATTAGCTCTAAGAGAGGAGAGAGAGCAAGGACTGAAAGCAGCAGCAATAAAATATCAAAGCTTTGAGAGGCAGTGTTGTAGGCAGCAGTTTTTGTAGTCACTGCTGTGAAAAGATAGGCAGCAAGCTCTGAAAAGAGTTGGGTTGGCCGTGATGAAGTGGTTGGTAATTGTCTGCCAGTTTCAGTTGAGGAAATAAGCAAATTACTCTGGGGCTGGGAGGTAGGGAGCATCAGGAGCCTCATCCATCATCTCCAGAGCAGCCTTCCCTTTCACACGCTCTCTGCTGTTTGACTGAAGGAGGTTGTAAAACAAAAGGCAAAAGATCATAGAGAAGTGCTTCAGGAAGGTAGAGGTTTAACCCAAGCAAGCACAAACACGAGCAGTGATAAGGGCTGGGGTTTTGTTGTTAGGGCTGCTGTCCAGAGAGGGCTGCCTGAAAGCCTGATCCCTGCCAGGGGCTGGAGAGGTTTGGCCAGGTGAGAGTCACAGCAAGCCAAGCAGGGGCAGGTGAGCATCAAATAGGACTGGAATTCCAGGAGCTCAAGGGCTTGTCTCTCCTTCCAGAGCAATGAGAATTAGGTACATAATTAATGTAGGTTGCACCATAATCTCAACTAGGAATTTCTTTGCACCTTTAGGTGAGAAACTTGAAGCCTGAACAGTCCAGACAAATGCTGCTTACTGAGACACCTGGGGTGAAATGTCTCAGCTCATCCAGTGGATTTGGGGGGTTACTCATTGTTTTTGTTGAGATGCAAACCTCTACTCTTACCCAGGCTAATATGGGGAGGCCAGGAAAGGATGAATAATATCCTAATGCTCTCTGACCCTGCAGATTCACCATTGCTGAAAAAGTGAGAGGTTCTGGCTAAAACACTCCAAAACCACACAACCTTCAGGCTCCTGGTGCCTGTCAGCTGGGCTCCCTCCAGCACCTTGTCTCAGAGCTGGATGGGTTTCTTTGTGTCTCAAAACACAGAGACTGCTGTCTCTTAGCAGTGCTGAGCTCTCTGCACCATGGACTGCAGCTTCAGGCCCCGCTGAAGTGCAGCCATGGTTTGTCAGAAACTGACACCTTGTCCTCATCATCTAGTAAAAGACTGAAGGGCCTGGACATTCTGTGTATCTTCTTGCCATCCCCTGTCCAGCCTCAGAGACAGGTGCTAATGGTTATGCTGCTGACTGCAGTGAGCCCTCATTAGCTATACCAGGTGAAGTCTGGTCTATAATGTCCTGAAGATCAGCAAAAACTAATGCAAGCCCCTGTACCTGGGACAGTCCTGGAGCTGGGACTGACTGGGAGGAGCAGCTCTGCGGTGGAGGAATAGCTGATTGTGGGGCATCACTTGCCCCAACATTGCAAAATGTAAGAACAAACAGCACAAGCTGCACCAAGGAGAACTTTGGACAGAGGAGAAAAATACTCTCCTTGAGAGAGGTCAAGTGCCAGAGCCTCCTCCCTTTGAGATGATGTCAGTAGCTGATTGTTTGAGGCCCTGACTGAACAGCTTGACTCTGGGGGCTGTACCTGCTGTAGATTGGAATGGAACCATAGATCTGCCTGCTGTAGATGGGAGTGATCCCAAGCTCCTGTCAGCCTCTGTTGAAGGCACAGACACAAAGGTGTGAGCCTAGATTTGTTGCAAGAAGTTTCAGTGCAAGGTGATGGAGACGTGTCACCTCTGCCCTCAGATGGGCTCCTTGAGTTCCCCGATGACTTCTGATGAAAGAGCTCTGAATTTATCTCCTTTCAAAACTTCTCAAAGTCACCTTTAATTTGTTAGTCTCTCTCAAGAGAGACTTCTTGCTATGATCTCTTGCCAGCCAGTTCCTCTTCTCCTTACAGGAAGAGGCTGTCTGGGTTTCTTCAAGGACATAAAAGGGATGCTGTTTAATGCTCCCCTGTGCAACACTGTCCTGTTTTAGGCTCGTGAAGCAGGAATACTGGGTGGTAAGGCACTGGAACGGGTTGCCCAGGGAGGTTGTGGATGCTTCCTCCCTGGAGGCATTTAAGGCCAGGCTGGATGGGGCCTTGAGCAACCTGCTCTAGTGGGAGGTGTCCCTGCCTATGGCAGGGGGTGGGAGCTGGCTGATCCTTGAGGTCCCTTCCAACCTAAACCATTCTATGAATACATCTTTGCCTTTTTGGTTTGAAGACCAGATGCATAACAGGAATGAGAACATCAAGCAAGGGGAAAACTGTAATACAAGTGCTGAAAATAAACCTAAATTGCACTGTCAAAGATTTAGACCTCCTGAGTGTTTACTGATTAGTTACAGTTTTAAGCTAAAATGACACTGTCACACATTATCCCTGCTCATGCAATGCCACCACAAGCTCCTGTACTTGAGCCTGCAGCTTTACATGTGCACCCCTCCCTGAAACCTCTTGAAGCAAAGGCTTACCACTCATTGCTGCCTCAGAAAGCCCAGAAGATGCTGCAGCAGGCGCTGAACAAACTTGTGAAATTTCTCGTTCCTCACTTTTGTTCCTGGATGTGAAAGCTGGGTGTGGACAGGTGTGTGTGGTGTGTCACTTTACTCAGTGGGGTGCTTTCCTCTTCTGGTCCAAGTTCTGGTGTAAACCAGGGGAGGACTTTTAAGGAGACTATTGCGATTGTCCTCACTTCCCACACACTGGTTTGCACTGGGGCATGGTTACAGATCGGAAAGGACAGGTTTATCTGAATTAAGTAGCTGTTTCTTAGCAGAAACTGAAGAGTTCTCCAACCACTTACCTGCTCCCATGTCTCTGCAGGGAGGGATGACATGGATGCAGAGCAACATCTGAGCAGCTAGCTGTGCTTGCTTTGTAAAATAAACCTGTGGTGGTGGTCAGGGGAAGCAGAGCTGGAAAAGTGTATTGCTACTGAGGATCCCCAACAGGCTGAGTTATCCTTGGGCAGGCTTCTTCTGTCTTGCACCTCTTCTGTCCTGCTAATCTCCTTCCCACCACAGTGACAAGAGGGCAGCTGGCTGTTCAGTCCTCTCTCTAATGCCACCAGGCAGCTCACGCTCTGCTTTGTTTTGGTGAGTCAAGAGGAATTAATTGCTCTTTCCAAAGAGGTCAGTCCCTGGGCTGACAGAGGGTGGTTCCAATGCATAACACTGTGAATGCTTGGGATTCCAGTGAGTCACCACAGTGGCAGCTTTCAGCAGCAAATGGAGCAGGTACCGAACAAGACTTACACCATGGGCAAGAGAAGTGCTTCAGTTGTTGAACTTAACCATGGCTTATTCCTGGAACCAGTTAATCACCTTAGACATGAGTGAGCTCCTCTGGGACAGCTGCTGGCACCAGGGAAAATGACGGAGAGGTAGACTGGCTTGCTCTGAAGTCATTGTGGCACTGGAAAACTGGGAGAAAAGCATGTCGCCTTCCTGTAAAACAGGACTATGGACTGTGCCTTACAGGACTGAATCATGAAGGCAGTGAGATCCCTGTTACAACCATTACTGACCCTCATTAAAAAAAACTGGGAAAAGAGCAGTTCAGTGCAACTGCAGGAGTGCAGCTCAAGAGATGTTAGCCTCAGGGAAGCAAAGGGCAGGGAGGAAATGCTGACAAGCTTGCTTTTAGGAAAGGGGATCAAGGTTGAGACATACTTAAGAGCCACGTTAAGGCAGAACTAACCAAGCTTCCATGTGCTGGAGGGGTGACAAATGGAGTTCATTCAGTTGTTTCTAAAATCAGTGCAGATGAGATAAGCCTTGGAGGAGATACTCCTGTAAGATTGATGTGGATTAAGTGTGGAGAGATAGCTGTTGAAAAGACTGCCATAAAGCAGCTCTCCAAGTTGTCAGTCACAAACACTCCCCTGTGTTTTCTAATAAAGATAATCTGTACCAATCAGACTCAGGAGACAGTTTGTCTTTGGCTGCCAATTGCTCCTAACTGCTTCATGTAGCAAATGCTGTTGGAATAAGTCAGGGATCGTTTGAAGAGGAGAGAACTATGAGATGGATTTTTAAGTTATTTATTCTGACAAAGTACTTTATACAGATTTAAACCAGAAAAAAAGATAGGTCATGAGTTCTGAAGGAACAAGGGAGAATCATTTGGTTTTAAACACCTGCTCCAGCAGAGGCCACTGAGAAAGACAGAAGATCTGTCTGCATTTTGCTGAGGACTTGTTCACCGTGGGATGATGTAGCAACACTTCTGAACTGTCTTCCCCCCTGATTACCTAAAGGACATTGTAAGAGAATTCAGAAAGACGCTGCCAGTCTGCAGCTTTGTGCTTGGAGAAGAAAAACAGACATGGGTGACAGCCCTGCAGAGCACATCCCTCCAATCGGTTCATGTTTGCCCAGGCGCTTTCAAACACGAACAAGACCCTGCTGATGAAAACAGCTCCTTCTCACTCTTACTGCTGCGTGAAAAGCACACCTGCAGAGCTGCCTGGGAAGCCAGAAAGGCTACTGCAGACGACCACCACTGTGATATCCAGGCTACCTGTATGGGTCCTTTTTATTTGGCCTGCTGAACTCTGCATTAACCAAAGTGACCAGAACCTTCGAGCTGCTGCTGTGCATACCCGGACCAGTGCAGGGCTAGAATCTGCCTCCCAGTGTTTGAGACTACGAATTACTCTCTCCCTGATCCTTGTGATTAAATTTGCCAAACTTGGACGTGGTTGGAGTCCTTGCTGACTCTGAGGGTTGCAAGTGTTTTGTCTCAAGATGCAAGAGAGCTTTTGGTACGGGGTGTTTTCCCACAGCATGAGGAATCAACAAGTCACCATCTTTGCTAAAAGGAGTCGAGCTGTGTGTCTTGCTCTATGTGCTTCATGGAGCACATTTCCAAATTAAGACCCACAAAATTACCAGCATTACATGAAAAACAGCCAGTCAGCATCTCCCACCTTTGTGTTTATATGCTCCAACGCTCCTCTTAGGCCCTGAAAAGTTCTAAAAGCACAAGTTTTGTCCCATTGTTGCATTAAAAATGCTTCTTTGGTTGCTAGCTCAGCAGCAGCTCAAGAGCCTTTCCAGTTGTGACAGGTTGCTGCATCTGCCAACTGTAGCCCACCATCTGGACCCTTTCAGGCATTTCTTACCTCCCTCCACAACCCACTACAAATTGTTGTACCATCACACTTTGTCAGCAGAGAAATTACACTCAATTCCAGACTGCTGATAGAAACGTAGACTGTTGTTGGCTTTGTACCAACACTTACAAACCCTGCTAGAAGAAAGCCAGTGGGATGACAATTCTCCACTGACAGGTAATTTTTGAGCTGTTGCGTAGGCTGACTGTAATCCACTTAAAGGTGCTTTAGTCATACTGCAAACTGCTCATTTCATTGTGCTGCTCAGGACCCTCCTCTGTGATTTCTGTAGGATCTCAGGAAATCAATAATGTGGGGTCATCTTGGAGGAACAGAAATTAGACCTGAAGATTTGAGACAGGTTCTCAGTTTCTGGTTTGATGTGGAAATGTCTGCTTATAGAACCATAGAATCATAGAATGGTTTCGTTTGGAAGGGACCTCAAGGATCATCCAGCTCCAACCCCCTGCTATAGGCAGAGACACCTCCCACTAGAGCAGGCTTGTCCTTAGACACTGACCATCATACCCTCATATGGGATTTTGCCAGTCCCTTTTCTGTCTAGCCATCTTCTCTGGCCACACCAAAGCCTCACACCCCCATGGCCTCGCAATTTGCACTCTCTCCCCCTCCCCAGGCCAGACTTAGGAAAATACCTCCATTGTCTCCCTAGTTCTAGACCTGCAGCGCTGGGTGCTCACCATGCTAACCCCAGACTGTCAAATGGCATTGTGAGGCTCTACCAGCTCAGTGGCCACCAATACAAACTGTGGCAGTGACTAACTTCCATCAGCCTGAGACCACCAATGTACAGGTCTTGACAGCTGATTTCACGTGGTGAACAAAATTCACCCAGGACATGAGCCGAGTGGTCCTGAGCAGAGCAAAGCCACACCCACAGACAGCAACCGAAGGACTTATTCTCTGCATCCCTTGACCTGCCAAACCCATAAAGTACATCGGACTCCAGCCTCATCTTCCAGAGCTCCTGAGTTCAGCTCAATTCCTTCACTACCACCTAATTTTCTTGTGTCACCTTTGACTTTCTCTAGCGTGAAATTCCCTTCTCTGACTCCCTCAGCTTCATCTCTGCCAACTTGCTTCTCATTCACTTGTCTTGACCTCGTGTCACAACTTGTTTTTTCACTTCTACACCCTTTGGAGATGGCTCCGCTGCTACACAGGTTCACTGCTAGTGATCCTGCCTCAGGGTAAAATCACAGCACAAAGAATAACCTCTCAGAGCGCACTGCTTATCCATCACCTTTCCCCCCACCTTTCCTTTAAAAAAGAGCTGATATTTCACCAGCAGTCCTCTGCCGAAGAGTCCACGCTCCACCCTCACACAGGTAAACCTAAACCAGAGGAGCAGCTCGGGTGGCCTGCTGTTAGCCGCCAGGCACTTTCTCCGAACCGAGCCTGAGTTCCTCCTGGTGCCAAGGCAAGGAAAGGCACTCAGTCTGTTAGCTGCAAACAGTCCTTTGCGCTGCAGTGTCTGCCACCGTCCAGGCAGGCTCCTCCAGGCAGGGAAAGAGAGGTAGAAACTCAAAAATCCGAGACCGAGGTCTTCTGCAGAACGAAGGCCTCATCACCACCAGTGAGGGTCTGGCTTGCATCTGCAACGAGTGCCAAGGCTAGTGGGATGTAATGGTTGCTTAAAAGCCAAATCAGGAGGCACATGGGACTTGGGCGCACGGTGTGTGTATGTGTGGCTTTCAGGGCTCCACGCCTGCAGGCCCAGTTTCCAGCAGGAGCACACATCTACACAGCAGGATCACTGTCCTGGTTCCCGAAGCAGAAGCCAAGATGCAAGCAAATCTACTGCCAACACACAGAGCATAATTGGAACCCCTCAGCCGGGCTGCTGGCTCATTAATCAAAAAAGATTCACAATGTACCTGGCTCCTTCCGCCTGCTCTCTGTCTATAATTAGCAGCGTGTGCGTAGGTGGGGGCATTGGGAAATGGCTCCCAGCTTTTGTGACAGCACAGAATAGCTGTGAGGAGGATGTGACAAAGGCACAAGGAACAGGGATAAATGGCTACAATAATCCCCAAAGCCATTAGCACTAAACAGGAACAATAACCCTCCACATCTCTACACCCACTCCATGGTTTGTAGGAGTCTCCACTGCCTTGTTGGATTTACAGACAGGTATTAGCAGCTGGGAAAGGCAGGCACCATGCCACAGTCATGCAGGCTCCTTTCACACAAGTCAACCAGTGCTGAGGTTTTGCCCTTTGAGTCTTCAGAGGAAAGATTCAAAGCGGCAGGGCTGTGCTGGACCAGGATGCACAGGCACACTCTGGGGATGATGATCTGCTGACCATCTCCATCAGCAGAGTTCCTGTCTCTGGGATGAGACCTCCCAGCACAGACAGGACCATGTTCTGCCTTAGGGGTGCTGCTGGTGGTACCATCGCTCATGTGAGGTCTCACATTGACAACTTCACAGATCTCATTGGGTTGGAAGGGACTCTCAAAAGTCATCTCACCCACTGCCCCTGCAGTCAGCAGGGACATCTCCAACTAGTTTAAGCTGCCGAGGGCCACAATGAGTCTGAGCTTGAGAGTCTCCTCAAACACATCCCTGGGCAACTTATTCCAGTGTTTTACCACTCTCATTGTGAAGGGCTTCCTCCTAACATCCAACCTAAATCTCCCATTTTAAACCATTGCCCCTTGTCCTATCCCCACAGGCCCTTCTGAAAGACCCCACTCCCAGAGCTGGACACAGCACTCCAGGTGAGGAAGTCTCACCAGAGCAGAGGGGCAGAATCACACCTCTCCATCTGCTGGCCACACTTCTTTCAATGCAGAGCCCACAATGTGATTTGCCTTCTGGGCTGCAAGTGCCCATTCTCGGTTCATGTCCAGCTTCTTCAGCATAGCACCTGCAGCTCTCACAGGTGGAGATGGGACTGAGACTTCTCTTTTGGGCTGGTGTTAGTCATACCTACCAGGTCCTGCCACCACAGGCCTGAGACATGGCCCACACAGGGATGTTTGTGGCTCTTCTAGCTAGCGACTACATGGGGAAGCATCTCTTCCTGCTCCAGGGTAGCTGTAAATGAGTCGATGCTCTGATGTGGAGAAACGGAACTGTTGGTAGGTGTGAGAATGCCCCTCATTGTAATTCATGTGTACTGTGTTAACAAAGGCTCAGGCTCTGCAAGCCTCTGAATGTGTTGCTGCAATAAGTCCAGATCTGTCTAGCCTTTTTGATTGCAAATGAGTCTGTGGAAAGTTTGCCTTGCTCTCCGTGAGAAATCAAAGCCTCTTTGATTGAAGCTCACTTCACACAATCAGTTGATGCAGCTCACACTTTAGACATTTCCAAATCCTTTTACTTTTCTAGGAAAAAGACATAAATTCTGAAGAAAAATGTCTTTCCCCAGTCACCTGTCCAGGCTTTTGGTCTCTTGTTTTTGGTTTTTTTTTTGCTGGCAAACTTGGTTAATAAGATGAAGAACTGTATATTTTCTGAGATGACAATAACAAGATGACCTTTCTCCTGCTTCCTCTAACTGTGGTACTAAGAATAGATGACAAAGAAGTATATTCAGGTGCTGATACCACTAAATTACTGTAGGTTTATTTTGCAAGAATAATGCCTCAACCACACTCCCCTTTTTTCTTACAACCTTCCAGATATGTCATTACGTGGTGAGAATTCTGTTCCTTCTTTTGGCATCTGAAAACCTGGTCCTTTTTCTGATGTCTTGCTTTGCAGAGTCTCTACCAGTGTGTCTTACCGTGAAGTACTGCTCAATGCTTGCCTGTCATTGCTGGGAAGAATTGTTTGCAACTGTTCCAAAGTTCAAAACCAATTTAAAATGCAGGGACCCTCAGAAAGCATAAAGGAAAAGTTCACCTCTTTAAAAAAAGGAAAAAGAAAGCAAGAGGAAGGATGAAGGATGTGACAGAAATACAGTTCTGGTGTCATTTGAGAGGTAGCCACTAATAAATAAATAGAAAGAGTCACATCCAAAGGTTTTGGGAAGTGATGCCCTGCAAACGTTACACCAGGCAGGAGTGTGGTGGGAGCATTCCCTGGAGTGTGACATGGACATGGACACATAGTGCGCAGAGCTTGCTCACGAGGAAGAGTCTTAGAGTCATACCAATACAGACAGGGACAGAGAGAGAAAGAGAGAGAGAGAGAGAGGGAGGGAGAGAGAGAGAGAGAGAAAGAAAGAAGAGGTGAAGCCCACAGAGAAGCTGCGCCAAAGGAAGCTGCCAAATCAAGCTCTGGCCTGAGACCAAAATGTGCGCCAAGGAACTAGAACAAGAGCCCCACGTGGGTACAGGCACAGGCACCAATGTCCAGCCATTGTTTTGTGCTGGCTGCAGGTTAAAACACCTCACAAACGCACGTCCTTCAGAGCTGAAAAGTGCTGTTAACTGATTGTCCGCAGGTGGTACGTCCCGCCCGACTCAAGATTTTCTGCTGCCCGTCCTTACGGGGACTTCTGGTTCACGGCCAAGCGCTGCTTTAGACCATTTCCCGCAGTCAAGGCAGCACTAATTACAATGCACCTGCGCCCATCAGTGCTACCTGCTGGGCAGCTCTGCCTGTCACAGCGTCGACCACCAGCACCTGTCAGAGCACAGGCAGCAAACCCAGCCCGGCAGCTCCGCTGGTGAGAGGCCAGAGGGAGCAGCCCACCGGAGCTGGCCCTGCCCCCCGGGACGCAGCTCCTTTCAGGTTTAGTCAAACTGTGATCGCACCAAAGAGATGAGAAGGGTTTGGGCAATCTCAGTTTACAGGCTCTCATCTAGGTACATTTTAATTGGATTTACCTTTTTATTACATAAATATTAACTTAGTTCAACTGATTGGATCACCAAACTGCTGCACAGCCAAGCAGACCTCTCAACGCCTACTGCCTCAAAACTGGGACCTCAGGCTCAGAAGATCTACCTCTGCTATGAGCAAAAATGGACAGCTGCAATGGACAGGGGAAGGGCAACTGATGTTGTCTACCTGGACCTGAGTAAGGCACTCAACTCTGTCCCACATGACATCCTGGTCACCAAACTGGAAAAGCACAGACAGGATGGGTGGAGCACTCACTGGATAAGGAATTGGCTGGATGGTCGCATGCAGAGAGTGGTGATCAATGGCACAATGTCCACCTGGCGACCGGTGACAAGTGGTGTTCCTCAGGGGTCAGTGCTGGGACCAGTGCTCTTTAACATCTTTGTCAGTGACATGGACAGAGGAATTGAGTGCACCCTCAGCAAGTTTGCAGATGACACCAAGCTGTGTGGCACAGCTGACTTGCTGGAGGGCAGGGATGCCATCCAGAGGGACCTGGACAGGCTGGAGAGGTGGGCCCAGGCCAACCTCATGACATTTAACAAGGCCAAGTGTAAGGTCCTGCACCTGGGTTGGCG